>CM062294.1:489216638-489574941 GCA_031216915.1 Pictodentalium vernedei
TTTTCTATTTTTAGCTCCTGTGGTTCCCACAGGGCTATGGGAAAAAACTTTCTGCATAAATTAGGTACTTATGACCCAATAAGCACTCACGTAAAATTTGGTTCAAATCGGCCTCGCGGTTTGGAAAACAGAAATTTGGGGCGGGGCCAAACTTTTTGCCCCTCCTTTAACATCGTCAAATATAGCCCCTCGAACTTCTCTTGAACAAACTTGAGTCTACACCTCAAAAGGAAGCTGCATACCAAATATCAAGTCTCTGCTATTGCTGGTTCTTGAGAAGAAGATTTTTTAAGAATTGGAGCATTTTTGCCCCATCCCTCTGCTCAATATGAGCCGAAACCTAATTTGACAAAAAATCGAAATGCCCTTATATAACCCCTACTCACATGAAATTTCATTAATATGCGGCCAGTGGTTTGGGAGAAAAAGGCCCAAACACCACCTTCACGATGGACAACGGACGGAAAGTGATCAGAATAGCTCACCCTGACTTTCAGTCAGGTGAGCTAATAAAATTAATAAAAATTAATCAGATCACCGAAGTTAAGCAACGTCGATCCCGGTTAATCACTGGATGGGTGACCATCTGAGCAATCAATTCGGATTCCCGCATTGTGTCCTTGGGCAAGGCACTTAACCCTGGTTGTCCACATGGGGGCACGATGATGCCGTGTACTAAGGCGTACTGCATGTCGATGGTACGCATGTCTTCAACCAATCTAACCCAGCCTGTGCTGCAGTGCGGAGTTACGATGTTGGGAAGTTGGCAGCTGCTCGTCGTTGCTCTGTGGTTCTCTTCGGGTACTCTGGCTTCCTCCACCCGTAAAACTGTCATGGTCATGATTAGCCATTGTGCATAAGTATATGACTTTTAAACACCAATAAATAAATAAATATAAATAAATAAATAAAAATTAATAAAATAAAACTAAATGGTTTACAGTTAAAACTAGAAGTCCTATCAAGAAATGCCCACAAATAGCACGTTAATCTGCACGTTAATCTATGCGATATGACCATAGTAAGGCTATCAAATTCTGTACATATGGTCTGTGAACAAGCAATGTTTCAGCCAATGGACCTCCGGGTAACCCGGAGGTCCATTGGCAGAAACATTGTCTGTGTTTGCTGTGTGTAACCAGGAGAACCTGCATTGCTTTGGATGCCATTCGATATGGCAATTGTGCGCAATACCTACGCATAATTAAGCCTAGATAAGCGCACAGTTCATGACAGGACTTCTAGTTTTAACTTATGTTTGATAATTTACCCAGGTAAATAATAAAAATAATAAAAATTAAATGGTTTATGCCTTGAGTGCAACAAGGTTTGCAATAATTGCAAAGCCTTCTTGCACTCAAGGGACAAAATCCACCACCACTCATGATATTCTGTAGATTATGAGGCCAAAAACATAAAACAAACCAAGAACATGAACTTTTGATGGCGAGGAAATAATTACAAAAATAAAATAAAAAACTGCCCGTCCGCATGCAGTTTAAAAAAAATCAGAAACAGAAGATCTATTTTGTGGTGCCTATTGCAATTTGATTGTCTTTTAGTATGCTGATAGACAAGCACGAGGAAAGAATCTCCTCATACAGTACAGTCGCGTGGATTGGTCGTATTCCATGTGTGGGCAGTGATATCCACGCATGCATTTACCAGGTAATAAAAATGATCAGCAGCAAAATTTTAATTAATGAAGCACCGGGTTGTACTTAATTCAGTTTTTGATGATTAGGCCAAATAAAAAAAATGAATTGATTCCCAGGCAATTTTTTTTTTTCAAATCAGTGAGGGAGGGAGGATTTTATTTTTATTTTTTTTTAATTTTTTTTTTTTCGTGTAAAGAGTTGAGTATACTCAGTAAATCTTTTTGCTGTCTTTCCACTTGAAAAAGAGAAAAGGTTGTATTTTAGTGTAATTATAGTATACCTTTTATAACTAACTGCCGTAACAACAGCTAAAATCATTTGTATTTTATTGTTCTTTTTAATGGTATAGATCTGTCAAGCATCATGATCCATTAGAAGAGGTCCCAGTAACCAATGCTTGGGGTAGGAGTCCTTTAAAATGGGAAACATGGCTCTAAATGATTGGTTAAGTTGAGTTTATATCGGTGTTGCAGCCATTATTAGCGATTGTGCAGATATATATGACCTTAAACTCCAGCAAATAAATAAATAATTAAATCATGATCCAGTATATCAGAATTTGCCTTGTTACAGTTTATGGGAGAGTGCCTCTGGGCACTCTCCCATAAACTGCAACAAGAAAAACCAATTTACTGCAAACACAGCTAAATAATTATATGTCGAGAAATGTGAAAAAATGACCATTCCAAGTTTTCACAAATTCTTTAAAAAACATGACATAATAAAAATGTCTAATGAGGAGGTTCAAATCCAATGAGGGAGGGCCTGAGAATCAAAATATTATTTTTTTTTAGCCTTATTCCTGTAATTGGTGTTGGGCATCTAATATTATTGCATCTGTAGAAATATTGCACACACGTGGAAAGTGACCAGTCCATGGCGGCTCTACTACAGGATTCTACACATCCTCTCTTGCCAATATTTTGACCCTTTTTGGACTTGAATAATAGTAATATTGTGTCAGGGACTTATGCATGTTTTCCATTGCGCTTGTTATCTACCTGTGGTGAGCAAAACTGGTAACTTTTCTTCATCTGTTGTCCATCTGTTGGGACATCCATCCCTTTGTCTCTCCAATCATTGTAAAGGTTGTGTTTGACTCTTTACCTTAACCGCTAGGCCTGTTCCAGTAATATTTTATATGAGTGGGGGCACTGTGGCTCAGTTGGTAGCGGTTCAGGCTGCAAGCCGAGAGGAATCCCACTTGCTGCAACCGCGTTGTGTCCTTGGGCAAGACACTTCACCCCCCATTGCCCACATGGGGGCACGGTGACGTTGTGTTCTACTGCACGTCGATGGTGCACCTGTCTTCAACCAATGCTAACCCTGCTTGTGTGGAGTTGGTATGTTGGGGAGCTGACAGTTGCTCGCCGTTGCTCGGTGGTTCTCTCCGGGTACTCTGGCTTCCTCCACCCATAAAACTGTCATGGTCATGCTTAGCCATTGTGCAGAAATATGTGACCTTAAACACCAATAAATAAATAAATAATTTCATATGAGTAGTGAATTTGGCAGGCCATTTCAGTTTTGTTGAAATCAGTGTGCTGTCCCCTCCCCCTCAGGGAAGTGAAGCAGTGCTGGTTTACTGTGGTAAACAAGTTGTTTTACACGTAAAATAGAACACAGGCACCAATGCTTGGTGTGGAAGTCCTCTAAAATGGGCAACATGGGTATAAACAAATGACTAAAACTTTACTTTATTTCCATGTTGCAGTCATGATTAGCCATTATGCAGATATATGTGACCTTAAACACTAGTAAATAAACAAATAAACAAGGGAAAGGGGTGGAGAGAAATGCCCCAAAATTTTGAAAAATTCTCCTTTTAAACTGATAGCTAGGGATACAATAACTTGATATTTGGCACTTAGCGTTCTTCAAAGGTATACTACAAGGTTTGTTCCAACGAAGTTGGCAAGGAAATTTTTGTCATTGCAATGGAAGATGCAAGAATTTTTGGCCCAGTTCAAAATTTCTGTCTATAGACCCAATGGCTCAATTTGAACCAAATATGGTATGCAGTATTATTGAGTCAAAAGTAATTGATTCATGCCAAAACAATTTCCTGAACCCATATGGGGATGCCCACTTCAACACTGTTGGTAATGGGAAAATGCTGAGTCTTGCTCTTTCTTGTTTTCACAAACTAAACAGTCTTCTGTTGAAGCACGAGTCAGAATCTTTTGATATGCACCATGCACCATCTTTAGGAGGTGGTTAGATTCAAGTTTGTTGTAATCAAGTCCCTGGGTTCATATTTGGGCTCCCTTTGGACACCTGAATTTTAGAGCTGTAAGTTAACCGAAACCGAACTGAGGTTTTTAGTTTTTTTTTAAAAACCGAAACACTAGTCCACATCCCGTAATCTAAGGTTTTTCGTTTTTTATTAACTACTCTCTTGCCGCAGAAATTCACAGAATGTAGCCATCCCAGAGTAGTGAGAGTACCCAGACACTGCCAATGGCAGTGTCTGCGTACTCTCACTACCCTGGGAAGGCTACATTCTGTGAATTACCGACATTTCAGTTTAGTTGTGTTTGCAGCTTTCCTCAAGTTGCGTGTAGGTGTCAGACCTCGAAAAATGGCCAAGCACAATAAACGTTCTGTATATTTAGGTAATTATTATATTGGCCTTCCTGATTCTTCATGTATTATAGCTTATTTCGGGCATTCATTGAGTTTCACTCAGTTTCACTGCCATTCAGTCATGACTCCGGACATAAGAATGAGTTTTATTGAATTTTACTTGACCTCATGAACAAACCGAAAACCGAACCGAACCGAGGTTTTACTCCACCTGAAAAACCAAAACCGAAACCGAACAAGAAATTTTAAAACCTACAGCACTACTGAATTTGAAAGTGCACTTTGACAATTTATCTTCATAAAATATTCTTCAGTTTTATCATTCAAACTCTTTTGATCAGATTCAAGTTTGTTCAAATCAACTCCCTGGATTCATATTTGGGTACCCTATGGGGGAGGGGTGGAGGAGGCAAGCCCAAATTTAACACCTTGCAGTATGAGGAATATTCTTCAATAATCTTATTCTGATATACCAGTCAGAACGTATTTATTTAGGAGGGGTGAGGGGAATGCAGTAGGTCTTCTTTCAGGCCTCCCCCCCCCACCCCTCCCCAACCCACCCCAAAAAGAAAAAATTCACCCAGCTGACCTCATAGGGTGAGTGGGGTGAAATGATCTTTCTTTCTGTTTTTGCTTTAAAATAAGTTGAAGTATTTTTTAACTCAAAATCCTCCAAAACTGATTTTAATGCAAAAATAACCCCCTCATAATTCAGCCAGGAGCACGGTGGTTCATTGGTTAGGGCATTGAACTTCAAACTGAAAGGTCTACACTGTGTTGTGTCCTTGGGCAAGACACTTAATCCCGATTGCCCACTTGGTGCACAGTGGCACTGTATACTAAGGCATACTACATATCATTAGTGCAGTTACCTTCAACCAATGTTAACTCTGCTTGTATGGAGTTAAAATGTTGGGGAGTCTGACAGTTATTTGCCACTGCTTACTTCTCCGGCTTCCCCTACCTTTAAAACTGTCCATCACAACATGACCCTGGCTGTCAAAAGTGTTGTTAAACCCCAATAAATAAAACAATTCAGCCAGTAAGCCAGTGGACCTCCCCTCCCCCCCCCCCCCCCCCCAAAAAAAAAAAAAAAAAAAATTCCCTGGTGGTGTAAGTTGAGCAAAACTGGCTTGCTTGCATTATAGGTTTCTCATAATCCTGCAAAACTCAAAAACTCCTTTAAAAATTTAAGCAGAAAATAAAACAATTCACCCAATCCCCCCTTAAAAAAAAAACAACAACAACAAAAAAACAAAAACATTCCTGGTGAACAATACAATGTTGACATATTGGAGTTTGAAAACAGGATTTGTGGTCTACACAGGAAATTGGAATTTGAGATTTAGAATTCCTACTCATGGAAAGGTGACACTTTTTAGGGTTTTGGAAATTCTGGATATCTGGGTATTATTTCTGTGGTAGTATCTCAAAACCAGAAAAATTTGACATGGACAACACAGTTAAAAATAATGACATCACTTCATTCCTCTGTTAAATAGTAAGACATAAATTATGAGTGTGACCATAAATCCTTCTTTAAACAACTTTCTCTCTTCGATGAGTGTGTCATATTCATGGGGCCTTCTGTTAACTGTTAGGATGCTAAATTAATTTTCAATGGTCATTTGTAACATATTTTTTTTCAATGGTATCACACTACCTGACCACCAGCAAAAGGAGCCTTAGTTTAGCAAGATACGGGTCATAAATAATTTTGTTGCAGTTTATTGGAGAGTGCCAGTTGCCTTCAACCAATAACCAATAACAATTTTATATTAATATTTTTCTTCTACTGCTGAGCCAACCACAAGTTAGTGCAAGCCAGAAAATAAGCAGACTGTCATCTGCAAAATGAGGTCCCCAGAGGGTGAATTTAGTGATGCTACCCTGCACAGCAGGGTAGCATCACTAAATTTACCCTCTGTGAACCTCAATCTGAATCAGGTCTAATAACTAAACAGAAAGAGGTGCCCAGAGGATAAATTGGCCCACTGTATGGGATACCATCATCAAGTTCACCCTCTGGAAACCCCATTTTGCAAATGTCAGACTGCTTATTTTCAGGCCTGAGTTAGTGCAGATATTGTAAAGCCACTATAGTGGTTTTCGGCACTTTTCAGTAGAGCCTTGATAGTAAGATGTGAACAAATTTTGACAACTATAAATAATTTAGTACCAGTTAACCCTTTACCCAACGTAATGGCTAAAACCGGCCAGCACTATTGACAAAAATCGCCAATTAATTTTCATTATTTTAGCTCACCTGGCCTAAAAGGCCATGTGAGCTTTTCTCATCACTTGGCGTCCTTCGTCGTCCGTCGCCCAGCATCCGTAAACTTTTCACATTTGCATCTTCTTCTCTGTAACCGCTGAGCCGGTGTGAACCAAACTTGGCAGGAATGGTCTTTGGAAGGTCCTCTACAGACGATCCTCACTTTGTTCCTGTCGGATGAAAAACATGGCTTCCAGAGGCATTCTTTGATTCTGGTTGGTGTTTTTCAAAAATCTTCTCTCAAACTTCCAGGCCAAATCTTTTGAAACTTCATATAAATGTTGACTGGAACCTCCTCTACCAACGATCCTCATTTAATGTTGATCGGATTGCAAACATAGCCGCAATTGCAGCTTATAGTTATTATAGAAACCCTATGGGAAATCAGGTTTTCATCTTCTTCTCCAGAACTACTGAGGCGATGTGAAAACTAACCTGGCAGGGATAGTCTATGGGAGGTCCTCTACAAACCATCCTATTTTTTAGGTCGTTTGGAAGAGAATTCCAAAGCCTTGGCAGGGACCGATCAGGACTATTTAAAATACGCTCTAGCCTCGGAGCCTATTTTTTCAACTCATGCGCCAGATTTCAATTTTCGGAGTCACACTGCTGTTTGTAACACACACTGCAAGTATGTAATAGCTCTCATCATTTTCATTTAGTACACTATAGCAAACATTAATTTTCACTGTGGTTTCTGATCAAGTCTTGGCTGCCTATTTAGGCAGCCAAGACTTGATCAGAAACCACAGTGAAGATTAATGCTTGGTAATTAAGACTTGAAGTATTAACTTAAGCACTCTACAACAATGATAAATGATAATCATATATACAATACATGTAAGAGTGTCTCTCTCGATTATCCATCGAAAGAATATCAAAATATGATCTGAGAAGTTACGTGCCAACTGAGAAGCCTATTTCTGAGATTTAAGAGCCAGGTCCTGATGTTTCAGAACCAAATACGCACTGGCACATGCCCAGGTCGGTCCCTGCCTTGGGCCAGCAACCGCAGAGGCCCTGTCACCAGCACTAGTAAATTTAGATACAGGCTGAACCAGATTGAGTTAACCTGATGGCCTAAGAGACCTCGGTGGTTTGTGGACAGTAAGCAGATCGGACAGGTAGGATGGTGTGGATCCCGAGATACACTTGAACACCAAAAGGACAATTTTAAATTGAATTCTTTGCTTAACGGGTAGCCAGTGTAACTCAGAGAGTACTGGTGTTATATGGCAGTACTTTTGAGTTCTGGTTATGACCCGTGCTGCACAATTTTGGATGTGTTGTAGCTTTTCAAGAATAGATGTTTTAGAGCCAATCAGAAGAGAGTTGCAGTAGTCAAGGCGACTGGTAACAAAGGAGTGGACAAGCTGTTGTGACGTCTGCGTATCAATGAAGGGTCCAATTTTGCTAATATTTCTAAGATGAAAAAATGCACTGCGAGAGACATGTTTGATATGTTCATCAGCGGCCAAATTTTCATCCTTGAAATAACCTAAGTTTCGAACACAGCTACTAGGTTTTATTGCAGAACCTCCAATATTGAGGGACAGTTTGGATATTTTTGAAAGTTGATGAGGTAGACCTATATATATTACTTCTGTCTTGTCATCGTTCAATTTAAGGAAGTTTTTAGTCATCCATGCCCTGATGTCTGAAATACAAAGTTCAATCTTACTGCATGCTTCAGGCTCAAAGGTGTGAGTAAAACTATATATACAGCTGTGTGTCATCTGCGTAAAAATGAAAGTCAAGGCCATGGCTTCGGATAATGCCACCGAGAGGTAAGACATAGACAGTGTGCAGTAGGGGACCCAACACCGATCCTTGAGGGATGCCAAAACAAAGTGTGACCTTGTCTGACGGCTCACTGCCAAGGACACTCTGTGTGCGACCATTAAGGTACGACGAAAATATGGCCTCCAGAGACATTCTCTGATTCTGACTGATGGATTTTGCAAAATCTTCCCCACTGAAACTACAATGTCAAAATGTTTTGAAACTTCACATAATTGAGGACTGGGACACCTACCAATGATATGATTCTCATGTAATGTTGATGTAAGGTTGCAAACATGGCCACAATTGCAGCTCAGTTTTACCATTGAAAGCCTATGGGAAATCACATTTTTATATGTAGTTCCAGGTGAGTGATTACAGGCTCTTTTGAGCCTCTAGTTTCATTTTTAGCTTAACTTGATAAAGTAAAGATAAGCTATTGCCATCACGCGTGCAGAAGACTGTTAGTCTGTAAGTCTGTTCACATTTTCCTTTAGCACAGGCTACACCCATAGTTCTTATCCATTCGTCACAAAATTTCATATGCAGGTTTGGGGTCATGTCTAGATGAGAACATCCCCTTTTGGTCGCAATCGGTCAACCTTGATGGCTGCCCGAGCCCAAATATTTATGAAGGGATTTCATTGTAACTTGGTAGGATGACTCCAGATAATGTCTAGATGAGAACGTCCCCTTATGGTCACGATCATTCAGCCATGACAGCTGCCCAAGCCCAAAACCCGAAAACCTTTAGTACAGTCTGCAGGTCGTATTTATAGAGGGATTTCATTGTAACTTGGTAGGTTGACTCCATATAATGTCTAGATGAGAACGTTTCCTTTTGGTCGCGATTGGTCAACTGTGATGGCTACAGGGGCCCAAAGCCCCAAAACCTTTAGCACTGTCCATAGGTCATATTTATGAAGGGATTTCATTGTAACTTGGTAGGATGACTCCAGATAATGTCTAGATGAGAACGTCCCCTTATGGTCACGATCATTCAGCCATGACAGCTGCCCAAGCCCAAAACCCGAAAACCTTTAGTACAGTCTGCAGGTCGTATTTATGGAGGGATTTCATTGTAACTTGGTAGGTTGATTCCACGTGATTGGTCAACTGTGATGGCTACAGGGGCCCGAAAACCTTTAGCACAGTCTACAGGTCATATTTATAAAGGGATTTCATTGTATCTTGATAAGGTGACTCTAAATAATGCCTAGATGAGAACGTCCCCTTTTGTTCACGATCATTCAACTATGAGGGCTGCCCGAGCCCAAAACCCGAAAAGCTTTAGCACAGACTACTGGTCATATTTTTGAAGGGATTTCATTGTAACTTGGTAGGATGACTCAGTATGTCTAGATGAGGACGTCCCCTTTTGGTTGTGATCGGTCAACCTTGATGCCTACACAGGCCCGAAGACCAAAAACCTTTAGCACAGTCTACACACCGTATTTATGAAGGGACTTTGTTGTAACTTGATAGGATGACTCGTTTTGGAATAATTTCACTGTAATTGGTAACTTTCATTGATATACATTAACTGTGAGGGCCACGTACATTAAGTGTGAGGGCCATATCTACCCACCCCTCAGTTCTTTTGTAGTCTCCACCTCATATTATTTTTATTGAAAACATAGCATACAGGGAACAGAAATTAACATTTTCCCAATTATCACAATTCTTGTCTTATTTCATAATCCTTTCATAAACATTGAACATTATCCTTTTTATCAAACATAACACACAGACAAGTTAAGCTACAGTGTCATTGATGAAACATATCTAATGGCCCCTCTTTGGAACGAGCTGGTCATGCTTGTTCCAGTGAGGGGTCATAACCTATGTTTTTGAGACAAAAAATGAAAAAAAGTAGTTATTCAAGGATTTTGTTTACAAGTGTCGTCTGCGTTTCATGTTAGGTAAAGGGTTAAGCAGTATTGTATTAACAAGCCAAGCCTCTTATGTAAAGTTTCTAAGAAAGAGAGTTTTCAAAATATCAGTGGTTAATATTAATCAGCTTTAAAGGTCTGAATAATTTTCCAGGAATTTCATGGCCACATGACCTGTTATCTGATAATTTGGCTGTGAAGGTAACAGGTGCCTCAACATGAAATCATCAGAAAGCATGCACATTTCAAATGCATCTCAATTATCTTAAAACTGTAATATAGTGGCAGGGCTATCACTTCATTGTAGTCAAGGGAATCGGTATCGGAAGGAGCTCGGAGGTTAGGGAGGCCAGAGGGACAAGGTTGGGGGGTGGGGGTGGAGCTGTGTTTGCCTATCTTGCCAGAAGAACCTTAGTGGAAAAAACATTAATTTCCAAGAACTGTAATTGAGGAAGTCTTGAGTATTTGTTATTCATTTCTAATGTATTTAAGGTGTGCCAATATCAATGGGGGAGGGAATAATGATGCAGGCTGATTGATAATCACAAAACAAAGAAGCTGTACTATCAGCGTGGTGATTTCTAAAGCTTTATATTGTCCCTTACGTGGAACAAGATGCCATTTGCAGTCTTTAGAATTGCAGATGTCCCCACCTCTACCCCTTGTTCCTCTCAAGGAGGATAGAAATATAATGTCAGTACCACTGAGTGTTGCATTATAATTTATGATACTTTGTAAACTGTGTCTCTTAACCTCATACCCAGTGTTGAGTGCCCTTTTTGATACCCCTTGCCCTTGGATGCTTCTTGCACCCTTGCTTGTAGACACAAACTCCTGCTATTGGAATGCTGGTCATATTGCACATGCTGGAACCCCGATTCTTGTAAAGAACCATCCTCTTGTCATGTCTCTTCATTGGTAATCCACCAGATAAAAGGGATCCATTGGACAATTGTTTTCTTTACACCCAGTGGGTATGTATTGTTCTGTCTGCTCATTCTTCCATCCATCTGTCCCGCCATCTATTAACTTTTTTTTGTCTGGTCCATAACTTTGTATTAAAATTCTGCATCAAGATGAAAGTTGTACAAATGTATAACACCTTGAGATGGTGTGTTATATTCAGGCTTCTGGTCTGAACTCCCAAGGGCTATGTCTAGAGCTGGGAGATTCTGATTTTTCAGGTTGGGTTTCTGTTTGGTTTCAGGAAAAAAAACTTGGTTTCAGTTCAGTTTTTCTATGTGCTAAGCACAGATAGAAAAAAACACTTCAGGCTCCTTATCTTGGAAAAAATCTGCAAATAGTTTTTATGACACCACTCACCACAAAAGCTGTATTAGATTCAGCTTAACCCTTTACCCAACATAACGGCCAAAACCGCCCAGCGCTATTCTAAAAAATCGCCAATTAATTTTCATCATTTTTTCCATTTTTTGTCTTGAAACATAGGTTATGACCCCTCATTGGAACGAGCCCGTCGAGCTCGTTCCAATGAAGGTCATAACCTATGTTTTTGAGACAAAAAATGGAAAAAATTAGTTATTCAAGAATTATTTTCACAAGTGTCGTCTGCTTTTCATGTTATGTAAAGGGTTAAGCACAGATAGAAAATAACACTTCAGGCTCCTTATCTTAGAAAAAATCTGCAAATAGTTTTTATGACACCACTCGCCACAAAAACTGTATTAGATTCAGCTTAAGTACCTTTCGATCATTCTTAGAGGCTCTTGGGGGATCAGTTGCTAAGCTTATTCAGTCAGAAAAAAACCATAAATCTGGGTAAGAAATAAATAAAGTTCATCTACAATCTTGTGTTCTCATTGTCACATTTTCTCCTTTAAAGACTGGTGGACGAGTCAATAAGGGCGAAAATTTGACAATGGGAACACAAAGAATTTGCCCCTTTGTTGGACAGGTTAACTGATGAGAGTCCATCAGGGTTGTTACTCCAGTTCCTTCTCAGTAAGATAAATATATCAATTTATGCACAGAAAGATGGGAACCACTTGGAACAAGGCAGAGGCCAAGGCAAAAGGCCGTGTTGGATGGAGACCTATTGCCGAGACCTTATGCTCCAGAGGGAGTGAAGAGAATGAGTAAGTTATGCACAAATGCAGTAAAACCGTTTGGTCGGTTTTTGCTGGGTTTTGTGGTTCCCGTGGGGCTTTGGATTTAAGGAATGGCCTTGAATTTGACTGGTGGTCATTCAAGGCCTTGAAATCCTGGAAAATGTGCCAGGAGACCTTGAAAAACTTTAAATATTCACAAAATGGTAACGAAGCATGTAATCATAACTATATAGTTTTATATGGCAGAATTTGTAGCAAGGGAAGTGGGACGAGGGAGTACTAATGACCAAAGGGTCCCAGTTAGGACTATTGATGGTAGGCCTTGAAAATCCTCGAATTTGATTATTATGGGGCCTTGAAAAATGCTGATACAGTGGAACCCTTTTAACTGAATAGCCACTTTGCCAATGAAAATTATTCAATTAACAGGAGTATTCAATTAACAGGGATTGTCACTTTCCTGTTTTCTGGAGATAAACTTAGCATTTATTCTATTATATCTTGTTTGACAGAGCTCCATGAGCTCTGTCAAACAAGATATAATAGATTAAATGCTTGTAATGGATGTACTGAGGCCAAATAGGTCTATAAACAAAGGAAAACTGGGGCAAGTCAGGGTAATTTCTCAACAGGTTACAAGATTTTTTATTCAGTTAACAGGAGTTAATAATAATAACAGGAGTTATCTATATTCAATTAACAGGTCAAATTTGTACTGGATGTATGTTAAATGGTTTTGTGTTGGGAAATTATATTCAATTAACAGGGATATACAGTTAAGAGATATCCAATTAAGTGGGCTCCACTGTACTTGAAAATCCGACTCTTTGGGAAAATGTCATTCTAACCCGCATCATCTTCATTGTGTCCTTGGGTACACAGTCCCAGTCGCCCAAGTGTGAGCACAGTGGCACAGTGTGCAAAGATGTTCTGCATGTCAATGGTATTGACAGGGTTAGTTAACCCTTTACCCTACATAATGTTCAAAACCGGCCAGCACTATTTTAAAAAATCGGCAATTAATTTTCATTATTTTAAAAAAATTTTGTCTCTAAAACATAGGTTAGGACTCCTCGTTGGAACGAGCTCGTTGAGCTCATTCCAATGAGGGGTTGTAACCTATGTTTTTGAAAATTTTAAAAATTAGTTATTCAAGAATTTTTTTAGCAAGTGTCATCTGATTTTCATGTTAAGTAAAGGGTTAAGTTATGAGTGCATGACAATTACTCAGTGCTGCTTGGTGATTCTCTCAGGAACCCTGGTTTCTGCTACCCATAAAAACTGTCAGACACGATATGATTCTGACAGTTGAAAGTGTCTTTAAATTAAATAAATTTTACCAAGAGCTCACAAGAATTGTGGAAATTAAAATTAAAAAAAAATCCTCTTTTAATTGCTTTGAAAATCCACCATATCTTTTGACTGATAGGTGAAGCCATAGAAAATTGTAGATTAAGCAGTACACGGCGTCATCGTGCCCCCATGTAGGCAACCGGGATAAAGTGCCTTGCCCAAGGACACAACGCGGGTCGTTCTGGACGGGGATCAAACTCGGGACCTCTAGGATAGAAGTCCAACTGTCTACCACCACTAAGCCACCACGCTCCCGAAGCATTTCTGTATTCATACAGAAAATCACATGTATGTCCACACTCTGGGTGAAAGTGAAGCACAAGGATTTAGAACGGTTTCCAAGATTCCTAGTCCCCTTGTTGACTGACCAAATTCTAAATTAATTTTGTTATCAAACTTTTAACAACCATCTCGGCCTTGTAACAATCAAGAGGCAAGTGCCTACTACTGACACTCTCCCATAAACTGTAACAAGACAATTAATACTGACTAAATAATTTCTCTCCAAAGATAATTTGAAGCTTACCCTGTGGGAACCTGGGAAGTGAAGCAGTGCTTGTTTACTGGTAAAATAGGATCCAGTCACCAAAACTTGGGGTACAAGTCCTCTGAAATGGGTATAAATGATTGATTAAACTTGGTTTTATCTCCATGTCGTGGTCATGATTAGCCATTCTGCAGACATATGTGACCTTAAACACCAATATATAAATAAATAATTTGAGGCATATTCAAAGAAAATCAAGCTAGCTTTTAACCCTCTAATGTAACCGCCAAAACCAGCCAGTGCTATTCACAAAATTCTCTATTCAATTTTATTAGTTTTTCATTTTCTGTCTCAAAAACATGGCTTATGACCCCTCATTTGAATGGGCGCTTTAAGCTCGTTCAAATGAGGCTCCTAAGCTATGTTTTTGATGCAAAAAATAAAAAAAAAAAAAAAATTATTAAAGAATTTTGTTTGCAAGTGTCGTGTTAGGTAAAGGGTTAAGTTGCAATACCTTCACTAGATAAGGCCACACAAAGTAGATCTTCTGTTTCTCAGGCCATTATTTGTGAAATTGCATGCGGGCGAGCGGTTTTTTATTTTATTTTTTATTTCAGTAATTTCTTCTTTGCCATCAAAAGTTCATGTTCTTGGTTCAAGTTTTAGGCCTCATAATATACAGAATAGCATGGGTGGTGGTGTATTTCATCCCTTGAGTGCAAGAAGGCTTTGCAATGCTAAAGCATTGCAAAGCCTTCTTGCACTCAAGGGACAAATTCATCAGTTTTTTTAACTTGGGTAAAATATCAGACATAAACCATTTAATTTTAATTTTTTTCAAGTTTAAATTGGTTATAAAAAGAGAGCATGCGGCAGCCAAAAGGACCATGCGGGAGGGCCTGAGAAACAGATTTTTTATTTTTTTAGGTCTAATGGAGCCCATATAAGGGCTTCCGGCACCAAACCAGTTAACTCTCTGTATACTGATGTTGAAATATAAAAATATCAAGTTGCAAATTTTTTCCATAATTACTAGTGAAGTCCTCTTAATTGGATATCTCTTAATTGAATAACTCTGTTAATTAAATATAATTTCCCAACACAAAACCATTTACCATACCTCCAGTACAAATTTGACCTGTTAATTGAGTATAAAATATAGAGTAAACTCCTGTTAATTGAATAAAAAATCTTGTAACCTGTCGAGAAATTACCCTGACTGTTCCCAGTTTTCCTTTGTTTATAGACCTAATTGGCCTCATTACATCCAATGCAGACATTTAATCATGGAGGTCTGTCAAACAAGATATAATGGAATAAATGCTAAGTTTATCTCTAGAATACAGCAATATTACACAATCCCGGTTAATTGAATACTTCTGTTAATTGAATAATTTTCAATGGCAAAGTGCCTATTCAATTAACAGGGTTCCACTTTACTTGAAACATTCAAATATATACTCGCGTTTTAGAATTTTTATAACAGGATGCACTGTAATTTTTGTTTCTAATACACCTTGACCCATTGCTTTATATTCAATTAAAACTAGTCTTATACTGTGGACAATCCAAATTTTATCTGCAGTTGTTCAGTAACCGAATCCAAGCTCAAACTCAGTACCTGGATATTGGATGCATTTGGAAACACCCACTGAGTGGAAATTCAACTCAGGATAACTCAAGCACTGTGAAACTACGCAGAAAAGTTCATGTAAACAACGTACATGGTTGGTTCTCTCCATTGCCTGACTGTCGAACTGACAGAAAGAAATAAAATCTTGGCGATATATCTTAGAATTCCTCTTTTCTCGGTACTCTTTCTTTGGTTGATAAATAGTTCCTTTAATCTCAGGATGGATATGATAGATAACAGCCTTGTTACGATAATGCAGACAGTTGGAATCCAGAACAAGTTCTTTGTTATTTGGGTTTTTTTATAACTCAAGAAACAATCATAGATTCAAATAACTGACAATTTTGGTCACTCACCCCAAGAAAAATGACTGTAGACACATATAAGTTGCATGTCAGTATGTCTATTGAGTTTGCACAGATGACTATTAATAACAGTAGTTTATTCATTAATTAAAACCAGTGTCAATAAGCTTTTAACTGGTAGAGTGCTGGAAGCCCATATCTGGGCTTTATTCTGGAGAACAGGTACCACAGCTGGAGGGCTCATATTCAGTGGATGTGCTTTGTATTGTTTTTGAAGTGATATTATTTAGTCTGTAAGAGTTTGCCTTCTTACAATTTATGGGAGAGTGCATATTGGCACTCTCCCATAAATTGTAACAAGGCAAAGACGTGTAGAAGATTTGATGGCCAAAAATAATTTAGCACTCTGCCAGGTAAATTAAGAGACAGTCGCCACAATGGGATTAGTTTCCAGGAACAGAATCAAACAGCTACCGATAATTATATAAGCCTCCCGACATTCACAGTAGTACATTCATTTCACACCTTGGACTCCGAGGTATCAACACAGAACAATGTTTGCAGGGAGCAGTCAATTAAAAATTATCGGTGACTTGAGTTATGTGGTACTTGAAATTGAATTGTTTTAATTTCAGGCCAATCCAGATGTGTAGCTTTTCGATAGGTCGGTGGTCTGAGTGGGTCGATCCACTCAACAGTTTTGAGCCACTTTTAAAGTTGATTATATGTTTCTTTAGTTCATGGTCTTCAAATTGTGGGTTACATCCATGCCCCTCTTGACTCCATGATACAATCACCAATAAGTGTTGGTGTCTGCATCGTATAAAAGAGTAATGTGAAGCACAATGCAGCCCCTCCCCTCAAGTTAGTCCCTAACCCTTCCAACCTTCCAGTGTCATTGCCTCCCCCCAATTTGTAAATGCATTTCTAAAAGAAACTACACTAAGTCGCCTCAAACCTAAACATGTACATTAGTAACATTACTGGCTCTTAGGAACATTTGTTTTAGGGAGGGGCTGTAGGGAGGGGCAATATACATTTATAATTTTTTTTCTTCAAATTAAACCAGGCACTCAACATGATAGGTGCCAGGATCAAACTGAGATGGGGAGAATTTGTTTCCGAATCCAGATATTCAGTAGCCTAACGGCCATGTCAGATCTACTGCATGTGCCTGAAAATCAAGACTGCAAATTTTGGGGTGTTTTTTTTTTTTTGGTGGGGGGGGGGGGGGGGGGGGAGGGGGGGTGCATTGTGAAAAAAAAAAAAAATTAATTATTGTTTCATGTGATTTTAATCACTTGACAATGCCTTTTGTGTACCCACTGCACAAAATGATTACAATCAGAATATCTATTCACTCGTGTCCAAAATGGCCATGATGAACTGTAACTGACTGCACCTGAACAACCCCCCCTCCCTCCACAGCTCCCCCTCCCCTGTATCAAATCATTCATGCTTAACGGTACGTGAGCATGCCCGACTAATGTTTTATAAAATCACCCCGATTGTTGAAAGTAGATGCATGTAGTTGGGGTGTGGGAAGGTACGCAGAGGTACGAAGAGTTACAAAGGCCTACATGTAAATACTTAGTGTAGGTTTTTTGAGAATCCTTTACTATCGTGTGTCAGGGGGCTGGGGGGGGTCATGGTTGCCCCGTTTTATGTGTTTTGATTCCAATGTAAATGAGTCGCCTGATCATTTATTACATGTATATTTATATTATTAAATATTATCACATGCGAGAAACAAACTTATAAATTCATTTCAGCAACAAAAAATGCCTTTCTGGAAAATTCACGACTGCATTCCAATTCCTGATTTAGGTTGACTTCATATAATGTCTACATGAGAACGTCCCCTTTTGGGCAACTGTGACGGCAACAGGGACCCGAAGCCCGAATACCTTTAGCACATTCTACAGGTCATATTTATGGAGGGATTTCATTGTAACGTGATAGGTTGACTTCATATAATGTGTAGATGAGAACATCCCCTTTTGGGCAACTGTGACGGCAACAGAGGCCTGAAGCCCGAAAACCTTTAGAATATTCCACAGGCCATAATTATGAAGGGATTTCATTGTAGCTTGGTAGGGTGACTCCAAGTTTGTGGTTAAAAACCCAAATAAAGACCACCACCCCCTACCACCCACCTCCACCCCCAATTAGGCTTTTTTTTTCTTCTTTTCTCCAATATGCATTTTGAACTATTTACAGTCACTACATGCGGAACCTTTTTTAAAACTTACGTATGCCCCCCTCCCCCCCCCCCCCCTTGCACCCCCTTCCACCGGGGGCCAGTTAGGCACTTTTTTTTTCCTTTCGTCAAAAATGCTTGTTTACAGTTTTCGTTAAAAACCCAGACAAGCACCACCACCCCCCCCTCCTCCTCCCCCCTCCCCCCCCCAATTAGGCATTTTATTATTTTTTTTCCTCCAGTATGCATTTTGAACTATTTACAGTCACTACATGCAGAACCTTTTTTTTCCTTTTGTCAAAAATGCTTTTTTCTGTTAAAGTTTGTGGTTAAAAATCCAGACAGAAATTAATCCCCCCCCCCCATCAATTAGACATTTTTTTTATCGTTCCTCGAATATGCATTTTGAACTATTTACAGTCACTACATGCAGAACCTTTTTTTAAACTCACGTACCCCCCAACCCCCAGCCCCCATCCCACCCCACCCACCCACTGGGGTGGGGGTGGGGGGGGGGGGGCAATTAGGCACTGTTTTTTTCTTTCGTCAAAAATGCACACACACCCACTCTCCCCCACCCCTCACCCCCCACCCCACCTCCTCCTCACCCAGGGACAGGGCCATTCATGCAATATTTTTTCTTTGGTACAAAATGCATTTTTAGCCTGACAATAGTCAGGGCTATAGTCATGACTTTCGTCCGTCCATCTGTCTGCAAACAATTGGTTTCCAACTGATTACTCCAGTTTGGATTATTTGTTTTCAGCCAAAGTTGATATGTGTATTTTCCAGCTAGTAATACAGGCCAGGTTTCAATATAGGTTCCACAACTAACCCCTCCCCCCCCCCCCCCCCCCCCCACACACACACACACACACACACACACACACACACACACACAAACATGTCACTTGGGCAATTATTCCCAAAATGCATTTTGAAGGATTGGGAGTTATTACATGCAAAAAGAAAATTGACTCATATAGCCCAACATTGCTTTATGTACTGCATCTTTAATCCTTTACCTAACACAAGTTGAAGCCAACAGTACAAATTATTCTTCTGAAACATCAGATTTTTTTCATTTTTTATTTACTTCTAACCATGGCTTATTACTCCTTATTGGAACAAGCTCATCAAAAAGTTTGTTCCATTAATAGGTCATGAGGTATGTTTTGAAGTAGAGAAATGAAAAAATAAAATTTGAATAGCAAATTTTGTACATCACGAGTGCAGATATGGCAGATTCGTTAGGTAAACTGTTAACAAAAAATGGCTCTGACTATTTTGCATCTAAGCATTGCCATTCCTGGGACAGTCGGGCTGCATGCGTGACATCACTCTAGTATTATGAATAGTCAATCTTGAATACTGTGTTGATAATGCTAATTAAGAAATTAATTCCGTCCGCTCATTCTGCTGGTGTGTCCATTCGAAGGATGACACTTAGTAATTTACTTAATCCTGTCCACTCAGCGAGCCGATGGAGGAGACTTCTGATAACTCTCATTAATTTGTTCCACTGTGGACCTTTAATCACCTCCACCTGACGTCCACCGACACCATGGTTGGTAGTTGAGTACCAATATGCTCTTTGCGTACTGTACATGTATGCTAAATTTTTGCTACCGTATTTACTCTATGTACTGGGACACTCTATGATTTGGGACACACACTTTTTCCAGAAAACTGTATTTTTTTATGCTCCAAAGTTTGGGACATTCAGGAGATTTGTTTCCAGTTGGCCCGTCGCGAGTAGCAGACGACACTCATAAAAAAAAATTCTTGAGTAACTAAAAGTTTTCATTTTTTGCTTTGAAAACACAGCTTATGACCCCTCATTGGAACGAGCGCAATGCGCTCGCTCCAATGAGGGATCATAAGCTATGTTTTGGAAGCAAAAAATGAAAATATAAAAAAAAAATTGGACAGCGATTTTTGTATATAGTGATGGAAAACGAATCACACACAACTTTATTCAGCATCAAATCAAGACCAGGCTGTGTTCTTTCCCCATTTTCTAACAATTGGGACACCTGTGAAAATAATTATTTTTAGCTGTCCCAATACATAGAGTAAATACAGTATTTTGTACATACAATCAAATTGAAATAGAACGAACATGTACATTTATACCTTTATTATCTGCAGTCATAAACACGCTCCTTCAGCTTTGAATGTCAATGCACAAAACCCATCACTGATTAATTCTTAACCTCCAGAGTTTATAAAATATTTTCCATCAAATCTAATCATCGCTGCTTTACAGCAAATTCCCCCGCAGGAACCCCGGGAAGTGAAGCAGTGCTTGTTTACTGTGGTAAACAAGCTCTGTTTTACTGGTAAAATAGGACCCAGTCACTAATGCTTGGGGTGCGAGTCCTCTAAAATAGGCAACATGGGGTATAAACGATTGACTGACCTTGACTTTTATCTCCATGTTGTGGTAATGATTAGACATTGTGCAGAAGAATGTGACCTTAAACACCAATAAATAAATAATTACAGCAAATTTGATGAAAGATCCATTAACAAAAAGTTGATTGAATTTCTAGCGGAAAATTTTGTTAACGGCCCAACAACGTAGATCTGTTTCTCAGGCCATGTTTAGCTCAACTTGTCAGCATCAAGTTTTATCTATTGGGATGGGTTTTGATCTGTCGTCCGTATGTCTGTGTGTCCGTCCATCCACAATTCCTTTAGCACACCCTACAGGTCGAACCTCTCACCCGATCAGTCTCAAATTTCACATGTAGCTTTAGGACAATGTCTAGATGGGAGCAATTAAATTTTTCCGAATTTCAATAAAAGACATGGCCGCCAGTCGCCATCTTAGATCTGGCAAAAAGATTGTCAACAATTCTTTTAGCACACCCTATATAGCCCAAGAACATTAGGTTTCACTAGGGAAAAAAATCGGAGAAAGCTGATTTTTTCTGGGAATGTCGAGTACATGTCACTGAACGATTAGACAAAAGTCCCCTAAAATCCCAGTTGAGCTTTTTTTTCTACAGCCTTTTTTCGAAAACGCGTTTGAAAAAAATAAAAAAAAATCGCACAGACTTTGTAACCTCGAATTGATCCAACTGTATTTTTTGTTTACGCGTATTTCGAGCTACATAATGTCTAATATACATTTACCTAGAGGAAAATGTGCATTCTGTGACAATTTCTGCGAAAAATTATTGAAAATTCACAAAAAAGTATCGGATTTACGCAAAAAAATGACGATTTTCCTAACGGATTTGCCCAAAGGGTCATAGTACAGAACGGGATGTTAGTTGGACAGACGATAAAAAATCCACCACCATTTGAAGACTTTTATCATTGCTTACAAAATAGACATTATGGAAGACCCCCTCTGCTTCTGGCCGAGTTCCCCTTTTGGCATAAAATTCGTCAGCATGAGAACTCAACTATTTTCGGGCTTGGGACCAAACAGACACGTCTATGTCTGGCAGCATTAGATCAATAAATAATATTTACAGAATGTACAAAAATCAATAAATAATATTTACAGAATGTACAAATCAATCAACATGGATTAAGTTACATTGACTATTATCAACGCTATATACAGAAATGACATGACCTATATACATATTATTCATCGAACTCAGAAATTTCCGACAGGACAGTGTTTCTGTGGTTGTTACAAGAATCCGAACTGCAATTACACAAACCTGAGCAAGAGAGTCCTGCCTTCTTACACCCACACCTTTTTGTACAAGCACTCTTGCAACCACAACTGATCAGATTCAGTAGGTTATCAGGGGCACATGGCTTTGTGGCTGCAGTCGGTACAAGAAGTCCATTGTCTAGCGACCACCCCCAATCCGTCGGAGGAAGCGAGTGCCCAGCCATTGTTGGACCTGGAGATAACATCTGTAGACATGTTGTTGTGCAGCATCGCTGCTTGGTGGGAGTGAGGCTAGGTCGATGGGTTTATTCAGTTTAGATTTTGCTACATAACGCTTGTAAGTGACATATCTATATTGGTCGAGAGAGGAAACAGTTTTACTCCCGTATAAGATCAGGAGAAGTTGTTCCCCGGCAGCGGCTACTGCACTTGGTGTACTGTCATCCGCCAAAATTGTGTTGACATACTGTTGTGAGTCGCTAGTAACATCGGAGACAATTGTACTGAATACTTTCTTCTTACCAACTCGAAAGAGTGCAGAAGTAGTGTCACAACTACTTATAGAATGTGGTACAAGGAGGTTGCTTCTATAGTCACCCATTTTGGTTGCTATTTCACTAACTGAAACTAGTAAGTTTGGGGTAATGGAATACATCATGTGAATATTACATCCCGGTTGAACTCGAGAGGTAAGAATGACTAACAAGTCTGTGTCTGTTCCCACAACGACAACATTGTTGTCATCTTGAGCGATGTCAAGTGCAGTTTCGGCTATCAGTACATCAGCATCAGCCTCGGCCTGCTTGGACTGAATATTGATAGCAGATAGCTCCTGCATTAGAAGATCGATCAGTTGGGTTTTGTTCTTGGCATTTGCAAGGAAATCGGATTGGGGTGTGGTGGCTGGTAACTCGGGTGAGATATTGATATCAATGGAATACCTGTCTTTAGATCTACGGGCTTGTTCCATGCCCTTTGTCGACATTGTACAAGCATAACCATCAAAAACAACCACGAAGTTCGCCCCAAAATGTCTCACTAGATAATTGGAATATGATGTACATATGTCCTTATATGACGACTGTTTAGGCCATACAACTGCCCTCAATAAAAATCCACCATCTACAACAAACTGATAATGTTCTGGGATTTTAGTTTGCTCGGAACCGTATGTTTTGAGGATCTTACCGAGCGTGCTTTTCTGTGTCTTCCTCATTCCAGCAGAATCAAACAATGCTGGTGGTTTCGGGGTGAGTTCATATTTGAGATACTCTTCCATCTCTGCTTGTGACTGAATAACACATGTGATGCGGTTGAACAGAATTGTGGGGTCAATCACTACCTTACTTCCATGGACTTTGATGCTATTTGCCATCGATGCGAAAGACTTCACAGTGTCAACACGTCGTAGTTTGATGCTGTTGAACGTTTTGCTTACAACATTCGATACGCAACATTCACCAATTTTGCGAACTTGGTCACAGTTCACAGTTTCGTCGGCCACAAGCCCGGTCGCTATAGAGACTAATTGTAGTGGATCTCTATTCTGAAAGGGGGAATGCACTCTGAGCCAGTTCAATAATTTGGTGATATCATTGGCATCAGTCAATTGTGAACTTTGACGGAGATCCCGATGTTGTTCGCCATGACCAGTGTGAACATGAACAAAATTTTCGAGAGCATTACATATCGGAAGGCAAAGAGGTAGTCCATGTACCCATTTCGCAACAGTGCTATCGGTTATTCCCCTGCCATGTGTGAGACCACCAGGGAGCTTGAACATTCTCATTAAACACTGCTCTATGGTCTGATCAGAATATATCCCGTCCCAGAATTTATCTGAGCGCCTTATGGTAAAGTAACCTTTCTCAGTGAACAACTTCAAATCATCCTGTTGCATTATTTCTGTTAGCTCATTCATCTGCTGCAAATAGAGATGAGAACTTTTTGCGTATGCAAAATGACCACCTGCATGAAATACTGGAATCATACTGCGAACACAATATGTGTGGAGTTCTCTGCTCTCAAGAACAACTGGAGAAGACCTATTTGCTCGTAGTATTGTACCCAAAGCTTTCCTGTGCGTCCTACGGACGCATTCTGGAGCAGTTCGTGTAATTTTGACAGTAGATGGTTGACACTTTCTTGATTGACAGCGTCAGCTGTTGTACAGTCACCTCTGGCAAGTCCACAGAATATTTCATTGACTTCTGTGCAGTCTATGTTATCTAGTGTTCGGCTTTCTTCAAACACAAGTTTTGTAATGGCAATTTGTGTTAGCAAATGGGCACGAACTGCTCTTGAATATGCATGACCACTGATCAAATGATGGATTGACCCACCAGCATAAACAGTCCCCCAAAGTTCATCCAAGCCGCTACCAGCCATGATCGAACCAATTGCCCCTAAATATGACATAATCATATGGAAGCCGCCGAGTCTAACGAAAACTTTTGTCAACTTATCTGACGAAGACACAATCTCCACTGCTTTGATATAAAGTGGTTGGTCAAACGTCACTGGACAAACGTTCAGTCCCTGTTTCTCACATTCAGTTTGCATCTTGAGTGTAGGCGAACACCACATTATGTGATTTAATCGAACATGGAAATTGAAACAATGATGCTATAATACGGTATTTGAATGAGAAAAGTCGATGCCGTTTGAATTTGAGTTTAGGGGGTATGGTTAATATTTCACACGTTTCACCAGTTCATTATGGAATAAATGACTATTGTTATATATCATTATAAAGCCACTGCTTTTCTGCAATTTTTTATATATAATTTAACTCCCAAAGTAGTCGTAGATTTGATTTAATGGACGTTGTGTACCGTTGTGTGTATGAAAACAATAAAAATTTTTTCGTAATTTTGTACATTTTCGTGAATATTTCACCATTGAGTGTGAGGATTGGTACAAAGTTGGCATTTTCTGTTGGGGATATGTATTCTCAATATAATTCAGCATGATATTTATGATTCTCACCCTACAAAGGCGAATAAGAATGAGAAATATGGAGCTGGGTCGAATTTTTTTTAAAATTTTTTTTTTCATAAAAAAAACGCTATAACTAAAAAAGCTCAACTCGGATTCGCGGGGACTTTTCACTCTTTATCCGCAATGTGTGTCCCAGAAACATATAAAAAAATCAGCTTTCTCTGATTTTTTTCCTTACTTTCTCATTTTTATGTCTAATGTGCCTGGACTAATAGGCCACATCTCTCACTCTATCTTTTTCAAATTTCATATGTAGCTTTGGTTTGATGTCTAGATGGGAGCTATGTAATCTTTCTGAATTTTGTTGAAAAACATGGCCACCAGCAGCCATCTTTGATTCTGATATAAATTGTCAACAATTCCATTAGCACACCCTAGCGGTCTCATCTCTTACCTTACCTGATCTTTTTTGAATTTCATATATAGCTTTGATGTGATGTCTAGATGCGAGCTATCAAATTTTTCTGAATTTTGTTAAAAAATATTGCCGTCAGTAAGGCCACACAAAGTAGATCTTCTGTTTCTTAGGCCATTATTTGTGAAATTGCATGCGGGCGAGCGGTTTTTTATTTTATTTTTTATTTCAGTAATTACTTTTTTGCCAACAAAAGTTCATGTTCTTGGTTCAAGTTTTAGGCCTCATAATCTGCAGAATAGCATAGGTGGTGGTGTATTTCATCCCTTGAGTACAAGAAGGCTTTGCAATGCTGAAGCATTGAAAAGCCTTCTTGCACCCAAGGGACAAATTCATCAATTTTTTTAACTTCAGTAAAATATGATCAGACATAAGCCATTTAATTTTTATTTTTTTCATGTTTAAATTGGTTATAAAAAGAGAGCATGCGGTAGCCAAAAGGACCACGTGGGAGGGCCTGAGAAACAGATTTTTCATTTTTTAGGCATAACCATCTTGTATTGGTATTTGAATTGTCAACAATTCCATTAGCACACCCTGCAGGCTGCATCTCTCACCCAATCTTTTTCAAATTTCATATGTAATTTTAGTGTGATGTCTAGATGGTAGCTTTCAAAGTTTTCTAAATTTTGTTGAAAAACATGACCAGCAGTGGCCATCTTGGATTTGGCATATAAATTGTCAACAATTCCATTAGCAGACCCTTCAGGCCACTCCTCTCACCCTATCTTTTTCAAATTTTATATGTAACTTTGGTATGATGTCCAGATGGGAGTTTTCAAATTTTTCTGCATTCCTTTGAAAAAAAAGATAGTCACTACCTGCCATCTTGGATTTGACATATAAATTGTTAACTATTCCATTAGTGCACCCAGCAGGCCCCATCCTCCACCTGATTTTTTTTCAGATTTCATTTTCAGTTTTGGTGTGATGTATTTGCTGTAGAAACTTGAGTGAGTGACATGGCATTAGTGCATCTTTCTTTTTAGTTCAGTCCCTTCCTGGACAAGTTGAGCTGCAGTGTCATTGACACTTTCATTGTGGATGCTGTTGAAAAACATGGCTGCCACTGGCCATCGTGGATTTGACATATAAATTGTCCACAATTCCATTAGTACACCCAACAGGCCCCATCTGTCACCCGATTTTTTTTCAGATTTCATTTGTAGCTTTGGTGTGATGTCTTTTCTGTAGACACTTGAGTGAATGACTTGGCATTACTGGATCTTTCTATTTAGTTCATGCCTTTCTTGGACAAGTTGAGCTGCAGTGTCATTGACACTTTCATTTGTAAAATTGCATGTGGTCAGGCAGTTTATTTTATTTTATTATGTGGGCAGGCGGTTTATTTTATTTTATTTTTGTTTGCTTTGTTTTAATAATGCCCTGAGTCTGTCAGTCTGTTCACATTTTCTTTAGCACAGTTTCACTCCATATTTCTTGTCCGATCAGCACGAAATTTCATATGCAGGTTCGAGGTCATGTGTAGATAAGAACATCCTCTTTGGTCACGATCAGTCAGCTGTGATGGCTACGCAAGCCTGAAACCCGACAACATTTAGTTTCTGCAGGTCATATTTATGAAGGGATTTCATTGTAACTTGGTAGAATGACGCCGTATAATGTCTAGATGAGCATGTCCCCTTTTAGTTTAAACAATATTTATTCAAGATGATGTTATATGTATACATTACATAGCAATACAATATATTAACAAAAAACAAAAAGAAAAAAAGAAGTTTTGCTTGGAGTATACGAGATAACAGCAACAGTGATAATTAGATTTATAGATAAACTAGGATTCGACAGGAAGCCTTAGGCTTATGTGAGTCGTCTCCTACATTTTATGTCCCCTTTTGGTTACGATCGGTCAACTGTGACATGTACACGAGCCCAAAACCGAAAAACCTTTAGCACAGTCTACAGGTCGTATTTATGAAGAAATTTCATTGTAACTTGGTAGGATGACTCCGTATAAGGTCTATTTGAGAAAAATATTTTTGGGTAGCGATTGCTCAACCGTGATGGCTGTGGCTGCCCAAAACTCAAAAACCTTTAGCGCAGTCTGCAGGTTGTATTTATGAAGGGATTTTATTGTAACTTCGTAGGATGACTCTGTATAATGTCTAGATAAGAATGTCGTATTTTGGTTGGGTTCACCCAATGGTGATAGCCACAGGGGCACATTACTCAGACAGAGTTCCCACTGGGCCTTGGATTCAAGGAACGGCCTTAAATTCAACAAAGTTTGGCTCAAGTACTTGAAATCCTGGAAAATGGTCAAGGAAGCCTTGAAAATCCTCAAATTTTTGCAAAAGAAAAGCATGTCGACAGTATCGGTAATCGACAGCTTCCATCGTTGGGTGCACTAGTGATCATCATTCATCGTGGTAAGACCATGAAAATCCTTGAATTTGGTTGCTGCAAGGCCTTGAAAATGTTGAGAAATGGCCTTAAATAGCCTTAAATTTGATCAGTCCTTGCCTGCAGGAACCTGCTAGATTCCTTTAGCACAGTCTACAACTTGCATTAATGAAGGGATTTCATTGCAAATTTGATGGTTGACTCAGTATAATGTCTGATGAGAATGTCCTATTTTGGCCGTGATCCGTCAATCATGATGTCTGCACAGGCATGTGACCTAGATTTGTTGAGCACAATCTACAGTTCATATTTATGAAGCAATTTCATTGCAACTTGGAAGGACAACTTGGTATGATGTCTAGATGAGACTGTCCTATTTTGGTCGCGATCAGTCATCCGTTACGGCCACCTAGTCACATGACCTACATTCTTTTAGCTCTGTCAACAGGTTGTTTTTATGAAGGGATTTCATTTTAACTTGATAGATTAACTTGTTAGGATATCTAGATAGGACTCTCTTATTTTGGTCATGATGTATAAACCATGTCCGCCGAAACCGTCACATGACCTAGATTCCTTTAGCAAAGTCTAAGAGTTGTATTTATGAAGGGATTTCATTGTAACTTGGTTGGATGACTCGTTTTGGAATGATTTTACTGTAACTTGGTAACTTTGATTGACATACATTAACTGTGAGGGCCAAATTAACTCAAGCCGTAGTTCTTTTGAAGGGAGTGCGGTGGCTCAGTGGTAGACTGTTGGCTAGAGGTCTCGAGTTCGATCCCCGTCTGGGGCGACCCGCGTTGTGTCCTTGGGCAAGGCACTTTATCCCGATTGCCTACATGGGGGCACGATGACGCCGTGTACTAAGGCGTAATGCACGTCTATGGTGCACATGTCTTCAACCGCTGTAACCATGCTTGAGTGGTGCTTGAACAGAGTTAGCATGTTGAGGAGCTGGCAGTTGCTCGTCGTAGCTCGGTGGTTCTCTCCGGGTACTCCGGCTTCCTCCACCCGTAAAACTGTCACGGTCACGATTAGCCATTGTGCATAAGTATGTGACCTTAAATCCCAACAAATAAATAAATAAATAGTTCTTTAGAACAGTCTACACCCCATAGCATATTGGGATTAAAAATTAACATATTCTCATTTATCACAATTCTTGTCTTATTTCATAATCCTGTCATAAACGTTGAACATTATCCTTTTCATCAAATGCAACACACAGTCATATTAAGCTACAGTGTCATTGACACTTTCATTACAAATTTTGAGCTCATTAGCTCAACTACGTAAACAAACATTCTCCGATTTGACTAATATTTGCCAAACAGGCATTTTGAAATGATTTGATATCTCAAGCGAGTTAAAAAACTGGCCAAATCCGATTTTGGTTACAGAGTTATGGCCCTTAATTAGTCAAATTTTACGAATTTTGAGCTCATTAGCACAATAACTTGAACAAACATTCTCAGATTTGACAATATTTGCCATACCGGTCTTTTTCAATATCTCAAATGGGTTCGAAAACTGGCTTGACCCGATTTTTGTTACAGAGTTATGGGCCTTAATTAGTCAATTTTTAAATTTTTTAGCTTGTTAGCACAATAACTTGAACAAACGCTCTCTGATTATTTGACTAATATTTGCCATACTGGTCTTTTGCAATAATATCTCAAGTCAGTTAACCCTTTACCCAACGAATCGCCTGCATCCGCCCGCGTAATATGCAAATTCAGCAGCTGGAAAAATAATATTTTTCGAAAAATTTCAACAAAACCATATCATGTGACTCCTCTTTGGAACGAGCTCGTCGAGCTCGTTCCAAAGAGGGGTCACATGATATGGTTTTGTTGAAATTTTTTGAAAATTCTATTTAAAATCATAAATTTGGAAATCGTCTGCGTTGGGTAAAGGGTTAAAAAACTGGCCCGGCCAGTTTTTTATTAGAAAGTCATGGGCCTCAATTAGTTTTTAAGAATTCTGAAATTTTTATCATTATAACTTGAACAGAGGTTCCAGATTTGACAACTGGCATATGATTGCCACCACAACTCGATACTTGCATCTCCGATACGCATCTCTTGTTTATTTTTGTAATTATTTCTTTGCCATCAAAAGTTCATATTCTAGGTTTGTTTTATATTTTAGACCTCATAATCCACAGAAAAGCATGGCTTGTGGTGTTTTTTGTGCCTTCAGTGCAAAAAGGCTTTGCAATGCTTTAACATTGCAAAGCCTTGTTGCATTCCAGGGACAAATTTATCAATTTTATTAACTTGGATAAAATGTCAGACATAAACCATTTAATTATTATTTTTTTAAAGTTTGCATTGGTTATAAAAAGAGAGCATGTGGCAGGGGGGAGGAGGGAGAGTGGGGGGGGGGGGGGTCAGGAAACCAATTTTGGACACTAGGCGCAAAAAGTTTTTTCCGATCCTTGGGCATCCACCCACCCCTTTTTTGAAGGAAAACATTTTTTTTCCCATTTTGAAACTTGGTACCCACCCCCCAAAATTACTGTACGTAAATCGCACATAAACTGCTTTGATTGGCAATTTCAACGGATATTTTTGCTGGAAAATGGTTTGTATTGTTCCAGTAACCATTCCTGACATTTAATCAACCCACAACCAACTAATGAAGATTGGTTGGAATGTGGTCCCATTTCTTGGCAAGTTTATGAATTTATTCCAACCGTCTCACAGACACTGACAGTCAGTGTATACATACATGGGAGTATGAGCCAGGGGGCAGGGGGCGCAGTTACCACCCTGCATTTGGGCAAACCAGCTTTAAAAATCTGTTCAAGGAACGACAGAGAGAGAGAGAGAGAGAGAGGGGGGGGGGGTGCGGCCATGCAGGATTTCGAGCACATTAAAAGGTTTGCCCCCCTATATCACTAAAGACCCCATATGCCCATGTATACATAGGTAATCAGGAGATTATATAGCATATACTGACATTCTACCTGAACAGTATTAAGACAGGTGTAACAGGAACAGGTGTGAAATATGTTGAACATTTTGATGTTTTACCTGGTTTCACCACTGTATTGCTGCTATTTCTACTACATCTTTCTGTTTCTATCCATTTCTACACTCAATTTTAGTTTCATCAGTCTAATATGAATTTATTAAGCATTATAAAGTGCACAATTCGTAGAGGCGGTTAGCTCAATGTTGTATTGAAACTGTCAGTAGTCAATATGATGACGGGTGATTCTTTGGTATCGGAAATCCGCCCCTCATAAATTGCACTGTTGCACCATGGACGAATTGAGTAGTGCATCATTTGCTGGAACGGTCAGTAAGCTTTGGTTGATTCATCTTAGCAAATCAGAAGATAAAGTGTGAAAGAATCCCCATGGGAACCCCGGGAAGTAAGCAGCACTTGTTTACTGTGGTAAACCAGTTCCGCTTTACTTGTAAAATAGGACCCAGTCTCCAATGCTTGGGGTGAAAGTCCTCTTAAATGGGCAACATGTTCATCAACGATTGACTAAACTTGACTTCATCTCCATGTTATGTCACGATTAGCCATGGTGCATAAATATGTGACGTTAACCACCAACAAACAAACAAACAAACAGTGTGAAAGAAGTGGTGACCACGTTGAGGTGAAAAGTAGTGCTCAAATGACTAGTGAATTCCAAAGTCGACTAGTCAATACCCAAAAGTCAAGTTGACTTCGACTAGTCATTGGTGATAACTTGTCTCCTTATAAGTGTTGGTGTTCCGGTAGAGTGCTGAAGGTCCAAATTTGGCTTCACTTGGGCATTCATATACAGCAACTCACTGGAACATTATTCTGTTAATGTGCTTCTAATTATGCTAAGAGTGAAATTATATAGTCTTATTTAATTTGCCTTGTTGCGATTTATGGGAGAGTGCCTATAGGCACTCTCCCATAAATTGCAACAAGGCAAATTAAGAACATATCCTGATTGCCCAAAATAATTCAGCACTCTACTAGTACCAGTTAAAATAAACTACTGTCACTACTATTAGATGGCAGTAGATGTATACATTGATTGCCCAATATTGCTGTTCAAACTGTCTGACAGTGGCACAGAAGGGATACTATTTACCTAAAAGCTTGAACTCCTCCGGCTAGTCGACTGCACAATTGAGAGTCGACTACTGGTTTGCCCAAAGTCGACATCGACTAGTCGACTTATCGTTTGAGTACTAGTGAAAAGGTCTACCATGTCTCTCCAAATTTGGTCAGGATGCATTATGGAAATTTTGGGGTTCTGATGTGTCGAGTGATGCCCCTGTGATTTATATATTATCTTTTTCGCAATGAATGTCAGTGTTATCCTACAATATATTGGAGGCTGTTCATTCAGCTGAGGCTTGAAACTTATTTGCTCAAAATATGGTACAGGACCAGGGACAGGACAGTAGCTTTCCAAGTGGTTGTTACAATGCTCAGCTTGATCACACTGAAACATAATAGACAAGCGTATCCTTTCTGATTCAGAAGATCCCAACACACTTTATTCTATGATTTAATTTTATTCTTTAGGCCACATAAAGCAGATCTTGTGTTTCTCAGGCCATTATTTGTAAAATTGCATGCGGGCAAGCGATTCTTTATTTTATTTTTTATTTCTATAATTATTTTTTTGCCATCAAAAGTTCATGTTCTTGGTTTATGTTTCAGGCCTCTTAATCTACAGAATAGCATGAATGACTGCGTATTTCATCCCTTGAGTGCAAGAAGGCTTTGCAATGCCAAAGCATTGCAAAGCCTTCTTGAACTCAAGGAACAAATTTATCAATTTTTATCTTGGATAAAATATCAGACATAAACCATTTAATTTAAATTTTTTTTAAGTTTACACTGCTTATAAAAAGAGAGCATGCGGCAGTCAAAAGGACCATGCGGGAGGGCCTGAGAAACAGATTTTTAATTTTTTTAGGCCTTATTATAGCAGATTGATATAGCTTATTTTAAAAGAAGTTAATTTTATTTCTATTATAAGATAACCCAATCAGATGTCTTATATGTGTTTGCAGAGTTTTCAGTTCTCACACGCCAGGTTTCTCTTCAGACATCCAGTATCTTCCTCAACATGTGCTGGGTGCAGGGGTAAATGGCTCAAATTCATATTAACTCAACTGATTCCCTATTGACAAACTGTTTACACCATTGTATAAACAGTCTGTTAACAGAGAATCAGTTTCCCTGTTGATAAACTCTCTATCAATAAGATATGATGTCCTGACTATTTGATGGTTCAGCCTTTTCTGACAGTATATCACAAATTGAAGGGAATTTGTTTGAAGGTTACCCACTAAGCCCAAGGCTTGAATGATCAATAACAACCCTACATTTTGCTCATACATGTATATGTCTAAAATTCATAATTACATACCGTATTTACTCTATATATTGGGACACTCTATAATTTGGGACACACATTTTTTCCAGAAAAATATTTTTTTTTAAGCTCCAGTGTTTGGGACTCTTAGGAGACTTGTTTCCAGTTGGCCCAGTCACCTGAAAACGGTGCCAAATGCTCAATATTAAAGCTAAGTTTGTGTTTAATTTTCCTTTTTAAACAATTAAAAATTGATAATACATACTGATTTGTGTTGTTTTTATTTAAATCTGTTCCTAAGTTTTAATATTTACAGTCCGGACTGACATGAGGAAGACTATTTAATATTACATTGTGACAGTCTTCAACACTTTACTGAACGCTAGTGGCAGATAACACTCATAAAAAGTATTCGTGTGTAACTAAAAATTTTCATTTTTTGCTTCCAAAACATAGCTTATGACCCCTCATTGGAACGAGCGCAATGCACTCGTTCCAGTGAGGGGCATAAGCTATGTTTTGGAAGCAAAAAATGAAAATCTAAAAAAAAATTGGATGGCAATTTTCGTATATAGTAATGGAAAACGAATCACACACAACTTGATTCAGCATCAAAACAAGACCAGGTTCTGTTTTTTCCTCATTTTCTAAGATGTGGGACATCTGTGAAAATATTTATTTTTAGCTGCCCCAGTACATAGAGTAAATACGGTAATGAGAATACGTGAAAGCAGTCAGTTGCATTGGGAAATGGCATTATGCCACTGTATGATGTCGTCTATTCATGGTGAGAAGAGTCCTTTTATTGTCAGATCGGGTTAAATTACATTTATGTTAGATCATATAAATGATAATTCGGTTAAATGGGAGCGCGGTGGCTCGGTAGGTAGAGATGCAGGCTGCAAGCCGAGAGGTCCTCGGTTCGAATCCCACCTACGGCAACCGCGTTGTGTCCTTGGGCAAGACACTTCATCTCCATTGCCCACATGGGGGCACGATGACGATGTGTACTAAGGCGTACTGCACGTCGATGGTACGCATGGTATGCATGTCTTCAACCAATCTAACCCTGCCTGTGCTGCAGTGCGGAGTTACGATGTTGGGGAGCTGGCAGCTGCTCGTCGTTGCTCGGTGGTTCTCTCCGGGTACTCCGGCTTCCTCCACCCGTAAAACTGTCATGGTCATGGTTAGCCATTGTGCATAAATATGTGACCTTAAAACATCAATAAATAAATAAATAAATAAATAAATAAATAAATAAATAATTCGGTTAAATTTCTTTAACTTTTTTCAAAATCGTGAACCACTGATGGTGTGACGGGGAATGGTGAACATTTGTCCATGTTCCCATGCGCCTAGAATCTATCCTGTACTACTAATCATCCCCCCCTGTTAACCCAGAGGAGATGGAGTGGTGGCAAAAAGCTTACACAAGCTTCTCTGATCAATATGCATGACTTAATTGAACGATAAGAGTTTAAAGGAAAAGAATTTCAAGGCATGGAAAAAATGTGTTTTCAGAGCCGCTGATCTACCCACCCACTCCGACCTTGTGTCCGGGAAAAATTTGATGCCCCCCCCCCCCCCCCCCCACCCTGCATGCGGCAGCCAAAATGACCATGCAAGAAGGCCTGAGAAACAGATCCTGAACTTTCTTAGGCCAAACTTGCCCAAATTATACCTACCGGTATGTTACTGGCAAGATATTTTCTGTCCTTGGCTGGAATATCTATCTGCCAGCAGCATGAAGGAGTACTTATTTATTTATTTATTGGGGTTTAATGACACTTTCAATAGTCATGGTCATCTTGTGTCTGACAGGTTTATGGGTTAAGAAAGCTGGAGTACCTGGAGAGAACCAACAAGCAGCTGTGAGCAACCGTCAGATTCCCCAGAATACTAACTCCACAAAGGCAGGGTTAGCATTGATTGACAAGTGCAGCATCGATGTGCAGGCCTGAAAATAAGCAGCCTGAGATTTGCAGAATAAGATTCCCAGAGGGTGAGTGGGCCAATTTATCCTCTGGGTACTTCTTTCTGTTTAGTTTTGAGACCCTGATTCAGTTTGAGGTTCACAGAGGGTAAATGAAGTGATGCTACTCTGCTGTGCACTAAATTCTCCCTCTGGGGACCTCATTTTGCAGATGACAGTCTGCTTATTTTCTGCCTTGTTGATGTGCAGTATGCCTTAGTATACAGCGCCACTGTGGCCTAACATGGGCAATCAGAATTAAGATTCTTGCCCAAGCTCACAATGCAGTTACTCCAGTTTGAAGTCCAACGACATAACCAAATACAGTAGAATCCTCTTAATTGAATATCCATTTTGCCAGTGAAAATTTTTCAATTAACAGGAGTATACAATTAACAGGGATTTGGTCAGTTTCCTGTGTTCTGGAGGTAAACTGAGCATTTGTTCTATTATATCTTGTTTGACAGAGCTCATAGAGCTCTGTCAAACAAGATATAATAGAATAAATGCCTGTATTGGATGTAGTGATGCCAAAAAGGGTCATAAATAAGGGGAATTTGGTGTTGTCACAGTAATTTTTTCGACATATTACAAAAATTTATATACAAGTAACAGGAATTTACTCCACAACCCATATGCAATTAACAGATCAAATTTGTACTGAAGGTATGGTAAATGGTTTTGTGTTTGAAAATGATATTCAATTAACAGGGATATACAATTAAGAGATATCCAATTAAGTGGGCTCCACTGTACTACTCTTAATTTTGACATGTTTTTATTTTTTACAGAGGACAAGAAAATGTCAGGGTCCTGCTAAAGGCTCTGTTGCCAGGAAACCTATAAGAGCCCCCAAGAAAGTGAAAGATATTGATGATGAGGATACTCAGGTTGCTATGGCAATGTCGATTTCTACTGAAGAAGAGCGTCAAAGAGAACATAAAGAGCTGGTTGGCCAGGTGAATAGAACAAAGAAGCAAGAATCTAAAATACCTTTCAAAAGAACATCTAAGAGAAAAAAAGAATCCCCTGTAAAAACTTCATTACAAACACTGTCTACTGAAGAAAAATTTACAAAGATATCGCAGCGCGTAACAGTATTGTTAGGGTTGGGAGAGAGCCGTGATCACACTGAAACCCCACCAACTCCTTGTCTTAAGCAAAGCTCAATATTGGAAGGTTGTAATAGTTTAAATCCTGTTGTATCGTCTCTGTGGAATATGAGTGCACACATTGATGAAGATTGTCCCACTCAGTTATATTATGTCTCAAGTCTTGTACCACCAATTTGCATCAGTAAATTTAAAGCTGGTATGAAAATAAAACATATGCATGACATACCAGGTAGAGACAGATCAATGGTATGTAGTCCTAACAATGATAATATTACGAAACATCATTATATGGATAACAGAGGATCACAACCATTGTCTTCTGATGCACCATTTACACAGACTGCTGTTGTATTAGCAGAATTAGTTAATGATGAAGATACTCTTAAATCACAAAAAGATACATTTATTGGTGATTGTGACACAATACAGAACTCAAACTTTAATACTGAGAGTGATACATCTGCACTTACATCCAGTTCAAGACAAGGACCTGAAATTTATGAAGATCAAAATCACTGTTCTGTGAATGTAGAAAGTTCAAAAGAATCTTTTGAAAGATTATCATGTAAAATGGAGGATGAACAGGCTAGTGATAAAGTCTTGGCCAGTCTTCAAAAAGATATGTTAACACTGGTGAACAATGGTAATTTTAGTGATGTGAAAATCTTGACAAAAGATGAAAGTTATATAGCTGCTCACAAGTCCATCTTGAGCAGCAGATGCCAGTCATTTAGAGATCAGTTAAAATCTGGAGTGAGCATAATTGACATGAAAGAATATTCCCATGATGCAATAATTCAGTTTCTCAATTTTTTGTATGCTGGACATGTGGAGTTGAACATTTTTAATGTGCAAGAATTGTTTACTTTAGCAAAGCGTTTTGAAATACAGGAGCTTGTATCCCTTTGTAAATTATTTATTGACAAGGAAGGCCTAAATGAAACCTTCTTGGTACCAAATGATTTTATGTTAGAGGATGAGGGTAATGTAAATCCTGATGGTGTGAGTAATCTTAGAGATATTTGGGGTGATTCATGTTCAGAATCCGGTGCAGATAGTCCAGCTGCTGAGTGTCAAAGCCCTGAAAGGGCAGATCATTCTCTGTTGAAATTCAATGATTTTGTTAGAGATTTGTTAAGTCAGGAAGCTGAATTAAGTTTCAAGAACAAGAAATTTACTGATGATGATGATAATGATAACAGGCAGTCTTTGGATAGTTTTACTAGCAACAGTGATGAGATTGCTTCTGTTCAGTCGATTTTTCCTACTATTACATGTAATGACAAAGATAAATCTATTCAAAATCTAGCTGCCAGTGACACTGAAAATTCTTGTGCTTTAAATGAGGAAAAAGATTTTTGGGAAAATGCAGCAGGATATTCTGAGAATAATAATAATAATAAGGAAATCGAACATGAAAATCATGAAGAAAGGGAGGATTTGGATATCAGTTTTGTCAAAAAGAGTGAAGTTCTTGATCAATCAAAAATTGTGGAAACATTCACCATTGATAATTATAGAGACACTGAAGACAGTATAGAGTGTGATGGGATTGATGCCGTTAAGAAGATCAATTGTGAAGATGTGGAGTGTATGTCTGAGAAAGACAGTAGAAACACAGTTGTACAGGGTGAATCCTATTCCAAAGTAAATTACTGTAGTGATAATGAGGAAATAAGTATGGCTTCTCATGTTAGTACAAATATATCTAGTGATGGTAATAATGGGATTATTATCCTCTCTGATGAAGAATTATTTGAAGATGACAGAAAGATGATTCCAGAAACAGAAAAAATTTCCCATCCAAGCAGTAGTGGTGCTAGTTGCCAGAGTAAAATAGATATTCAGATGCAATCAGATGAAGAGCTTTTTAGTGAGACAGATAATGATATAATTAATAGTATGATTGAGGAGAGTATACTAAATGATACAAGTTTATCAAAATCAAAACATGATGATATCAGTTCTTCGTTTGCACTATCAGAAAAACTTATACAGCAAAAGTGTAATGAAAGTATAGATGAGGAACTGGATCCAAAATCGGAATCTATTTTTAATGTATTTCGGTTAAACCAGAATCCATCAAAAATAGTTTCTACTTCTCCAAACAGTGTATCGATTCTGAGTGAACTTGATGCTTCAGGTGTGTCTTCCTCAGGGTGTAACAATGAAAACAACCTCCCAATAAATGTCAGTAATAGATGTGTCAAGAGAAAACTGGACTGCATCTCATCCTTTTCAGAAACACATGATATTGATTGTCTCAGTACATCAACACACGATGATTTGAACAATAAATCTTTGTACCACCAGGAATTTAAATCACTTAAACTTCCCATTTCAAAAAGAATAAGAGTGTCAAGTGAAACTAATTCAGAAGTTATTCATTCTACCTCCAACATATATGGACAAGAAACATCTACACCTTTGACAGCCAGAGCAGCCCAAAATAGTTTTGCATTTACACTTGAAAGTCCTGCATTAAGCGAGGATTCAGTCTCATTAAACAGGCTTCCAAAAGTCAGCCTTTCTCCTTGCCACAATACACAAAATTCGACCTCTTCAGATTTTGAAAAAACTCATCACTCAGACACACATCAACTACATGATTCAGAAAAGACAAGTACTGTGATGAAACTTGACGCTGATTTATCAGATGATGATGACGTAGATATTGTTTGTGTGGGAGAAGAATTGCTCTCTTCTCCCAGATTTCCAGCCTCTCAGAGAACTGTAGCAAGTAGTTACATCAATGAAGAAGACAATTGTAAGGTTCAAAATAAAACAGATATAGATGGCAGTAAATCTTCTCCAATGAGAACTAGTTTTGTTTCACATCATTCTGATGAATTTAAAGTGAATCAATACTCTCCAACTGGTGATGAATTTGAAGGGGTTCAGCATTCCTCCAACGTTGTGTCTCCGCAGTCAGTTGAAAAGTGTGAAACAAAATCAGAAGACAAAGAAACGAATTCATTAAGTGATTTAGACTGTTCTAATCATGTGGATGTATGGGATGATTTTGATGATTGTGGATACAATGTTGTGCAAGATTTGGAAATGCTTGATAATGAACCAAATTATTCATCTTCTTCACCTACAGCGATTAATGATTTACAGTTATCTGGTGTTCATGATGACCTGAACTGTTCTTCAAAAACTAAAGATCATTGCAATACACCCTCTCATCTAAACTCCGAAAAGCAAATTAATCCTTCAGATTCTCTGAACAAGAACAGTGTTGAGAATCCTTCATCATGTTCAAAATCTACCGATGCTTCTCTTGCATCACACTCAACATTTGATGAAAACGATGCTGCAAAGGATGATGTATATCTCATCCCATCTGATGATAGCTTTGAACTGACAGATGAAAGTGCAAGCATTCCTATAACATCCAACATCAAAACTCCAACAGAAAGTAAAAACGTCAGCAGTAATAGAATGCTATTTAAAGTTATTGAAAATGAAACCCCAAAGAATGAACCCAAGCAGAAACCTAAATCTAAAAAGGCTTGGGTTCCTCCATCGCCTTTCACTCCAATGCCAGAGTATGATAATATGAAAACGCCACATTTGAAAAGAGAGATACAAAAATATGGGCTGAGGCCTGTTGGTAAGAAGAGAATGATCAATGCTTTGAAAGATATGTATCACCAAACCCATCAATATGTCACCGATAGTGAGTATGAAGATGAAGTGATGGAAATAAAAAGAAAGCATCCTACTGAAGCTGTTAGCAAATGCAGTGAAAATGAAATGGCTGTGGTGAAGTCTGTGTCAAATAAGCAGAAACAGATGAAGAAGAGAACAGAGAAGAAAAATGGTAAGCAGACCAAGAGTAATAAGGGAAGCATTAAAAGCAAAGCAGTTCAAATTAATGATGGTCCATTTGCTAGTAAATTGGGAAAGATTGATGAATTGGGTAATAAATCTTTGCAGAAAAATGCAGAACAAGGTGATTCTATATTATCAACAAGAGCAATGTGTTCAAGTATGAGAACTCATTTGGACAGTGAATTGACTGCTTCAAGCAGTCAATTCACTGCCCAAAAGAGTTCTCGCAGGAAGAGCCCTGCAGCCCAGTTCTCATCTGGAGATGAGAGTGATGTAGCAGTAGTACTTGAGGAGACAATGTTCATATCAGATGATGTTGATGATGGTGAAGATGTAACCTCCTCGCAGGTACAGACATCAGACCTCAGTCAAAGTTTGAAGGAATTCTTTATGACTGATCCAGACTTACATACTAAAGTACTTTTATATGAGCCTCTTCCATTCGATTGGTTGAAGTCAAAGGTCAAGGAGGCTGGCATAAAATGTTCTGCTTGTAGACTGATGGAATATTTAGATGAGAAATGTATAACATTCACTTTGAAGAGTGAACGAGGGAAGAATAGACAGCAAAGGAAGAAATCAAAGAAAAATAATTCAAACTGATGGATAGTCTTTCTTTAAGATAAAAGTAGATCTCACTTAATTTGGATACCTTTCAGTTGAATCGCCATGTTAATTGAATATAACTTTAAAACACCAAACCATTTATCATACCTTCAGTATAAATTTGACCTGTTAACCCGTTACCTAATGAATTGGATGCATCCGCCCCGCGTAATGAACATATTCAGCAGTTGAAAAAAAAAATTTAAAATTCAAAACATTTCAATAAAACTATAACATAAGGCCTAAAAAAATAAAAAATCTGTTTCTCAGGCCCTCCCGCATGGTCCTATTGCCTGCCAGATGCTCTCTTTTTATAACCAATTTAAACTTAAAACAAATAAAAATTAAATGGTTTATGTCTGATATTTTACCCAAGTTAGAAAAATTGATGAATTTGTCCCTTGAGTGCAAGAAGGCATTGCAATGCTTCAGCATTGCAAAGCCTTCTTGCACTCAAGGGATGAAATACACCACCACCCATGCTATTCTGTAGGTTATGAGGCCTAAAACTTGAACCAGAAACATGAACTTTTGATGGCAAAGAAGTAATTACTGAAATAAAAAATAAAATAAAAAACCGCTCGCCCGCATGTAATTTTACAAATAATGACCTGAGAAACAGAAGATCTACTTTGTGTGGCCTAATACCTCTTTGGCACAAGCTTCATGGGCTCTTTCCAGTGAGGGAGTCACATGATATGGCTTGGCTGAAATTTTTGAAACATTTGAAAAAATATTTAAAATAATAAATTTTGACATCATCTATGTTGGGTAAAGGATTAATTTTAAAAAATGTTATAGAGTAAACTCCTGTTAATTGAATAATAAACCTTGTAATATGTTGAGAAATTTGCCTGACAGTCACTAAATTCCCCTTGTTTGTAGACCTGTTTGGCCTCTGTGCATCCAGTATAGACATTTATTCTATTATGTCTTGCTTGACAGAGCTCCATGAGCTCTGTCAAACAAGATGTAATAGAATAAATTCTCAGTTTATCTTCAGAATATAGGAAAGTGGCCAGATCCCTGTTAATGGAATTCTCTTGTTAATTGAATAATTTTCACTGGTAAAGTGGCTTTTCAATTAACAGGGATCCACTGTACTGTGTATGTATGCAGATCACTATATATATGCCCAACCAGAACTGGATGAATTCAAACAGCTGGGAAATATAGAATAAACGTATAGTGTTTTCAAGTAAAAAATTTATTCTACGAGTAGTATTAAGAATGAAACCGACAAGCCTATGGCGAATCGGTTTCATTCTTAATTCTATGAGTAGAATAAATTTTTTACTTGTAAACATTATACGTTTATTTTGTTTATCCCATAAATCTTCTACGGGGCAGTCACGGCAAAATCATGCTATAATTCGCTACAAAACACAGCGAGAAATGAGGAGCACATTGGTCCAATTCGATTGACCAGAAAAATTGGCAAAAATAAACAAGGCGCAGTAATACATTTCTATCTAAAAATAATTCCCCTACAAACTTGAGCTAAACTTGCAAAAATACTTTATTATATGAGCAGTGGGTGATGTTTTCTACTGGCATTGTATAATACTTTCAAAAAGATTTAAAGAAATCAACAATTGAATTATTAATTATGCTGGACAAATATGGTAGAGGCCAGAGGTCAACAAGTCCGTCACTACTAGTGGAATAAATTCTTTCAGTGTTAAACCTATGGGGAAAATTTATCACCCTACTAGGTGAATAAAGCAAAAATTTATCAAAGACCATTAGTGTTCAAATAAACGGCCATTTATAGGATAAAAAGCTGTATTAGTCCCTGGATCAAGAAACATCATTCTTAGAAAAAAGGCTACATATAATACCCTGGGACTGAATCCTTATTAATTGAATACTCCTCCTAACTAACCCTTTACCCAACGCAGACAATATCAAAATTTATTATTTTAAATATCATTTTTTCAAATTTTTCAAAACATTTCAACAAAACCATATCATGTGACCCCTCATTGGAACGAGCTCAATGAGCTCGTTCCAACGAGGGGTCACATGATGTGGTTTTGTTGAAATGTTTTGAAAAATAGTATTTTTTCAACTGCTGAATTTGCATATTACGCGGGCAGATGTGGGCGATTCGTTGGGTAAAGGGTTAACTGAGTAATTGTCACTAACAAAGTGGCTATTCAATATATTTATTTATTTATTGGGGTTTAATGACATTTCCGACAGCCAGGGTCACCTTGTGTCGGAAGGCTATTCAATTAACAAGGTTGCACAGTATTTTTTATTGTTTCTTTCATCTATTATATTTGGACAGAGAATTTGTATATGTATATGGAAAAAAAACGATAATCATTTTGCTAATGAGTGAGTGAGCATGAGCTGTGATCCATCACCAGGCTAAATAAGCTTTACATTTTATTTATTTCCTGAAAATTGAAATAGTACTATTGTAATGTCAAGATGTTTATTCGTGCGAGTCATTATGAGAATCAGAATATTGATTCTCAGTGAATTTTAAGCCCTATCTAGGCATTGTTCAGTTGAAATAGCTAATTGCTACTTTTATCCCTATCCAGTGCTATTTAGATATCCATTGACGAAAGGTTTTGGTATGTGAGGTATTATTCACCTATTAATGCCCCATTGGAACTCTAGAAAGTGAATAAGTGCTTATTTACTGTGTACAAGCAAAACAGGACATACCCAGGCCAGTGGCGGCACCATGGGGAGAGTGTGGGGGGAGGGGGTGGGTATGGGGGGGGGGTACCCCCCCCCCCCCCCCAAGCACACTCACACACACACACACATTAGCTGCAAACAACAAACAAGAGTCAAGGTCCCAAATTGCAACAAGGCTTGCCACGTTCAAATAGTCTGAAACATTCCGCTTAAGAGTATTCGAGGAATGCTAGAATCGAGAGCATGCAACACATCCGTTTGGAATGCAGCCTACTTTCATTTTCGATCTGAATGTCATTTGGTGCTTTGTGCTCGCACTTTACAACAGCGTACTTCCGTTAAAATGTCACCATGTACGACTTTTTCTATAACTGAAAGACCTAACCAGTAAGTTTCAAAAGGATAAAACTGTTTTAATTTAATTGTCTGAGAATGCTCCAGAGAACACCATTTACAACGTAAGTTTTAAAAATTTTCTCAACTTCGGGAGGGGTGTCCTCTCCCGAAGTTGAGAAAATATTTAAAACTTACCTGCGGCGGGCAATACCCAACTGTAACTCTGGTGCCGCCACTGACCCAGGCCTTAAAATTTGTCCCGATTCATGAGAATCAGATTGGATTCTTGCAATATCTGCTGCCAGAATCAATTTTTGGTTTTGATAGTACTGTTATACCCTTGTTCTTGTGAGTACAACCATAATTCCTAATAAAAAAAAAACAAACATAATATTTATATATAAAAACATCCTTGAAAAGTCCTTGAATTTCAATCTTACTCCTTTAATTTTGAAAATTCAGAAAATGTACTTGAAAAGTACGTGAAAATCCATCAGACTCCTTGAAAGTCCTTGAATTTTGCCTTGTATCATTTTTACCTGTGTAATAGTGGGCAACTGAAACATCTCATTTGTACTTTTTTCTTGTTGAAAAACGAAAAAAAATGAACATAAATATTGGATAATCGATGTTTACCAAAAATGAGGAATTAAAGTTCAGGCATTATTTAACTGGGTGTCATTCTGTAAGTACCATAATTCTGTTACAGAGCATTTAGAAACACTGTTTTTCGGGAATTTAGAAGGATGAGGTAGAAGACATTTTTAACCCTTTATCTAACGTAATGACCAAAACTGGCCAGTGCTATTCTCAAAAATGGCCAATTAATTTCCATTATTTTTTTCATTTTTTGTCTCAACAACATAGGTTATGGTCCCTCATTGGAACGAGTTCCAATGAGGTGTCATAACTTATGTTTTTGAGACAAAAAATTAGTTATTCTCAAATTTTTTGCAAGTGTCGTCTGCTTTTCGTGTTAGGTAAAGGGTTAAAGTAGGTAAGTCTTCTAAAAAAAGTTTTATTCCAAATGTACATTTCAAAAAAACATCCTTGGAAAATGCTGATATGTCCTTGAAAAGTCCTTGAATTTTTTTGGTCCTTGATTGTAAGAACCCTGAAAAATATTTACTGCAGTTTAACTCTATTAACCCTAAAGTGCCTATTTCCAGTCTTTTTACGACTCTTGCCTTGTGTGTACTGTAGAACATGTGTTCGAACATACAGATGGTGGTCTTGCTGATGGAAGTTACAGTACCTTAGCAGTGGTTTTTGGTGATATCTTGGCTGCCTACATAGGCAGCCAAGACTTCACTGGACACCACTGCTAAATCAAAGCATTATCTTGCAATGAGGAAGCAAAAAACAAGTATAATCCTCCAGGTATTCACAAACACTTTTAGAATCTAGGACGAGAATCAAATGAACTTTTTGGGAGATTCAATGTTGATTCTCATTGTTTACCTTGCGAGAATTGATTGCGATTCTCGCGTGAATTGTAAGTTCAGCATACCTACATGTATGCATTGGGTGGAAGTCTGTCTGAAGTTGGCAGCATGGGTATAATCAATTTGCTTAACCCTTTACCCAACGAATCAGCCGCATCCTCCCACGTAACATGGAAATTCAGCAGTTGAAAAAATACTATTTTTCAAAAAATGTCAACAAAACCATATCATGTGTGACCCCTCGTTGGCACGAGCTCATCGAGCTCATTCCAATGAGGGGTCATATGATATCGTTTTGTTGAAATTTTTTGAAAAATTTAAAAAAATTAGTTTTAAAATAATAAATTTTGATATCGTCTGCGTAGGGTAAAGGATTAACTCTCCAAAGTTTTCTCTCGATTTGTTTTGCAGTTAGTGTTTAACTCTCCACACTATGATACTGAGGCAGACTGGCCATATGGTTCACAGGGAAAATTCCTGGTGGGCCCTCTATTGGGTTCCCCATGGGCCTCCAAAATTGATGCATCCCAACACCTGTTGGTGTGTGCAATTTCGTGAAAATGACCAGGAAATGGATCTGATTGCCAGTCCACATAGGGGGCATTTCAATATACCATCAGTCTAGTCTGCCATTCATCACTCAGATGAAAGGAAACTGCGTTCCTTCAACTTCAAAAATCAAAATTTTCTCCGATTGAGCCAAACTATGGTGTTCCCGATGGGCCCTCCCCCCTGGAAGAACCATTTTTCCTGAATAATTTATGAAGGTGATAAAAAAAATGCCATCGAAATGCCGTCTATGTGAACTGCCATTGAATGCTCAGATGCAAGGGAGCCGCACTCATTCAGTTCAAAAAATCAAAAAAATTTCCGCCCTCCCTCCATGCATTTCCCAGTTTCTTGGGCCAATCCACCCCTGCACTGATGTCAAATTATCAAATTTTCAGGCTGCTATTTTTTCTTCAAAAAATTTACTTTTAATTTTAAATGAATTTAACCAATTCAATCTTGTTTAACAGAGCTCATTGAGGTCTATCAAACAAGACTGAATTCATTCGAGTCCTAGTTTCATCAAAATAAAAATTTGCAACCGGAAATTTTGATATTTCAACCTTAGTGTGTAGAAGGTCAATATGGAGCAGAATACAATTGCACTTTATATTGAGAATGGCAAATTCGGGGGCATGGTGGCACGGTGGCATTGTGGTAACCGGTTCTCGTCAGATCACCGCAGTCAAGCAATGTCTGGCCCTGTTAATCCTCGGATAGGTGACGGTCTGAGCGATCGATTCGGACTCCTGTGTTGTGTCCTTGGGCAAGGCACTTAACTCCGATTGTACTGCACGTCGATGGCGTGCATGTCTTCAACCAATCTAACCCTGCCTTTGATGCAGTGCGGTTGTTATGATGTTGGGGAGCTGGCAGCTGCTCGTCGTTGCTCGGTGGTTCTCTCCAGGTACTCCGGCTTCCTCCACCCGTAAAACTGTCACGGTCATGATTATCCATTGTGCATAAGTATGTGACCTTAAACACCAGTAAATAAATAAATATGAATGGCAAATTCACTGATATATTTAATTTGAAAATGTATCTTCCCCTTGAACCCTTCTACTATTATCAGATCTCCTGGGTTCTGATTCTGAAATCCCCATAGGAACCATGGAAAGTGAAGCAGTGCTTGTTTACTGTTGTAAACAAGCTCTGTCTTTCGATGAAAATAGTACCCAGTCACCAGTGCCTGGGGTGAAAGTCTTTAAAATAGGCTACAATGGCATAAATGATTGGCTGGACTTGACTTTATCTCCATGTTGCGGTCACAATTTGCCATTCTGCAGAAATATGTTACCTTTAACGCCAATAAATAAATAGTAATATTCTGGAATATCGTTCATTGTGTGACTCGTCCAAACATAAAAATCAAATCGCCATTCAAATCTGTACTGCATGGGTGGAGTTCGAAAACTGAATATACAAACTTTCAGTAGAAACTGTCAGTATGTGCCATACATCACAGCTATGAAAAGTGATGAGATTCAGTGCATGATTTGTTTTAATTCAAAATCATTTGCCTACCTCGATCCAAGACTTGATTACATCCTGAATTTGAAATTTTAACTGGTTGAGTGCTAGAAGCCATGATCAGGGCTTTCAAAAGTATGAGGGTACCAGAGCAAAAACCAACATTTTCTTTGCTCATGTTTCATATTCAGTTAACCCTTCACCCAGCAAATTTCTCCGCAGCTGCCCGCGTAATATACAAATTCAGTAGTTGAAAAAATATTATTTTTCAAAAAATTTCAACAAAACCATATCATGTGACCCCTTGTTGGAACGAGCTCGTCGAGCTCATTCCAACAAGGGATCACTTGATATGGTTTTCTTGAAATTTTTTGAAAAATTTGAAAACATGACATTTAAAATAGTAAATTTTGATATCGTCTGCATTGGGTAAAGGGTTAAACGGAAATAATATTTTATTTATATAAATTTGTTTTATCACAAATTATTTGTAATAAAACAAATTTTTGAATAACAAGTTATGACCACCAAAAATAATGTAGCCCTCAACCAGTTAATTTATTTATTTATTTATTGGTGTTTAAGGTCAATACTTATGCACAGTGGCTAATCATGACCGTGACAGTTTTACGGGTGGAGGAAGCCGGAGTACCCGGAGAGAACCACCAAGCAATGATGAGCAGCTGCCAGCTCCCCAACATCGTAACTCCTCACAGCAGCACAGGCAGAGTTAGATTGGTTGAGGACAAGCGCACCATCGATGTGCAGTACGCCTTAGTACACGGCGTCATCGTACCCCCATGTAGACAATCGGGGTTAAGTGCCTTGCCCAAGGACACAATGCGAGAGTCCTAATCGATCACTCAGATTGTCACCCATCCGAGGATTAACCAGGCTCGAAGTTGCTTAACTTCGCTGATCTGACGAGAAACGGTTACCACAATGCCACCGCACTCCCAACCAGTTAATAATGTCTATATACGCATCTTATTTGGGGCCCATGTTTTGATTCTACTAAACACAGACACTTGTACTTTGATACACCTGCTTCCCCATGGGAACCCCAGGTAGTGAAACAGTGCTTGTTTACTGTTGTAAAAACCTGTTTGACTGGTAAAATAGGACCTTGTAGCCAACACCTGGAAGTCCTCAAAAATGGGCAATACAGTAGAACCTGTCTTGAGAGACCGCCCTTTGGGCCACACAAAAGTGGTCTCTCAAGACAGGTGGTCTCTCATAACAGGTTTCAGGTTTTCTCAAGTCAGTGAATAACCAACCACAAAATTCAGAAGTGGAGAAGAATGGATTTTTGTAATTACTTTGTAGTTCTTTTTTATGAAGTTTTTGTAACAAATTGAAATGGACTGTTATAAAAATTATAAAAATAAATTAGTGTTGAAAATCTTCATTGAAGATTTTCAACACTAATTTATTTTTATAATTTTTATAACAGTCCATTTCAATTTGTAACAAAAAGATTTTCAACACAAATTTATTTTTATTCCTATCTGTCACATTTCAGGTTTGTATGAAATTGTTTATTCAGCAATAATCCTAATCTTTTCACAGGGGTCTTATAAAAACATCTCAATCTTTAATGAGTTAGTAATTGAAACCCAATTAAGAGCTTTTAATACTTTTAATTATGTTAGTATGACCACAATGGATTTTCCCATTCCAGAACAGGTAAAAGGTTTTTGTCGTGGTTTCAGTCTTCAAAGGGGCGGTCTCTCAAGACAGGTCCATTATGGCATAAAAATACAAGTTGGTACCAGGTCACAGTGGTCTCTCAAGACAGGTGGTCTCTCAAGACAGGTGGTCTCCCATAGCAGGTCCATTATAGAGTAAAACCAATCGGTGCCTTGTAGATGTCTCTCAAGACAGGTGATCTCTCAAGACAGTGGTCTCTCAAGACAGGTTTTACAATATGGGAATCAACGATTGGCTGGACTTATATCCATGTTTCGGTCACACTGTTGTTTATTGTTTCACAAGACTTTCAATCATTTATATTTGAATGATATACAGGTTATTAAATCAGTGTTTACCTCATACAATATTTATGAAATGATTCAAAAGAATTATCCATTTTGTCATGCCTCTGACTGCAGGATGAATAAATCTGACAAGTTTCATAAATAATCTGTGAGAGAAGCAGAAATTGGATATTCAGATTATTGTTTTGTCAGGCATTTTGTAAAAAACAAAATAATTAATACTGTTGTGCTAACCCTTCACCTTTCAACATAAATAAGGGTTGTTTTTTTGTGAAAAGATCTTTTTAACTGGTAGAGTGCTAAATTATTTTTCCTCATGTTTATTTATTTATTTATTGGTGTTTAAGGTCACATATTTCTGCACAATGGCTAACCATGACCGTGACAGTTTTACGGGTGGAGGAAGCTGGAGTACCCAGAGAGAACCACCGAGCAACGGCGAGCAACTGTCAGCTCCCCAACATACCAACTCCACACAAGCAGGGTTAGCATTGGTTGAAGACAGGTGCACCATCGACGTGCAGTATGCCTTAGTACACAACGTCACCGTGCCCCTACGTGGGCAATGGGGGTGAAGTGTGTTGGCCAAGGACCCAACGCGGATGCCGCAGGTGGGATTCGAACCGAGAACCTCTCAGCTTGCAGCCTGCACCTCTACCAACTGAGCCACCATGCCCCCATTTTTTTCCTCATCAAACTTTGTTCACATGTCTTTGCCATGTTATAATTTATAAATTATAACATGGCACAGCCTTACACACTAAATAATTTCACTTAAAAGATGATATGATGCATATCCACAGAATATGAAGCTTTTAAGTCTTGGTACATGCACTTCTGAACGAAGCCCAAATATGGGCTTCCAGCACTCTACCAGTTAAATAAGGCCTCACAAAGTAGATCTGTTTCTTAGGCCATGGGGAGCACTGGCGAAATGAGACCAGTTCTCCTTAGATCACCAAAGTTAAGCAACATTGAGCCCGGTTAATCCTTGGATGGGCGATCACTGGGCGATTGATTTGGGTGCTTCTCGTAGTAGTGGCTGGTGTGTGATCAGCAAAGTTTGAGTGTGTGACTCTGCGACGTTGAATGTCGTGCCAGCTGTGGACGTTGGGAATGTTCACCAGTACTATGCAATCCTCACCATACCTAGGTGTAAAATAGTGTCCCATTGAGGCACTTGCCTTGAGTGCCCATCTGTGGAGCACTGGCAGTGTGCTCCGTTGAGTTGAGCTGAGAATGTCATGGAGTGATCAAATGGTGTTTTCGCCTATGATACGGTGTAATAATGTAAGTCAGAGAGCTCTGTGGTGGATTCTAGACGCTAACATTGCATTATTATTATTTTTATTACTTTTTTGTAAAATTACATGTGGGCAGGTGGTTTTTTATTTTACTTTTTATTTCTGTAATTATATCTTTGCCATCAAAAGTTCATGTTCTTGGGTTTGATGTTTTAGGCCTCATAATCTACAGAATAGCATTGGTGGTGGTGTATTTCGTCCATTGAGTGCAAGAAGGCTTTGCACTCAATGTACAAATTTATTAGTTTTATTAACTTATGTAAAATATCAGACATAAACCATTTAATTTTTATTTTTCTAAGCTTGCATTGGTTATGTGGCAGCCAAAAGTACAAATGTGGGAGGGACAGAGAAACAGATATTTTTTACTCTTTCAGGCCTAACTATAAATTTTCATTATTTGCATAAAACATAGTTTATGATCCTTATTGGAATGAGCTAAATGATCGCATTCCAATGAGTGGCTCATAAGCTATGTTTTTTAGGCAAAAAAATGAAAAATAATCAAATTTGATTTGTGTTTTTTGTGAATACCTCTGGTAGGTTATGACCATTATGTTAAATGAAGGATTAACTCGTTCAACACTAGAGGCCGCTTTTCTAGTCCAGGAACACGATACGTCATAATTTCATTAAGTAGGATGACTACTAAGTGAACGTGTGTGGTTGAATAATTAATATTTTCAACGTGCAGCTTTTTATAAGAAGATAAAACACTTTTTACAACTTTTTTTGGAGTTTCTTGTCATTCTAAGACATGTTTTACACAAAATTAGCCCAAAACACCGATACCTACTGACAAAAATCATCACTTTTAACCCTTTTTATACTCTGTTAACTTTATTCTCCAAACAATTTCAACAACAAAACCTACGGTAAACAGGTACACGATTCTTTGTTTTTTTGCGCTATCGTATATTCTCCATTTGATCAGAGTGTACGAGGGTGTAATTACAATGGGAGAATGAATTAGGGTCAGTTTGAGATGGATACAGGTTAGCTAACCTGTACACATCCTAAACTGACCCTAGTACGAAAAGAAGGCAATGATTAGAATACTGCGACCAATTCATTAGGATCAGTTTAGGATGGGTATGGGTTAGCTAACCCGTACCCATCCTAAACTGATCCTAGGATGCAAAGAAGGTAATGATTGCTCCCCTGTGACGTCACAACGAAACATCCTCAACTCCATTTCAGAACGCAATCAGAAATTCATTTGTTTCAAAAACCCGTCTCAGAGAAAAGGGTTAAAAGTGATGATTTTTGTGAGTGGGTATCAGTGTTTTGGGCTAATTTTGTGTAAAACATGTCTTAGAATGGTAAGAAACTCAAAAAGTTTGTGAAATATGTTTTGTTTTCTTAAAAAATGCGCGGTCCTCTATTCTTGGCCTTTACCGAGGTTTTATTGAGTAGAATTTTACAAGACATCAAACATGGAATATCAAAACAAAACGAAAAATGATGATGTCATGTGATAAAAAAAATTATTCAAAGGTGGCAGAAACTCCATGAAAGTGTGGCTGGGGCTTGGGGCTGGATGGGTTGTGGTTGGGGGTCACAAATGCCAAATTTATTCATTTATTCATTGGGGTTTAACAACACTTTCGACAGTCAGGGTAACCTCGCGTCAGGAGTTTCACGTGAGGAGGAAGCCAGAGTACCCAGAGAGAACCACCAAGCAAAGGCAAGCAACTGTCAGGCTCCCCAACGTACTAACTCTACACAAGCAAGTTTAGCATTGGTTGAAGACAAGTGCACCATCGACGTGCAGTTTGCCTTAGTACACAATGCCACCATACCCCCACTTCGGCAGTCGGGATTAAGTGTCTTGCCCAAGGACACAGTGTGGTTGCCCCAGGTGGACCAAATGTCAAATATGCATCAGACCTAACATCATTATACCCCCGCTTCGAAGAAGTGGGGGCTATATAGGAATCGCCCTGTACGTCTGTACGTCCATCCGTACGTCCATCCGTCCATACGTCTTTCCGTCCGGACAAATTCTTGTGTGCGCAACTCCTCCTACATTAATGAACCGATTTTGATGAAACCTTCATCTCTACTAAGTGAACATGTACATATTCCAAACTTTTTGATCTGCGACAATTTTAACCAGGTTATCTCTCTTGAACATTGATTTAATATGGGTTTCTATATGAAATTCTTGTGTGCGAAACTCCTCCTGCATTTATAAATCAATTTGGATGAAAGTTTACAGACATCATCACTACTAAGTGAACATGTACATATTCCAAAATTTTTGAGCTGTGGCAATTTTAACTAGGTTATCTCCCTTTAACTTAGATTTATTATGGGTTTCTACATGAAATTCTTGTGCGTGCAACTCCTCCTACATTTATCAATCAATTTTGACGAAACCTTTCAAACATTATCACAACTAAGTGAACATACGCATATTCCCAAATTTTTGATCTGCGACAATTTTAACCAGGTTATCTCCCTTTAACTTGGATTTATTATGGGTTTTCAAATGGGATTCTTGTGTGTGCAACTCCTCCTACATTAATGAACCGATTTTGAATACATGTTGCACATTGTAAATGTGTTTTTCCAAATGTAAACCATATATGTGTGGGCTCTTTAAGTATTCAGTGCTGTTCTGTGGAAGGCCACATGCAAATACAAATTTCAACAACAAAAAATGATCTTTATGTATACATTTCCTTATGGCCTTCGCCTACATGATCAGAAGTGCATTCCTCTAAAAACCCAAAGCGGGGGTATTAATCACCTTCAGTGATAGTTCTAGTTTGTTCTGGTATGAGAAAATTTGAAAATGTATCCCTCAGCAATTGATCCTTGATTCTCAGTTTTTGACAATTTTAAAAATGTTGAAAAATGCATTGTGTGTTTGTGTGTGTGTTTGTGGTGTGGCGAACACTTATAAGTACACTATACCTTTTAAATAGCTGATGACATCATTTTGTGTCCAGCTATGTATTATGTAGAATTGAAAGAAAATTGTCTGTAGCTTTAACCCTTTACCCAACGTAATGGCTAAAACCGACCAGTGCTATTCTCAAAATTAGCCAATTAATTTTCATTAATTTTTTTTTTTTTGTCTCAAAAACATAGGTTATGACCCCTCGTTGGAACGAGGGGTCATAATCTATGTTTTTGAGACAAAAAATGAAAAAAACTAGTTATTCATGAATTTTTATTGCAAGTGTCGTCTGCATTTCATGTTAGGTAAAGGGTTAACTGGTAGAGTGCTGGAAGCCCATATTTGGGCTCTATTCTGAAGTGCAGGTACCACAACTTGAAGGCCACAATTTAAAGGCTTTTTATTCTGTGGATATGTATCCTTTTGTTTTTGAAGTGAAATTATTTAGTCTGTATGTATTTGCCTTGTTACAATTTATGGGAGAGTGCCCATAAGCACTCTCCCACAAACTGTAACAATGTAAAGACGTGTGAATAAATTCTGACGATCAAAAATAATCGAGCACTCTTCTAGTTATCAGAGTATGAATGTAGAATAAACATGTCAAGTTGTAAACTTAACACGCCCACCACACATTCATACTCTGATAAACCAATAGATAATTCAGTTCAATTGTTATAATTTAATTTCGAGTGTTTGATTGTATTATAATGTACCCTTATACAACTAAAGTCTCAGTCATTTATATCATTGCAGTCATATCAACTTTTGTGCATTTTTGTTATTTTCAACATGGTCTAATACATGCAGTTTTGAATAAAATGAGACAAATTAATGTGAAAATTGTCATGAAACAGCCATTCTCCAGCAATTACAGTTTAATTGAACCATTGGACAAGACCATAAATTTTTATTTGACAAATGGGCGGGACAAAGCAAAAACATTATTACAGTAGGAAAATTATTTATCGAGTCACAGTTGATACTGGAAGTCCTGTCAGAATTGGTTCAGAAAATGCTTGTTAGTTAATGCACTCCTTACTACAGAAGAATGAAGTAGTGTGAAATACATAGGAGCATTTGAGCTGTGCAATACAAAATATAATGTGCTATTAGTGTGGTCGGTAGTGAAATCATGAACTGAACTGATCAAACAGAAAGAAAATATTGAGACTACAGTATATGGAGGGAGGATTACTCATAAATCGATGTGGGATAGATTTTTCACTCAGCAATTATTTACATATTTTTATACTGTACCAATGACCCAGACTAAGCTGGTGCAAACTCCATAAAATTCAAGGTCAAACACAAATTTTGCCCCCCCCCCAATCCCCAAAATTTGTTTCCAAAACGAAAATTAGATGTCCTGGTAGGTCCTCCATACTTTTACTGTACTGAGCAGTGTCAAGGAGGTCTCGAAATTCCCGCCAAAATGTCATTCTTTGTTTGGCCCTGTAAACAGTGTCACCTCACTGATATTTGTGCTGTAAATCTCAGATTTAATGATGCCAGACACATAATTACTCCTATTTGTAGTGATATACAGTTGAAACTGGAAGTCCTGTCACAATTAGTGCAGAAAATGCTTGTTGGTTAATGCACTCCTTACTACAGAAGAATGAAGTAGTGTGAAATACACAGGAGCATTTGAGCTGTGCAATGCAAAATATAATGTACTATTAGTGTGGTCTGTAGTGAAATCATGAACTGAACCGATCAAACAGAAAGAAAATATTGAGACTACAGTATGTGGAGGGCACATTACTACTATGTCACCGTGGGGTAGATTTTTCACTCAGAAAATATTCACAACTTCTGAGGACAAAAAGCACAAGAAGTACTTGCAAACTTTCATCACATGGACCACCGGGTTGCACCCGGTGGTCCATGAGATGAAAGTTTTCAAGTGTTTCTTGTGCTGTTATGAACAATGATAAATACTTTTTCAAGTGGAGAATATATGGCGCTGCGATTAAGTAGTAATCCACTCTCTTCATTGTGTATATGAAAATTTTAGTACAGTGGAGCCCACTTAATTGGATATCTCTTAATTGTATATCCATGTTAATTGAATATAATTTTCAAACACAAAACCATTTACCATACCTTCAGTTCAAATTTGATCTGTTAATTGCATATGGGTTGTAGAGTAAACTCCTGTTAATTGTATATAAATTTTTGTAATATGTAAAAAAAAATTACTGTGAGACACACCAAAATCCACCTTTTTGGCCTCACTACATCCAATACAGGCATTTATTCTATTCTATCTTGTTTGACAGAGCTCTGTATAAATGCTCAGTTTACCTCCAGAACACAGGAAACTGACCTAATCCCTGTTAATTGTATACTCCTGTTAATTGAATAATTTTCACTGGCAAAATGGATATTCAATTAAGAGGATTCTACTTCTATTTACGTCATTACTTGTACTTGCATCGCAGTAGAGTTGAGGAATGATGTTAATGATCTCTATTCACTAGTATACAGTTGTACAGAGTTGGACACTCTTGTTTTTCTACAGGAATTAAGTTACACTAATTGTGCAGTTTGACAGGGACAAAAGTGCAGTTACTCAGTGTGCTATTACTTCAAAATAGTGCACAATAAAGTCACAGGACTTCTAGTTTCAACTGTATGAAAATGAATAATTATCATATATCAGAAAATGTATGAATAACCACAAAATTCTTTGTTCTGTGTGAGTTATTTATTTATTTATTGATGTTTTAAGGCCACATACTTATGCACAATGGCTAATCATGACTGCGGCAGTTTTACGGGTGGAGGAAGCCGGAGTACCTGGAGAGAACCACCGAGCAACGACGAGCAGCTGTTAGCTCCCCAACATCATAACTCCGTACTGCAGCACAGGCAGATTGGTTGAAGACATGCACTTCATCGAGGTGCAGTACGCCTTAGTACGCGGTGTCATCGTGCCCTCATGTGGACAATCGGGGTTAAGTTCCTTGCCCAAGGACACAAAGCGGGAGTCTGAATCGAACGCTCAGGTGGTCACCCATCCGAGGACTAACTGGGCTCAACGTTCTGTGTGAATGCCATGGTCTGGTCGTGATTCTGTCTTTTTCTTCCATCTCAGCATCTTCCAACGTGAAAATATAGCCTTTGGGTTGAAAGGTAGTTGAAGTAGAAGAAACAAACTGTGCCACAGCAGGGATACTTTTGGGTATCTACATGGGAGCCTTTCCCAGTGACATTTAGGCATGATTTTTCCCAATTCTCATCCCTGAATTTCCCAATCTCACTGAAATAAAAATTTAATGCACAACTGGTGCCCTGAACTGGATAGTCATAACCCTTTACCCAACGTAACGGCCAAAACCGGCCTGCGCTATTCTCAAAAATCGCCAATTAATTTTCAAAATATTTTCATTTTTTGTCTCAAAAACATAGGTTATGACCCCTCGTTGGAACGAGCTCGTCGAGCTCGTTCCAACGAGGGGTCATAACCTATGTTTTTGAGACAAAAATTTAGTTATTCAAGAATTTTTTTTGCAAGTGTCGTCTGCTTTTCATGTTAGGTAAAGGGGTAAACATTGGTTTTCTGAGGCCTTATGACCACCAAGTTCATGACACCAATTATACATTAAATTTTAATTGCATGCCTAACAAAGTCCCTAAATTCAAAGACAAATGACAAGATCTTTAGTAGTATGAAAATAATTTAATATCGACTATAGAGACCGTGTGAACATGATTCCATGTAACTGTTTGTTACAACACTTAGTTGTAGTATAATGCAGTTGCTAAGGTATTGGCCTTAGTGTTCTCCGTTCAATTCGATTGTAAAATTTCTTAGTCTTTGTATGTTTTTCCCCCTCCAAAACAAATTCCCAATTGCAGCTCCCATGATGCAAATTTTCCCAATGGCATGGACCCTGGACTCTTTCCCAAACAGGGCAGAATAATCCATGCACAAACAAAGGAGGAGTTCTTGAGCCAAATACATCTTAATTTGTTTTCTTCTGTGGGTAATATATCACAAATATTTCATTTTATCAACGATGTAACATACCAGGGGGAAATGTGAAGGTGGAGAGGTGGGGGCTTTGCCCCCTGGTTCACCACCTCTGACTTCCGTTATAAATGCTCTCTCATATAACACTGTCAATTTAGTTAAAACATTAGTGTGGTAAAAATATCTTTTCATAAGTGAAAGGAAAGCTGACTAATAAAAGATATACATGTTTTCTGCATCTGGAACAATTTTTGGCTTGTAGAAATTTATGTCAAGTGTTTTTGTGAAATTATTCTGTTGATTTTCTAATTTAAAGTTGAAAGGCATTTTACGTGTAAAACATCTGATGCAAACCTTCAAGCTGAGTTACTAAGCAACAAGATCGGGTAGATTTGAGGGAATATCCATTCCAGTATTGAGAAATTTTTTATAAATGTACTCCAAAAACATGCGTGTCTCTATAACACATTTCATTCTCTGGTTACACACCGAACAACTATTATTCAAGTGCCCTGTTAGCCTCATCTGTTACTTTCTTATTATATCATGGAAAGAGCTCTTATTCTTGTCTCTGTCTTCAGACATTAAATACAGGCCTCAAACTTTTTTTCAGCAGTCAACCATATCAGCCTTTTCATTGTTTTCATTGGGTATTTTGAGAAAAAATTGGATTGGTAAATACAAGCCTCCCCTTCTTCTACGCTACTGTCATCTGCTAGCTATGTTTCAAACTGCTGGATTAATTCATTCTTAACCCACTGAGAATTTTTTAAATATTTTTCATCAAATCTAGTCATGGCTGCTCTGAAGCAGCCATGACTAGATTTGATGAAAAATTCATCCAAATTTAACTAGAAAATTTATTCGTCATTCAGTATACTTGAGAGAAATTTGGTTAAATGTGCCCAAATTATACCTATTTCAGTGGCAGGGTCTTTTGTGTCCTGGACAGGAATATCTGCCAGCAGCATGCAAGGAGTTAAACTCATGGTTATCTGATTCATAACACTTGGAATGAGCAAATATTAGACAAGTATAAGAAAATTAAAAAAAACAAAATAAAATCTGCAGTTTTTGCGTGAACACTGAACATGTGGGGTAGACCAATTAATATTTTCAATGTGCAGCCTTGAAAATACCACCAGGGTTCAAAGGTTTGATTGAATACTCCAGTTAATTGAATATTTGTATTGGTGGATGTGGGTATTCAATGAACAGAATTTCACTTAATCTTCGCCTGGTGGCTGTAAGTTGTTAACTGATGTCCCGTGGGAACCTCGGGAAGTGAAGCAGTGCTTGTTTACTGTGATAAACAAGCTCTGTTTTACTGGTAAAATAGGACCCAGTTGCAAATGCTTGGGGTGGAAGTCCTCTAAAATGGGCAGCATGGGTATAAATGATTGACTACTAAACTTGGTTTTATCTCCATGTTGTGGTCATGAATAGCATGGTGCAGAAATATTTGACCTTAAACAACAATAAATCAATAAATAAATATTAACTGATCCTATTCACTGATTGGCTAACCGTTTGAGTTGTCTTCTCACCAACTACAATTCTCTGCTTATTCAAAAATGTATGTATGCTGTGCTAAAAGGGTGATTTCATAATGTATCTTATCATATTCCTGTTCTTCCATTGTAGAAAATGATTTGCATTTCTTGTACTATTTCTAACCAATATTGCCTTTATGCATTTGGAAAGTTATTGTTTTTTGATGTTCTCAAAAATAAAGGGAAATAGGTATTTGAAAAAAATTCTCACCAAAATATTTCTATGTACCTGGAGCAGTGTTGGGCACTTTGTCCAAAAATGAATATCACATTTTATTACACCCCTAACGTCTAATTATAATAGGAATCAGTAAAAAATAAAATGCGTTCTCCCCTCACTAATGAGATCAAACACCTCGGTGATTAACATTTTGTGTGAACTTGAAATTTACAAATGAATTTTCACAAGCGCAAAACAAAAGTTGTTCTCGCTCCACTAGTGTGTATAACAAGACGTGATCTGTGTCAGCGGAAACAGCGATCAGCTGATTGTGTAAACAGATTTCTTGTGTGGTATGGGCATCGGGTTGGATCGTTTCAGTTGAAACTTCAAATGAAAGGGGTATAATAAAAAGAAAATCTAATGTTTTCTTGTGAATGCCGGGATTAATCTAATTCGTGAGTGAGAGAATTCGTATTTTCACGAGCAGCAAGCTGCTCGTGAAAATACGAATTCTCTCACTCACTCATGGGATAAATCCCAGTATTCACAAGAAAACATTAGATATTCTCTATATAGCAAGTAAAATAATGTATCGTGGCATTAGCCTTTACTCGTAAAATAGTACCCAGTAATTGATGTCTGGGGTGGATGGCCTTCAGAAGTGAGTGGCATAGGTATAAAGAGTTTGCTAAATGTAACTTCATACCTACATTGCAGTCAAGATATAGCCATAGATGCTGAAATCTACCTTAACTGGTTGATTGCTAGAAATCACTATCATAGTTCTTTTGAAAAGTGCTGAAAGCCACTTCAGTGGCTTTACACTATTTGTATGGGATTGCTGTTTTATTAGCAGTAGAAAGTAAATGTTTGTATAAAATTGTTCTGTTACAATTTATTGGAGAATGCCAACAGGGACTCTGCAATAAATTGGGACAAAACAATTGTTCATGATCAAAATCTTGCTAAACTAAAGCTTCCCTTGAAGGTTGGGGGTGCAGTGGCATTGTGGTAACCGGTTCTCGTCAGATCACCGAAGCAATGTCGAGCCCAGTTAGCCCTTGGATGGGTGACTGTCTGAGTGGTCGATTTGGACTCCTGCACTGTGTCCTTGGGCAAGGTGCTTCATCCAATTGTCCACATGGGGGCACAATGATGCCGTGTACTAAGGCGTACTGCACGTTGATGGTGCGCATGTCTTCAACCAGTCTAACTCTGCCTGTGCTGCAGTGCGGATGCCGGGGAGCTGCCAGCTGCTTGTCATTGCTCGGTGGTTCTCACCGGGTACTCCAGATTCCTCCACCCATAAAACTGTCACCGACGCAATATGACTTTGGCTGTTAAAGTGTCATTAAACCCTAATAAATAAATAAATTCCCTTGATGGTCGCATGCCATCTTTGAAAAAAATACGTTTTAAATCACCTTTGAAAAATAATTTAGCACTCAACCAGTTAAACACCAATCAATCAATGAATAAATAATTGTGTGTACTGTAGACATAATGTGTTTAAGATGAACAGAAAGGGTAATTACCCTGTTAACCCTTCATCCAGCACAGATGATATCAAAATTTATTATTTTAAACATCATTTTTTAAATTGTTTCAAACAATTTCAACAAAACCATATCATTTGACCCCTCATTGGAACGAACTCCGTGAGCTCGTTCCAAAGAGGGGGTCACATGATATGGTTTTGTTGAAATCTTTCAAAAAATAATATTTTTTCAGCTGCTGAATTTGCATATTATGCGGGCGATTCGTTGGGTAAAGGGTTAACCCCTGCACACTGATGTCAAAATATCCAGATTTGAAATAGCCATTTTTCCCATAATGCAACTGGGAATTTAACCAATTCAATCTTGTTTGACAGAGCTCATTGAGCTCTGTCAAACAAGATTGAATTGGTTAAATTTCTAGTCGCATTATGGGAAATATTTGCACCCTGAACTTTAGATATTTTGACATCAGTGTGCAGGGGGTTAAACACTAAATACCTAAATTTTAAAGCATAAATTGAAATCCTGTTGAATATTTTGAAGGAAATTTGGAAAACCTTGCTGCTTTTAAATATAGTAAAGATATGTTTGCATTGGGTCCCTAAAAGTTAAAAGTTCTCTTGTAAAATAGAACCCAGTAACCAATGCCCAAAGTGCCTCTGAAGTGAGCAGCATTAGTGAAAGACTAAAGGAAATGCGTGACCAACAGATATCACAACACCTCATTTGTCAGCTCCATGGTTGAAGATCTTACATGGAAACCTCTCCAAGACCGAAGGAGAATATTTAGACTCACGATGATGTACAATTCTTGTGGGAAACCCCCAGAAGTAAAGCCTTGTTTACTGTGGTAAACAAGCTCTGTTTTACTGGTAAAATAAGATCCAGTAACCAATGCCAGGCATGGAAGACCTCTAAAATGGGCATCTTGGGTGCAAATGATTGTCTGGACTTGACTTTATATCCATATTGTGGTCGCGATTTGCCATTGTGCAGAAGTATGTGGCCTTAAACACCAATAAATAAATAAATAGATGGCTTAGTACATATAAACCCAGAGAGTACCCTGGTCCAACTGGATCAAGTATCCTGTAATATAAATGCAAAGCGCTTCCAAGTACCATCATATCGAACAGAAGTTAGGCCTAAAAAAAATTTAAAATCTGTTTCTCAGGCCCTCCCACATGGTCCTTTTGGCTGCCAGATCTCTCTTTTTATAACCAATGTAAACTTGAAAAAAATAAAAATTAAATGGTTTATGTCTGATATTTTACCCAAGTTAAAACAATTAATAAATTTGTCCCTTGAGTGCAAGAAGGCTTTGCAATGCTTTAGCATTGCAAAACCTTCTTGCACTCAAGGAACAAAATACACCACCACCCATGCTATTCTGTAGATTATGAGGGCTAAAACATAAACCAAGAACATGAACTTTTGATGGCAAAGAAATAATTACAGAAATAAAAAAAAACGCTCGCCCGCATGCAATTTTACAAATAATGGCCTGTGAAACAGAAAATCTATTTTGTGTGGCCTTAGAGAGGAGTCTTTCTACCTGAGAACAATAAGGGAGTTGAACATTCTACTGAACAACATGGTAACCATCAGAATTGTTGAATGCTTCAAAGCCCAGTTTCATGAGGCAAAACTTGGTCTTTGTTTTTTTTTAATGTGCGCTCCTTACATAAAGTAGCAAAATAATCAATGTATGGATTGTGGCTACTATCTAATAGAAGTGGAAGTAGAAGAGGTAAAGAATTTTATTCATGAAATACAGATTCAAAGTCTTGAAAATGGATTCTGTCTCTGATTGTTGTAAGTTATGTCCCCGACTGATCTGGTTGGAGGGGGTATCTATAGCTGTGTCTGTTCGTTCATACATTATGTACATTACGTATGTTCGTAACACAAATGTGTCCGTCCGACATATTTGCTGCTCTAGCACTGTCATTATTTGGCGTATTCAAATAATTTTTGCTCTGCTTGTTAATTTTGCAAGGAACGGTGAGCAGCTTATACAGTTTATACTGTGGAACCCACTTAATTGTATATCTCTTTAACTGAATAATCCTGTTAATTGAATAGAATTTCCCAACACAAAACCATTCACCATACCTCCAGTACAAATTTGACCTGTTTATTGAATATAGGTTATAGAGTAAACTCCTGTTAATTAAATAGAAAATCTTGTAACCTGTCGAGAAACTACCATGACTCTCCTCTGTTTTCCTTTGTTTATAGTCTTATTTGGCCTCAGTACATCCAATACAGGCATTTAATCTATTATATCTTTTTTGACAGAGCTAATAGAATAAAAGCTAAGTTTATCTCTAGAATACTAGAAAGTGACACAATCCCTTTTAATTGAATACTTCTATTAATTGAATAATTTTCATTGACCAAGTGGCTATTCAGTTAACAGGGTTCCACTGTAAACAAGCTATTAACTGAAAATAGAATATGTTTTCATTTTTGGAATTCACTAAAAACAAACCCAACGAGGGTTCTTAAGCTGAGTTTGAATAGTACTGGCTGGTTTTTACCATTACATTGGGTAAAGAGTTGATATAGATGACATTTACACTAAGCAGCACTGTACAGTGCACAGGTTAGTTATTCAGTTAGAAATAAATTTTTTTTTTATATCCAGAAAGTGTGACTAACCCTGTGCAGTGCACAGGGTTAGTCACACTTTCTGGTTATAAAAAATTGGTAGCTACCATATCACATGCTACATGAAAATATATAATGACTAAGGCTGTAAAAATGCTTTGGGTAAGTTAGTTACATGTCGTTACATAGGGTGCTGGATTCAAGGAACTATTGAAAATACTTATACTGGAAATTTTTTAAAATGAATTCCAAAAATGAAACCATATTCTATTGTCAATTAAGAGTGTGTTTGTATTAATGACGTTCCTGGGTCCATTGTGTTGGTACAGGCCCTAAAATTTGGGACAATCTGTTCTCACAAACTTGTGGTGTAAGAATCAACTTTCAGAATTTCAAAGTACATGTATACCCATGTGAGTGCAACCAGTACAATTCCATAGTGAAGCACAAACCTATTTATATATTTACTAGAGTTTAATCTCCTCAAGGTCCCAGTTTCTGTTCTGGTGAGTTTCTTGAATTATATATACATGCACAACAAAACAAAACGCATGTTTCAATGCATAGGATTTGGGTGATCTCACTGATAGAAGTTACAGTATCTTGGCTGTGGTTTCTATTGAAGTCTTGGCTGCTTCTGTAGGCAGCTAAGACATTTCTTGACACCACTGGTTAATCGCAAAGTGTTACCTTAATATGAGAGAGCAAAAATAAGCAGAGTGGTGGCCGAGTGGATAAGTGCGCTGGTCTTTCATGCCAGAGGTCCCGGGATCAATCCTCGGTGGGGAAAAGTTCTCAAGGTGTCCAAACACTCTCTGTCAGCATCAATTGTGGAGTTGAGATGCTGTCACAAGCAAACCATCCTATCCGGTGGGAATGTAAAATAGCTGTCCTCTGTGCGGAGAGAGACACACACCATGTAGGATAAATATTTAATAAATATAGCATGGCTTTGAGTTTACTATGCCAAAATAGTGGTCCTCGGGGAGAGGATAGTCCCGATGCATAGCGGAGGGACTATTCTCTCCTCGAGGACCACTATTTTGGCATAGTCAACGAAAAGTCATGCTATATTTATTATATTAGATGTGTGTGTGTGTGTGTGTGGGGTGGGGGGGGGGGGTGGTTCTTCATCGGTCATATAGGCAAGATAATATTCTTATTTACAGCCAAAGAGAAAAGAAAATGGTTCAGGGTTTAAACAGGTAAACTAAGTTAATTCTGCCACTCATAATTGTAAATGTAATAATGTATATGGGACGAGATGTCTTGTAAAGTATTTACGCTTCAATGGAATTTTCTGAGCAAATTCGAATGTTACTATTTATAACCGTGCACTATTACCATGCCCTGTTCTTTTTTCAAAAATTATAGTAGGTCTGTGCGATTTCGCTGACGAACTATCGGAAAATAGGGTTTTCTGTTCAACCAATCAGAACGCGGGAAAGTCACGTGACATCTAATATTCCTTTATAGTATTCTAAAATATTGACAAGATATTTGCGAGATTTTCATATGAAATATTATGTACCGTTGTCACAAAGAGTTGAGCCCTGGGGTATGTGGGATAACCTCTGTGGAGGCAACCAATAGGGTGCTATGCTGTGACAGCATCAGCCTCACACTTGATGCTGTCAGAGGCTGTCTAAATACCTCAAAAACCTTTCCGACCGAGGATCGATTGATTCTGTGGCAGGGCATCAGGCATGAGAGACCAGTGCATTTATCCACTCTGACACTACATTTAAGTTAACCCCTTGAAGACTGGTATCAAAATTTCAAAATGCAAATTTTTTCCTATAATTCAACTAGAAATTTAACCCATTACCCAATGCAGACAGTACCAAAATTTATTATTTTAAATATTGTTTTTTCATTTTTTTTCAAAAACTTTCAACAAAATCATATCATGTGACCCCACATTGGAACAAGCTCAATGAGCTTGTTCCTATGACAGGTCACATGATATGGTTTTGTTGCAATATTTTGAATTTTTTTTTAACTGCTTAATTTTGAAATTTTGCAGATAGATGTGGCCGATTTGTTAGATAAAGGGTTGACCAATTTATTCTTGTTGCTCATTGAGCAGATGGTTAAACAAGAACAAATTGGTTGAACTCCTAGTTTCCCCGTGGGAACCCCGGGAAGTAAGCAGCACTTGTTTACTGTCGTAAACCAGTTCTGCTTTACTAGTAAAATAGGACCCAGTCACCAATGCTTGGGGTGAAAGTCCTCTAAAATGGGCAACATGTAGATCAATGATTGACTAAACTTGACTTCATCTCCGTGTTGTGTCACGATAAGCCATGGTGCATAAATATGTGATGTTAACCACCAACAAACTCCTAGTTGCATTATGGGAAAATTTTGTGTTTAAAATTTATTATTTTGACTCGATATGCAGGGGTTAGAGAGTTAACTAGCTCATGTTTGTGAATCAGACATAATGCCATGCATTGGCATCTTGTTTGATCTGCCGATCTCACCATGCCAACTTGATAAAATACACCAACTGTGATTAATTGATTTTTAAAATAATAATAAATCTATTTGCCCTAGTATTATTTCAGTGTTTTATAAATAATTAATTCTCTTCATGTATGATTTGTCAAGCAACCAACTTCCACTAAGGTTGCTGTGAATGACAATAAATAATCAGCCTGCAGTCATAAAGTGAATATTTTATTCTACTTGCAACTTTAAACTGATAGAATTCTGGATCGATTTTTGGTAATTAGAATTTGTTCATCAGAACTTTTATTGCAGTTTAGTAGGGGGCACGGTGTGGCTAATTAGGTAGAGGTGCAGGCTGCAAGCCGAGAGGTCCTCGATTTGAATCCCACCTGCGGCAACCGCATTGTGTCCTTAGGCAAGGCACTTCACCCTCATTACCCAGGTGTGGGCACAGTGGCATTGCATACTAAGATGTACTGTACGTCGATGATGCACTTGTCTTCAACCAATGCTAACCCTGCTTGTGTGGAGTTAGTTTGTTGGGGAGCTGACAGTTGCTCACCGTTTTTCTCTGGGTACTTCGGCTTCATCCACCCGTAAAACTATCATGGTCATGATTAGCCATTGTGCAGAAATATGTGACCTTAACCCTTTACCTAACATGAAAAGCAGACGACACTTGCAAATAAAATTCTTGAAGCACTAATTTTTTTTATTTTTTACGTTGAAAACATAGCTTATGACCCCTCATTGGAACGAGCTCATTCCAATGAGGGGTCATAAGCTATGTTTTTGTGACAAAAAATGAAAAAGTAATAAAATTGAATGGTGAATTTTGTGAATAGCGCTGGCTGGTTTTGGCCATTACGTTGGGTAAAGGGTTAAACACCAATAACTAAATAAATAAATGGCAGTTAAGTATCTTTGGTACCTGTTTAGAATTTAAATAAATAAATTGCAGTTAAGTATCTTTGGTACCTGTTTAGAATTTAGAAACCCAGGAAGTGCAGCGACTCAGTGTTTATGACATTGGACTTTAAACCGAAAGGTTCATGGTTTGATCCCTGCCAGGGGTAACTGCATTGTGTCCTTGGATAAGGCACTTAATCTCGATTTCCCACGTGGTGGCAAAGTGACACTGTGTACTAACGCGAACTACTCATCGATGGTGCACTTGTCTTCGACCAATGCTAACCCTGCTTGTGTGGTGTTAGAACATTGCAGAGTCTGACAGTTGCTCGCCATTGCTTTCTGGTTCTCTCCGGCTTCCTCCACCCATAAAACCCTGACATGAGGTGACCCTGGCTGTCGAAAAGGCATACCTTACAGCCAACTATTATGAATTAAATTATCTGTACCAACATTTTTGACTTCCTGAGACATGCAGACTATTTGCTCAAACATTTCCAAAAACAGGAATACCCAAACAATTCTCTAATGCAAACTTCCGACAGAGTCAGAAAGTTAAATAGAACGGAACTCTAACGCAATAAGAGTAAAACAGACACTACTGCACAGACATGTACTTGTACTGGATCAGCTATTCATTTTATCAGCATGTCTATAGATTATGGCCCATTCTTGCCAACACTGAGTCAGGTTATCAGGTTTTTGCAGAGACCGCCCCCCCCCCCCCCCTCTCCTCGCATTCCGACACAACAAGTCACTCAAGGATATACTTACTAAATCGAGATTGCCTCCATTGCACCAAATCAGTAGTAAAACTATTGCCAACCCACGCACCACTTGCACCAGACTAAACTGTTCTATCTGTGATTCCTTACCTACTGGATGCTGGTTCCAATCTACCTACACCAAGAAAAGGTTTCAAGGCCCATATCGACCGAATTGCCTAACACGTAACTGTATTTACTTATTAACCTGCAGTCAGTACCAGAAATAGTACATAGGTGAGACCAAAAGACACTTTCAAACCAGAATTAGTGAACATTTTGCCGATGTTAAACATTCACGGGACACACTGGTTGCCCTTCATTTTAATCAAAGTAATTACAAACCAAGTGATTTACATTATAGAATTATACAAGTCCTTAGCTCAGATCCAGACCACCAATCCAGTACTGATTATCGGCACCACATTGAGATCCAGTGGATCGTCACTCTTAAAACCCTCAACCCAATCAGCATGAACAGGAAGGATTTTTAATCTGGTTTTTATGTTGTGTTGGTAAATCCCAATAAATAAATAAATTTAGAAACCCCTTTAATCTTTAAGAGTCTAATTCCGACTTTGATAACTTTTTAATGCTAAGGAACAGGTGCCCCAACATGCATTGTTTGGGTAAACTCAAAAACTTGTTTCCTGAGTACCTTGTCAGTTTGTTGGCAAATCTTGGCTGCCTCTGTAGGCAGTCAAGACTTTACTAGTAACAGTTGCAAAGCCCAGGAGATAAACTTTCAAAGTGTAGCGAAAATGTATAAAAATCCCCAGGCCCTCAGGGTTAAGCGGAGCAGTGCTTGTTGATTGTGGTAAACAACTTCTGCTTTACTTGTGAAATAGAACTGGGTAAGCAATACCTGGGGTGGAAGCAAGCCTGGAAATAATTAGACTGTCATCTGCAGAATGAGATCCCCTGAGGGTGGTGATGCAGCAAGGTAGCATCGCTAAATTTACCCTATGTGAACCACAGTCTGAATCAAGGACCCGGGCTAAAACAGAAAGAGGCATCCAGAGGATAAATGGGCCTACTGTATGGGATAGCATCTCATTCTGTAAATTACAGATTGCTTATTTCTGGGCTGGTGTGGAAGACCTCAAAGTGGGCAGCACAGTTATAAATAAACCACTGGCTTTCATTATCAGATGACAATTTGACTTTCCTTAAGGGATAGGTTCCCCTGGCCCTTGGAAGACCCATCTGAGGAGCCCTTTCTTAGGGAACAGAACAGAACTTTATTTGAAGAATGCAGTTATGTGCAAGTATAATGAATAGAATGAGTACAATAGGATACAGATAGTTATTAGCATCTTCAGGTGGTGACATTGCCTATCTTGCCGTTTCCAGTCGGTCCCCAGAAAAAAAAAAAAACAAACAAAAAAGAGTAAAAGGTGGTTAATTGTAGATAAATGAAAATAGTAGTAACACGGTACAATGCATGCATAATTATAAGGTCTGACTAGGGCATAAAAAGAAACAGACACTGAGCGGTCAAGACAGCTGGTCAAGACAGAAAATATTGAGAACAAAAATAAAATATTGAGAAAATTCAAGTTTACTTTGAAAAATGAACCCCAGGAAGAAATTTGCTTATGCAATCCCACACAGTTGGCCAATTTATCTTCTGGGTACCCCTTTCTGTTTAGGCTTGAGACCTTGATTCAGATTTGAGGTTCACAGAGGGTAAATTTGGTAATGCTACCCTGCTGTGCAGGGTAGCATCACCAGATTCACCCTCTGGGGACCTCATTCTGCAGATGCCCGCCTGCTTATTTTCAGGCTTGCTGATATGGAAGTCTTCAAAAGTGGACTGTACAGGAACAAATGATTGGTTAAAATTGATATCACACTTTCAGTATGGTCCTGATACAGCCATAGTTGTTGAATGTCACCATCCAGCCTAGAAATAAGCAACCACAGGAGTTGTAGCAGTGCTTGTTTACTGTGGGAAACAAGCTCTGCTTTACTGGTAAAATAGGACCCGGTAACCAATGTTTGGGGTGCAAGTCTTCTAAAATAGACAACTTGGGTATAAATGATTGGCTGGACTTGACTTTATGTCCATGTTGCAGCCATGGTTTGCCATTGTGCAGAAATACCTGACCTTAGACACCAATAAATAAATAATAAACACAAATAAAAAATGAATCTTGTTTCACAGAGGTCAGGATCCTATAAGGTCAATAAGCCAAAATGCAAACTTTAATTGCAGCACAGAAAGGTGGTGTTAACCCTTTACCCAACGCAGACGATATCAAAATTTATTATTTTAAATATCTTTTTTTCCAAATTTTCAAAAAATTTCAACAAAACCATATCATGTGACCCCTCGTTGGAACGAGCTCGACGAGCTCGTTCCAATGAGGGGTCACATGATATGGTTTTGTTGAAATTTTTTGAAAAATAATATTTTTTCAACTGCTGAATTTCAATATTACGCGGGCGGATGCGGGCAATTCGTTGGGTAAAGGGTTAAAGCAATCCAAATTTCTTCATACTTTTCATTGGTTGAGAATTTTGCGTGCTCTTTTTACAGTGCTGCTAGCTTTCAAATTTTTGTGTGAAATAAGTTTTCTTGAAAGCAACCTTTGGACATGTCATAAATAGATAGCTGTAAAATACATCCTGTGTGATCAGATCAGGCTGAAGAGACTGGGGGTGGAATCAGTCAGTGGAAAGTTTTTACAGCACTCATGTTTTGAATATTCCATTCCCACTTTTCCAACCGTTTGAAAATTTCATGTTGCTTCTACCCAACCTTCTTGATTTCACATCTTCAAAAAATTTGCCTATAGTTTGTTTCAGAATCATATCACTATCAATTACATTTCCATAAATTCATATTTTCTCTCTTGATTAAAACAGTCTGTTATACTTTCTAGACAATTTATATTCAACGCATTGTGACTTAAATTATTTAATTGTCTGTCTGTCCACCCATCCATCCATCCATCTGTCTGTCCATCCATCTGTCTGTCCGTCCATTCGATAACCAGCATTCTGGCATATCCAATATGGCCACCACGGCAGCCATCTTGGATTTTTAGGAACTTCTGTTTGTCCACGCGATAACTTGAAAACTATAGATCAAACAGATATTGCTTTTTTATAGTTGATTAAGCATGACTATAGGATTGTTCCTTTCGATAAACAGCATTCTGGCATATCCAATATGGCCACCTTGGCAGCCATCTTGGATTTTCAGGGACTTTTGATTGTCCTTGTGATAATCCAACAGATACTGTTTTTTTATGGTTGATGGTTGATTAGTCATGACTAGAGGATGATTCCTTTCGATAACCAGCATCAATGTCCATCTGTCCACCTGTCTCTGTCCGTCCATTCATCTATCCATCCATCTGTCCATTAACTTTTGTTTGTCCACGCGATTTATATGGCCACTCATCTCAGTGGGCTGTATTATGGTATGGCAATGTCCATCCATCCATCTGAAAACTTGAAAACAATACATCCAACAGATACTGTTTCTTTATGGTTGATTACTCATGACTAGAGGTTGGTTTCGATAACCAGCATTCTGGCATATCCAATATGGCTACCACAGCAGCCATCTTGGATTTTTGGTGTGTTTCGATTCTCCAACATATACCATTTTTATGCTTTTGGGTGGAGCGAAAATTCTTGTCCCTCCGATAACAACGGCAAATATAGCCCCTCGAACTTCTCTTGAACGAATCTGACTAGTGGATGTTTATGGTTGATTATTTCATGACGAGAGGATGGTTCCTTTCGATAATCAGCACTCAGGCATGTCCAATATGGCCACCATGGCAACCATCTGGGTGTTTTGGTGACTTTGATTCTCCACGCAATAACTTGAAAACAATATATTCAACTTTAATGGGTCGTAAGCCTGGAATGTACAATTATTTTTGAAGAAATTATGGACCTATTGTTCAACTAAAAATTTCTTCAGAAGCACAATTTTTTCATAGACGGCCATATATTGATTCACTGCCTGGCGGTGCACTTGTTTTGTCTGTTTTAGAAATTTTATTCAAATTTTATTTCATTGTACAAAAATTACAGACAAAAGACTTAAGACAATTATTACATTGAATACACAGTTACGATGAAGTCAAAATTTCAAACATCAAATATTTCCCATGATGCAACTTGGAATCTAACCAAATCAGCCTTGTTTGACAAAGCTCAGTGAGCTTTGTCAAACAAGACTGAATAGGTTCGATTCCTAATTGCCTTATGGGAAAAAAATGAAAGCTGTAAATATGGACATCAGTGTGTTTCTTGACACAGGCTTTTTCTTTTTGTTTTGGGGTCTTTATTTCTCTCCCCTGACTGAAAGTCAGGGTGAGCTATTCTGATCACTTTTTGTCCATCATCCGCCGTGAAGGTGGTGTTTGGGTCTTTTTCTTCCAAACCACTGGCCAGATTTTAATTAAATTTCACATGAGTAGTGGTTATATAGGGGCATTTGAGTTTTTCTTCAAATTGGGTTTCTGTTCATATTGAGAAGAGGGTGGGGCCAAAATGCCCCAATTTTTTAAAAAATCTTCTTCTCATGAACCAGTTGTAGCAGACACTTGATATATGGTATACAGCTTCCTTTTGAGGTGTAGACTCAAGTTTGTTCAAGAGAGGTTCTGAGGGGAAATATTTGTCATCGTTATGGAAGGGACAAGTATTTTTGCCCCACCCAAAATTTCTACAATTTTTTTTAGCTCATCTTGACAAAGTCAAGCTGAGCTAATCTCATCGCTCTCCGTCCGTCGTCCGTCATCCGTCAACACCATGTTTTGGTCTTTTCCTCCAAAGCCACTGGGCCAATTCAAGTGAAAGTTTGTGTGAGTGATGGTCCCAAAGGGGCATTTCATTTTTGTTCAACTGAACATGCCCAGCCCCATAGGGAGGGAGTGGGGGAAAATGCTCCAAAATATTTTTAAAATCTTCTTCTCAAGAACCAGTGTGTACAATGACTTGATATTTGCTATGGAGCTTCCATATGAGGTGTAGAATCAAGTTTGTTCAAACGAAGTTCGTGAAATAATATTTGGCTTTGTAATAGGAGGGGTAAGATTTTTGGCCCCCACCCAAAATTTCTATTTTCTGAACCGATGGTCCGGTATGAACCAAATTTGGTTTGTGGTAGTATTGGGTCATAAGTACTTGACCCATGCCAAAAAAAAAAATTCCCGCATCCCCATGGGAACCCTGGGAGCTAAAAATAGAAATATTTTCAAACGCCCATACTTCCCAAACCCCACGGAACAGAGAGCTTTTATTTGGTATGAAGTATCCTTATGACCAGTAGAATTGAATGGTGAAAAAGAATTTCCATTGGTTATGTTAGGGTGTTCTGTAATGGACATCGAAAAAATGCTGAGTCAGCATATTTGCAAAAATTTTAAAAAATCTTTTCTCCAGAACCAATCATCAGAATCTTTTGATATTTGGTATACAGCATTCATAGGGGGGTCAGATAAAAGTTTGTTGAAATAAAGCTCATTGGTTCATATTTGGGTTCTCTACAGGAGCCCGAAGTTTTAACATAGGGTAATATGGGGAATATTCTTTAAAAATCTTCTTCTTCAGAACCACCAGTCAGAATCTTTTAATATTTGGTATACATCATTGTTATGAGTGTCAAATTCTAGATTGTTCAAACCAAGTCCCTAGGTTAATATTTGGGCTTCCTGCGGAAGCCCAAATTTTATCTTTGTTCAATATGGAGGGTAATTTAAAAAAATCTTCTTCAGATCCACCAGTCAGAATGCTTTGATATTTGGCATGCAACATCTCTATGGGGCTCAGATTCAAGTTTGTTCAAATCAGATCCCTAGGTATGTATTTGGGCTCACTATGGTAGCCCAAATTTTTACTTAGTGCAATATGAGAAAATTTCTTTAAAAATCTTCTTCAGATCCACCAGTCGGAATGCTTTTATATTTGGTATACAACATCTCTAGGGGGTCAGATTCCAGGTTGTTCAATTCGAGTGCCTAGGTTAATATTTGGGCTCCTTATGGGAACATGAAATTTAACTTAGTACAATATGAGGGAATTTCTTCAAAAATCTTCTTCTTCAGATTCACTTGTCAAAATGCTTTCACATTTGGTATACAACATCTCTAGGGGGTCAGATTCAAGTTTGTTCAAATCGGATCCATAGGTTAATATTTGGGCTTTCTATGGTAGCCCAAATTTGAACTTAGTGCAATTCGAAGAAATTTCTTTACAATTTCTCTTCTTCAGATCCAACAGTCAGAATGTTTTCTTATTTGGTACACAACATCTCTAGGGAAGTCAGATTTAACTGTGTTCAAATCAAGAGCCTGGGTTAATATTTGGGCTCTCTATGGGAGCTGGAATTGGCCATTTTGCTGAAGAATTAAAAATTTTGTATTCAGTACCCTCTAGAGGTACTAAGATTAACCCACATAGGTTGTATCAAGGGGCTTCAAAGGGGAGCTCTACATTTTACTTTATGATCAACTGAAGAAAAGGCATGATGCCCAGATTATTTTTGTCACTCCTGAGGGACTCAAGGATTGACAATGTAGCCTATGGAGATGGCTTGCTTAATGTAGACTCATTCTTGGACTCTGTTTAAATTGTGTTCTGTACAAGATGAGCGCTTCAGGCCCTGTGGGGCCTCTTGTTTCAAACTGCCCCTTGGGAACCACAGGAGCTAAAAATAGAAAAAATTACCATATCTCCAAAACTAGACAGCACTGAGAATTCTTATTTGGTGTGAAGCTTCCTCAGGACTAACAGAATGGAACGGTCCAAAAAAACTGCTATCACTTTTATCATAGGGTACTCTTTCAGGGCTTTCAGTCCAGTGAGCTATAGTGATCACCCACCGTCCATGAACATGGTGTTTGCGTCTCCTCCCCCCAAAACTGCTGAACTGATTTAAGTGAGATGGTTGTTTGTTATGACATCGCATTTTGATTTTGTTCAAATCAAGTTGCCCCGCCCCTCAGTAGGGCCATGCCCAAAAAGTGTTCTTAAATCTTAAAAAATCTTCTTCTCATGAAAAAGCAGTAGCAGAGACTTGATATTAGGTGTGCAGCTTCCTTTTGAGGTGTAGACTCGAGATTTGTTCAAGAGAAGTTCGAGGGGTTATCCTTGCAGTCGTTATCGGAGGGGCAAGAATTTTCGCCCCACTCAAAATTTTTATTTTCCAAACCGAGAGGCTGATTTGAACCAAGTTTGATATGAGGGTTATTGGGTCACAAGTACTTAATTTATGCCCCCAAATTTTTCCCATCACCCCATGGGAACTACAGTAGCTAAAAATAGAAATAAAATTTAAACAGCCATATCTCCAAAACTACACGGCACTGAGAATTCTTATTTGGTTTGAAGCTTCCTTAGGACCAACAAAATGGAATGGTCCAAACAAAAAAATTGCTATCGGTTTTATCATAGGGTACTTTTTGGGACTTTTGAAAAAGTGCTGAGTCAGCATTTTTTAACACTGTGGGTAATGGGAAAAACATTTAAGACTCTTCTTCTCCCAAACCACTGCTCCAAAAACTTTCAAATTTCACATATAATATCATTGGAAGATTGTTTCACATTTTATTGAAATCAAATCCCTGGGTCCATATTTGAGCTCTGTGTGGGAGCCCAAATGTTTAAATTAGTGCTGTATGAGGAATATTCTTTAAGTATCTTCTTCAGATCCATCCATCAGAATATTTTGATATTTGGTATGTGGCATCTGTAGAGGGGTGAGAGTAAAGTTTGTTCAAGCCGAGTTCCTGGGTTTATATTTGGGCTCACTGTGGGAGCCCGAATTATAACTTAGTTCAAAACGAGGAATTTTCTTTAAAAATCTTCTTCAGATCCAGCAGTCAGAATGTTTTGATATTTGGTATGCTGCATTCTTAGGGGGTGAGATTCAAATTTGTTCAATACAAGTCCCTGGGTTAATATTTGGGCTCCCTGTGGCAGCCCAAATTATAACTTAGTTCAATCTGAGGAATATTCTTCAAACATCTTCTTCTTGACATCCACCAGTCAGAATCTTTTGATATTTGGTACACAGTAGGGAGGTGAGATATAAGTTTGTTAAAGCCAAGTCCCTGGGTTCATATTTGGGCTTCCTGTGGGACCCGAATTGTACCCAAATTTCTATTTTCCAAACTGAGATGTTGATTTGAACCAAATTTTATATGAGGTCTTATTGGGTCAAGTGCATAATTTATGCCAAAAAAAATTTTCCCATAGCTCCATGGGAACCACAGGACCCAAAAATAGAAAAAATTTAAAACACCCGTATCTCAAAAACTACACGACAGTGAGAAATTTTATTTTGTGTGAAGCTTCCTTAGGAACAGCAGAAAGGAATCATGCAAAAAAGAATTGCCATCGGTTTTATCATAGGGTACTTTTCCAGAACTTTGAAAAAATGCTGAGTCATTGAGTCATCATTTTTTAACACTGTGGGTAACATTTCTATGGGTAATGGGAAAAACATTTAAGACTCTTCTCCCAAACCTCTGCTCCAAAAGCTTTCAAATTTCACATATAACATCTTTGGAAGATTTTTTCACAGGTCTATTGAAATCAAATCTCTGGGTCCATATTTGGGCTCTCTATGGGAGCCCAAATGTTTAAATTAGTGCAGTATGAGGAATATTCTTTAAAAATCTTCTTCTTCAGATCCACCAATCAGAATCTTTTGAAATTTGGTATGCAGCATGCTTAGGGGGCTGAGATTCATGTTTGTTCAAGCCAAGTCCCTAAGTTTTATTTGGGCTCCCTGAATTATAACTTAGTTCAATATGAAGAATTTTCTTTAAAAATCTTCTTGTTCAGATCCAGCAGTTGGAATGTTTTGGTAATTGGTATACAGCATCCTTAGGGAGGTGTGATTCAAGTTTGTTCAAGCCAAGTCTCGTGAGTCCATATTTGGGCACCCGGTGGGAGACCGAATTGCAACATAGTTCAATATGAGAAACATTCTTTAAAAATCTTCTTCACATCCACCAGTAAGAATCTTTTGATATTTGGTATACTGTGTCATTAAGGAGGTGAGATCCAAATTTGTTAAAGCCAAGGCCCTGGGTTCATATTTGGACTCCCTGTGGGAGCCTGAATTATAACTTAGTTCAACATGAGAAATATTTTTTTAAAATAGTTTTCTTCAGATCCAGTAGTCAGAATCTTTTGATATTTGGAATACAGCATCCTTAGTGAGGTGAGATTCACATTTGTTCAAGCCAAATCCCTGGGTTCAAATTTGAGCTCCCTATGGGAGCCCAAATTATAACTTAGTTCAATATGAGGAATATTTAAAAAAAAAAAAAAAAATTTCATATCCACCGGTTAGAATGTTTTGATATTTGGTATTCTTAATGGGGCAGATGCAATTTGGTTCAAATCAGGACCCTCGGTTGATAGTTGTCAGTGTTAGGTGGGTGCACTCAGGCCCATTGGGGGCTCTTGTTTTTTTTTAGGGGGGGGGGGGGGGAGTGAGGGGGGAGGAGTGTTGCTGAATTTTTGGAATTGCCAACTAAAGTAGTTTACTTGTTATTTCACTGCTATTAAACTTTGTGACAGTTGAAGGGTTATTGAAAAATACATATATAAATAAACATTTGTAATTATGTTCTGTATGTGTAATCTTGTGTGTCATATCATACTTGAAACACACTACATGTATACCATAATTGGAGAACTAAACATATTGTTCTCTTCCACACCAAGTTGCACTCAGCCAACTTTTCAAAACTTTGTTGTTGATAGGAATATTTAAAAGGTTGGCCAGGTGGGAAGTCACCTTTTGAAGCAACAGTCATTGCCATCATTCCAGTGTTGGACAGTTTTATGTTGGTGTTGTGGACTGAGATATACTGCACGTTTATGGTACTCTTGCCTTCAGCTCTTGCCAACACTGCTTGCACAGAGTTAGTGAGTTAGGAGTGTCGGTAGTTCTCTCCAGGTACTCTGGCTTCCTTCACCTATAAAACTGTCTGACACTCAAGCCAGAAAATAAGCAGACTGTCACCTGCAAAATGAGGTCCCCAGACGGTGAATTTAGTGATGCTACCCTGCACAGCAGGGTAGCATCACTAAAGTTACCCTCAGTGAACCTCAGTCTGGATCAGGGTCTCAAAACTAAACAGAAAGAGGTACCCAGAGGATAAATTGTCCCACTGTATAGGGTAGTATCATCAAATTCACCCTCTGAGGACCTCATTCTGCAAATGTCAGACTGCTTATTTTCAGGCCTGCTGACACTCCTTGCATGTGGCTGGTGGATATTCCTGCCCAAGACACAAAATCTCTCATCACTAAAATAAGCAGAATTATGGCACATTTAACCCTTTACCCAACGAATCGCCCGCATCCACCCGCGTAATATGTAAATTCAGCATTTGAAAAAATATTATTTTTCAAAAAATTTCAACAAAACCATATCATGTGACCCCTCGTTGGAACGAGCTCGTCGAGCTTGTTCCAACAAGGGGTCACATGATATGGTTTTGTTGAAATTTTTTGAAAAATTTGAAAAAATTATATTTAAAATAATAAATTTTGATATTGTCTGCGTTGGGTAAAGGGTTAACCCTTTTGAGACTTTAATTATCCTGACGTTCAAACGTTGGGAATTCAGTTTCTTCAAGGTTCTGCTCCACAGTTTCGCACTATTGCACAGGGCACAGGGGTGAAATCCTAAACTTAGGGCATATGTTGAAACTAAGGCCATGTAAAATTGAGATATATTTTTAGTATCAGATATATAATAACATATGGCTTTTTGTTGGACAAGATAATTTGAAGTTTTGGTCCCAAAGTTTGATTCTGATACATAGGGGTAAATTACCAGATGAATTATGGGAAACAGTGGCTTCGAAAAATTGGCTATTCTTTAAACTGTAATTTTTACACAGGTTTGTTACCAGATTGGTAACTAAAAAATGAGACGGAAACATATAAATTTTTTTTTTGCATTTAGAAACAGGGGATGCTCTGTTCCAGCGGTGGGTAGGTGGGGTTGGTGGGAAAATTCTGCTTTTGAGGCTGATAGGTGGCTGAAAATGACTGGTTTCGGCATTTTTTCATGCAATTTTTCAGGTTGAAGTCTGGCCTTTGACAATAAATTATTCCACCCACATTCAGATTGTTTATTTCTACTTAGTCAGATAGTGTTATATGTTTTTTGTGGATTTGGGAAATGTAATACATGTTATGAGTTAGATAGCTAAGCTACAGAATATTTGCATTTGAAGAGAGTGTGTGGCATGTCATATTTGGAAATGCCTGGAAAACTGTGGAGTGGAACCCAAGGTTTTTCTCAGAATGTGACGTCAATCGTCGGAAAGTACAAATAACAAAATATTTTTCACGTTAGTAATTATCTGGTTGAGGGCTAGATTATTTTTGGTGGTCTGAATTTGTCATTCAAAACTTGTTTTATTACAAAATATTGGAGAGTGCCCACAGGCACTCTCCAATAATTTGTAATAAAACAAATTTATACAAAATATTATTTGTGTTTGACTGAATAAGAAATATAAACAAGGAAAGTGCTGGCTTTTGATCCAGTATCCTCATTTTTGAAAGCCCTAATAGTGGCTTCTAGCACTCAACCAGTTAAGAAGTCTTGACAGCAGGATTATATTAGTGTTTTAAGCTGCGATAACATTTGACTCAACACTTGTCACCGAGCACTATTCAGGAGAAAATAGGAATTGAGGTTAAAACTTTAAAAAAATCGAAAAATAATAACAAAACAACCACAAAGTATCAACGTGCTATTTAATTTCGTACATCATATTTATTTATTTATTTAGTGGTGTTTAAGGTCACATATTTCTGCACGATGGCTAACCATGACCGTGACAGTTTTATGGGTGGAGGAAGCCGGAGTACCCAGAGAGAACCACCGAACAACGGCGAGCAACTGTCAGCTCCCCAACATACCAACTCCACACAAGCAGGGTTAGCATTGGTTGAAGACAGGTGCACCATCGACGTGCAGTACGCCTTAGTACACAGCGTCACCGTGCCCCCACATGGGCAATGGGGGTGAAGTGTCTTGCCCAAGGACACAACGCGATTGCCGCAGGTGGGATTCGAACCGAGGACCTCTCGGCTTCCCCGTGGGAACCCCGGGAAGTAAGCAGCACTTGTTTACTGTGGTAAACCAGTTCCGCTTTACTAGTAAAATAGGACCCAGTCACCAATGCTTGGGGTGAAAGTCCTCTAAAATGGGCAACATGTTGATCAACGATTGACTAAACTTGACTTCATCTCCATGTTGTGTCACGATTAGCCATGGTGCATAAATATGTGACGTTAACCACCAACAAACAAACAAACAACCTCTCAGCCTGCACCTCTACCAACTGAGCCACCGCGCCCCTTCGTACATCATAAGACGTAAAGAAGTATCAAAGGGTTAATGAACATTTCCTCTAAAAATTGAATGTACTTTTTGATCGATGATTTCTTGAGTTAAATTTAGATGAATTTTTCATCAGATCTAGTCATGGCTGCTTCACAAGCAGCCATGACTAGATATGATGAAAAATATTTTTAAATTACTGAGCGGTTAAGAGTTTAACCGTCTACCTAAAACAAATTTTTAATTAATATCTGACACTTTGAAAAAGTTGAAATTTTCATTTTTTTTGTCTAAAAAAATAGATTATGACCCCAAATTACAATTGCTTAAACATGAATTCATACCTTTGTAGCGGTCATGAGATAGCCAGAGATGTTGAAACTGACCGTAACCACCAATAAATAAATAAATATGACCCATAATTGCAGCAAGTTCATTCCAGTGAAGGGGTAATAAGGTCTATTTTGGAGGCAAGAATCAAAAGAGAAAGAAAATCTAAATGTCAATTTTTAGCTGAACTTGACAAAAGTCAAGATAAGCTGATGCCATCCAGAATGTGGAAGTCTGTGATGTCTGTCCACATTTTCTTTTGCACAGACTACACCCCGTAGTTCTTGTCTAATCATCCTGAAATCATCCTGAACTTTCATATGCAGGTTCGAGGTCATGTCTAGATGAGAACTTCCCCTTTTTTGGTCGTGATCGGTCAACCATGACAGTTGAATGGACCCGAAATCTGAAAACCTTTAGCGCAGTCTACAGGTTGTATTTATGAAGGGATTTCATTGTAACTTTGTGGGATGACTCTGTATAATGTCTAGATGAGAACATCCTATTTCAGTCAAATTTTTAGTTATTCAGTAAATTTTTAGACAGTTTCATTAATCCTTAATTGTTAGGATGTCCACCTAACCATCTAGCCACCTATCCATTCAATGCATAATGTTTTTCTATTCATACCTGGATCATTTCCTTTTTTAACAGGTGGAGTGCTAAATTATTTTTAGTTATCCAAATTTGTCCATGTCTCTTTTCCTGGTAACAATTTATGGGAGAGTGCACAAATTTTAACAAGGCAAATCCTCACAGATTAAATAATTTTAACCCTTTACCCAACGCAGACGATATCAAAATTTATTATTTTTAATTATCATTAGCTCAACTTTGGCGGAGCCAAATTTGAGCTTTTGTCATGGCCCATCGTCCATCTGTCCATCTGTCCGTACGTCAACAATTGGATTCGGCTCGGGCTAGAGGCCGTATTTATGAACCGATCTTTACGAAACTTCTTGGGTACCTTTGTTATGACCATGGGACGAGAGCGAGTGTTTTTGGGTGCGGTCCAAAATTCAAGATGGCTGCCTGCCGCCATTTTGTACCGACGATGCAGAAATCTGTTTTTTTGTACAGAACTTCCATATGAAAGCTCTGATTTGAATAATTTTTTTGTATGAATGTTTAGTACCATGGGATACATCACATATAATACAGGTTTTTTCTCGTGCGAAAATTGCACAAATTAGACTAATTTTGATGTTTTTTGGTGTTACTTTCAGCAAAGTAAATGCAAATGCCAATACGGCTCGGGCTAGAGGCCGTATTTATGAACCGATCTTTACGAAACTTCTTGGGTACCTTTGGTATCACCGTGGGACGAGAAGGAGTGTTTTGGGGTCCGATCCAAAATTCAAGATGGCCGATGGCAGCCATTTTGTACAAAATTAGGTGCAATCAGATTTTTGCACAGAACTTCCATATGAAAGCGCTGATTTGAATAATTTTTTGTGTGAATGTTTAGTACCATGGGATACATCACATAAAATACAGGGTTTTTTCTCGTGCAGAAATTATGCAAATTAGATGAACTTTGATTTTTTCAGTGCGACTTACACACAGTAAGTACACATGTCAATACGGCTCAGACTAGAGTCTTTATTTATGAACTCATCTTCACAAAATGTCTTGGGTACCTTTGTTATCACCTTGGGACGAGAACGAGTGTTTCTGGGTGCCGTCTAAAATTCAAGATGGCTGCCAGTGGTCATTTTGTACCGAAATTAGGTCTAATCAGCTTTTTGTACACAACTTCTGTACAGCTCAGACTAGAGGCCATATTTATGAACAATCTTTACGAAACTTCTGGGTATCTTTGTTATCACCGTGGGATGAGAGCGAGTGTTTTGGGGTGTGGTCCGAAATTCAAGATGGCCACCAGCAGCCATTTTGTACCAAAATTAGTGCAATCAGTCTTTTGTACAGAACTTCTGTATGAAAGTTCTGATTTGAATAAATTTTTGTATGAATGTTTAGTAACATGGAATACATCACATATTGTAAGGGGTTTTTTTAGTGCAGAAATTATGCAAATTAGATGAACTTTGATTTATTCAGTGCTATTACACAATGTAAGCACACATGTCAATACGGCTCAAGGTAGAGGCTGTATTTATGAACCGATCTTCACAAAACTTCTTGGGTACCATTGTTATCACCTTGAGACGAGAATGAGTGTTTCTGGGTACAGTCCAAAATTCAAGATGGCTGCTAGTGGCCATTTTGTACCGAAATTAGGTCCAATCAGTTTTTTGTCATAAGTCCTATACAGCTCGTATTTATGAACTGATCTTCACAAAACTTCTTGGGTACCTTTGTTTTCACCTTGGGAGAGGAACGAGTGTGTTTTGGGGTGCCTTTGTTATCACGTGCTAGGAGAACAAATATTTTGGGGTTCAGTCAGACCCACTCTGGGACTCAAAGATTTTTTTCTAGTTTAGCATCTGACTGTCACCCACCTTTACAATACTTTACCTATACATTTGTTACAGGCAACGGTCAGTATTTATGTAAGACCGTTACAATACTTTATATGTACCTTTGTTATCAGGTCATTACCTAGATGTTTGTCATTGCTGTGTCACATACTATACATGTACATGTCTTTGTCTTGACAAGTTGAGCTACAGTGTCATTGACACTTTCATTTTTTGAATTTTTTTCAAAAAATTTCAACAAAACCATATCATGTGACCCCTCTTTGGAACGAGCTCGTTCCAAAGAGGGGTCACATGATATGGTTTTGTTGAAATTTTTCGAAAAATAATATTTTTTCAGCTGCTGAATTTGCATATTACGCGGGCGGATGCGGGCGATTCGTTGGGTAAAGGGTTAATTCAAACATAATATGAAGTACATCTACAGAACATGAATCCATTAAGTTGAGGCACATGCACTTCATAATAAAGTCCAAATACTACCAGTTAAATCTGTTTCTTTATTATGTGAAGTGAGTCCAAGACACTTCACCCCCATTCCCCCTGTGGGGGCACGGTGGCATTGTGTACTAAGGCATACTGCACATTGATGATGCACCTGTCTTCAACTAATGCTAACCCTGCTTGTGTGGAGCTAGTGCTGACAGTTGCTCGCTGTTGCTCAGTGGTTCTCTCCGGGTACTCCGGCTTCCTCCACCAGTAAAACTGTTGTGGTCATGATTAGCCATTGTGCAGAAATATGGGACCTTAAACACCAATAAATAGATAAATAAATAATGTGAAGTCAGTCACAAACTCTACATTTTTATACCCCTGCCACTTTTATGCAAAAGGGGGCATTAAGTGTTACCCTGTCCATCTGTCTGGCCATCCATCCATCTGTTTCTCTAATCTACCCGATCTTTCTCCTTGTACCCTTACCCTATCCTTAAACATCAATAAATAAATAAATGAATAAATCCATCCATCCATACACAAATCAATTCCTCCATGGGATGCCCAGGAAGTGGAGCAGTGTTTGTTTAGTGTGGTGAACAAGTCCTGCTTTGCTGGTTAAATGGGTTACTGGTAACAAATCCTTGGAGAGCAAGTCCTCTAAAGTAGACCCAATAAGTAATTGCAAGTCACTGCTAGTTCTCCAGCCTACTAACCCAGCCCAAACAGTGTTAGCAAACTATGAAGGTAAGTGCCATCGATGTGGTGTAAGCTATGCTTGTTGCACAGCCACCCTGAGCAATGCATGATTCTTACCTTACCTACTGAAAGTTAGGATGAGCTTTTGTGATCACTCACCATCTCTCATCCATCATCTTTCATCTGTAAACAGTTTGTTTGCAACTTATCCTCCAAAACCGCTGAACTGATTTCAGTTAAATTTGAGATGATAGTTTTGACATCGCCTTTTGATTTTGTTCATAATCAACAGTCCCAGCCACACAGGGAGGGGGTGGGGGAAAATTCACTCAAATTTTAAAAAATTCTCTCATGTACTGATTGGTACAATGACAGAGTGGGTAATGAGCTTCCTTTTTCCCAAAATGCATTTTGAAGGATTGGGAGGTAGTACATACAAAAAAAATGACAGTAGTCCTATAGCACATCACCCCCCCCCCCCCCCCCCCCCCCCCCCCCCCCCTATGTCATTGAGGTATTTTTTGTTTCTTTGCCCCAAAATGCATTTTTAAGGATTTGGAGGGTTTACATCCAGAAAAAATTTGACTTCCAAAATTCCCTCCCTCCCTCCCTTCCTCCCTCCCTCACCCCCGGGTCAATTAGGGATTACAGGCAGAAAAATAATTTACTCTGATAACCCTCCCATCAGTTCGGCAATTTTTTTTTCTTCTCTCCAAAATGCATGTTGAAGCATTAAATGCTTGGCAACAGTTGTTATGTACAATTTGACAATGCAGACCAGTTGTTGGATGAAAACAGTCTTTATGTACAATTTGGAAAAAAAAGCCTAATCGGCGTAGCCCTTGTTTAAAAATAAAAAAAATCTTCTCCAGAACAACCCAACAGAATCTTTTAATATTTGGTATCCCACATCCTTAGGGGGTGTCAATTTGGTGTTTGTTTAAATCAAGTCTCTAGGTTCATATTTGGGCTCCATACAGGATGTACCCATTTTAACAGTGTTGGTAATTGGAAAATGCTGAGTCAGCAGCATGCTTTCAAAACTTAAAAAAAAGTATTCTTCTTGAGAACCACTGGTCAGAATCTTAATATTTGGTATACAACATCATTGTGGGGATAAGATTATAGTTTGTTCAGATCAAGGCCCCAGATTCATATTTGGTCTCCATACAGGAGCCCGGACTTTGAAAAAATGCTTTGAAAATCTTCTCAAGAAACACTGGTCAGGATCTTTTGATAATTTGTTGTACGGTATCCTTAAAGAGGTGAGAAACAAGTTTGTTAAAATCATTTCTCCGAGGAATATTTGGGTTTCCTCCAGCAGCCTGAATTTAAACATAGTGCAAGATGAGGAGTATATTTTGAAAATCTTCTTCACCAGAACCACCAGTCAGAATCTTTTAGTATTTGGTATGCAACATTCTTGGAGGGGGGATGGGGTCAGATTTAAGTTTGTTCAAACCCGGTCCCCATGTTAATTCTATTCCTATGGGCCCAAATTGTAACTTGTTGCAATTTAAAGAATAATCTTCTTCAAAACCACCTGTCAGGATATTTTGGTACACAACTTCCTTGGAGAGGAGGGGGGGGGGGGGGGGGGGGGGGTTCAGATTCAGGTTTGTTTAAACAAAGTTCTTAGGCTTATAATTGGGCTCTCTATGGGAGCCTGAATTTCAACTTAGTGCAACATGAGGAATAGTCTTAAAAAATCTTCTTTTCCAGAACCCTGTGGGAGCCCAAATTTTTGAAAATCTTATTCAGAATGCAATATAAGGAATGGTCTTAAGATTCTTCTCCAGAATCACAAGTCACAATCTTTTCATATTTGGTTACAGCACCCTGAAGAGGGGCAGATACAAATCTGTTCAAATCATGTCTCTAAGTTAATATTATGGCTCCTTTTGGGACTTGACTCTTCTTCAGATCCACCAGGCACAATCTTTTTGATTGTAGTTTGTTCGGTCACATCCCTGGGTTCATATTTGGGGTCCCCCTGGGAGCCTGAATTTTAACTACGTCCAACATGAGAAATAGTCTTATAAAACCCTTCTTTTCCAGAACCCTGTGGGAGCCCAAATTTTAGAAAATCCTCTGAACCCTTTATCCAATGCAAATGATATAAAAATTTATTGTTTTAACTGGTTGAATGCTGGAAGCCACTATCAGGGCTCTACTAGAAAGTTCTGAAAGCCACTAGAGTGGCTTTATAGCGTATTCATGATCTCGTTTGCTCAGATGTTGAAACACAATAAATGCTTAACCCTTTACCCAACATAACGGCAAAAACCGGCCAATGCTATTCACAAAAATCGCAAATTAATTTTCATTAATTTTTTTCATTTTTTGTCTCAAAAACATAGGTTATTAACCCTTTACCTAACGTAACGGTCCAAACCGGCCAGCGCTATTCTCAAAAATCGCCAATTAATTTTCATTATTTTTATTTTTTTCATTTTTTGTCTCAAAAACATAGGTTATGACCCCTCGTTGGAACGAGCTCGGGCTCGTTCCAAAGAGGGGTCATGACCTATGTTTTTGAGACGAAAAATGAAAAAAAATTGTTATTCAAGAATTTTTTTTGCAAGTGCCGTTTGCTTTTCATGTTAGGTAAAGGGTTAAGGAAATTGTACTATTACAGTGTATTAATTTTAGCACTCCAGCAGTTAATTATTGCTTTTTTGAAATTTTCAAAAAAATTCCAACAAAACCATATCATGTGATCCCTCATTGGAACAAGCTCATTCCAATGAGGGATCACATGATATGATGTGTTTTTGTTGAATTTTTTGGAAAAATATATTTTTTTCACCTGCTTAATTTGTAATAAATTACTCGGGTGGATCTGGTTGATTGGTTAGGTAAAGGGTTAAGAATGTCCTTGTTTTTAGCATTAATGGAAATATCGGATATCCGGGCATTATTTCTTTGATAACATCTGAATCTTAAAAAAATGAATGATAGATGGGTTTGCTCAAATTTGAATTCCTGAGTGTGATTAAAATCCTGTTTCGGAAGAGACATTGATGTTTTGTCAGGTGAGCGCTTCAGGCCCCCTGGGCCCTCTTGTTTCTCTGATGAGCTTAAAAGGTTCACAGTTATAAAGAATTGTTTGAGTACAGAAGATGGAGAACAAATTAGAACCAAAACGTTTGTAAATGCATTCCATGAAAAACAAAACAAAATCCCAAGAATAGTAAAGAACATCCGTATGAATAATGAACAATGAATACCCTACCCCCATATTGGGGAGTGAATGCACCCTTGTCTGGAAAATCCTGGTGCAACCCCTGTGGGAAATGTATCCCTAATGAAGGAGTATTCTATACATACGTCAAACAGGCACGTAGCCAGGATTTTATATCAGGAGATGCACTAGCCAGTTTTGGGGATGAACATTATATTTCGAAAGCCATTGTATGTGTGTGTGTGGGGGGGGGGGGGGGGGCTTAATTAGTACCCTCTGGTCATCTAGGGAAGTGTGGGGGCAGTGGTAATGACAAGAAGGTCCAAGTTAGGACTCTTAATTCTCTCCCCCGAGAAAATTTTACAAAAATAAATCGGTGCTCTGGAAATGAATCTGAAGCATTTGTTCCATGTGTAGCCCTATATTAGAAACCATTTTAGGGCTCTATCAGGCCTGCAGTTTTCAAAATTTTGCGTAACCCATTTATCGTTCACCTGGTCTGAGCTTTGGTAACCTATCATTCGTTCCCCTGTACTTGATTCAGGTAACCCATTAGGTAACCTAAATATATATGTATCGTAACTATGCCGATATATGAGCTGTTGTATCATAGTCAAGTTCTTGCTGCTATGAGTAATACAGTGGAGCCCACTTAATTGGATATCTCTTAATTGTATAGCCCGGTTAATTGAATATAATTTTCAAACACAAAACCATTTACCATACCTCCAGCACAAAGTTGACCTGTTAATTGAATATAGGCTATAGAGTAAACTCCTGTTAATTGAATAAAAAATCTTGTAAAATGTCGAGAAATTACCCTGACTCTTACCAGTTCTCCTTTGGTTATAGGCCTATTTGGCCTCAGTACATCCAATATAGGCATTTAATCTATTATATCTTGTTTGACAGAGCTCATGGAGCTCTGTCAAACAAGACAGAATAGAAGAAATGCTAAATTTATCTCTAGAATAAGGAAATTGACACAATCCCTGTTAATTGAATACTCCTGTTAATCGAATAATTTTCATTGGCAAAGTGTCTATTCAATTAACAGGGTTCCACTGTATCCTGATGAATCCTTAGGAACAATAATGAGACTGTGTTGTTGCAATTCAGATACAAATTAGTTGCAATTATAGCCTAATCTCGGTATGGGCCATCATGCTGCAGATGAGTATGGCATCCATAATCAGTATTTGTGACAGAGACAGGAATTATTGCCGTTTTCTGATTTTGTGTCAATGCTACATCTTAAGATGGGCAAGAATTTAAAATGATGTTGAGCATCAACCAATCATCGGCATAGGTGTTTGCATCTGCCTGAAGACAAGCTGCTCAGTTGACCAATAATTGGCCAACAGAGCAGCCATTCTCCAGGCAGATTCAAACACCTGTGTAGCTGATGATTGATTGATGCTCAGCATCTTTCCACCATTCTTTCATACTACCGTTTTTCGCTCTCGAGTTTTTCACTTTATGTAACCACCACGTGACCCAAATGGCTGTTCGACTCAAATCGACAGGCCTGCTCTTTGTTATGTGAAACTTGCATTGGACCTGTGTTTCGTCTGCATCCCCCCCCCCCCCCCCCCCCGTGCTCCCATGGCTATGACACTGACGTCAAATGTATTTTCTCAGAATATGAGTTATTGCCTCGTAATCAAAAGACAACACATATTTTAGTGATAATCAAATTTCCACTAGTTTATCAAGATCCAGACCGGGAGCTAAGCAATTAACCCTTTACCCAACGTAACGGCCAAAACCGGCCAGCGCTCTTTACAAAATTCACCATTCAATTTTTATTACTTTTTAATTTTTTGTCGCAAAAACATAGCTGATGACCCCCATTGGAACGAGCTCAAGGAGCTCGTTCCAGTGAGGGTCATAAGCTAAGTTTTTGACGCAAAAAATCAAAAAAGTTTAGAGCTTCAAGAATTTTATTTCCAAGTGTCGTCTGCTTTTCGTGTTAGGTAAAGGGTTAATCAGTCATTGTTATTGAATCTTCATCAAATAATCAGCGGCACCAGAAAGAAGAGGGCACGACATAGATGAATGCTAGTTTTCTGGGCTGAGGTGAAACAAAAGCTCCCTCTTGGATGTCCATGGAAAGGTTGGGTATGGCACAGCTGTCGAGACGTTAGCTTTTCGATTGTTTTAATACAATGAGCCAGTCGCTAAAGCACTTCCTGGGACTGCATGTTTTCGATGAAAGTCCTGTTCTGACAAGTGTGCGCGTTCTTTTTATTTATTTATACTGACAACCACAAGATAATTCATTTATATTTTTCGTACATGTAATGGATATGAGCACACTGTATAATGATATGCATGCAAACAGGTGGGGTGCCACTGCCACACCCAGACACTGGCATAGATTAGTGGCGATCTAAGTACCTCTGTAGGTATGATACACAAAGCAACACTTGGGAAGAAGGCACCTCTCCTCTCATACTACCTGGGCCAATCAATACAAGATTTAGTGAAAGAAACAAATAAAACTGTCGCATCTCAAAATTTAGTGCATTCCCTTCCTTTGAACTTCCCCCAAAATTGCAGTGAGAAAACCTTGAAAGAAATATATGGGTTTGGGGTTATAATATGCAACTCCTTCATTGTAGAGTTTTTTTTAAGGTCGCGGTGACAAAATATTCTGTTAACTCCCAATACTCCCAATACACCCGACTTCCACCCCTTGCAATGATGGTCATGGCTGTTAGGGGACTCACACACTGGTGTTTGTGTTATACTGTAATAGATAAAACAGTTGGCCCTTCCACCCTTCCATGCACCCTTTGGGGTTGGCCGGACGTGAGAAAATTTGGAAATATAGAGCTACAAATGATTTTAGAGGTCGGAAAAAAGACAATTCATCCGTGAATCCTCTGTCAATTTGCAAGATTAACCCTCTACCTAACATGAAAAGCAGACGACACTTGCAAAAAAAATTCTTGAATAACTAATTTTTTTTCATTTTTTGTCTCAAAAACATAGGTTACGACCCCTCGTTGGAACGAGCTCGTCGCTTGACGAGCTCGTTCCAACGAGGGGTCATAACCTATGTTTTTGAGACAAAAATGAAAAAATAATGAAACTTAATTGGCGATTTTTAAGAATAGCGCTGGCCGGTATTGATCGTTACGATGGGTAAAGGGTTAACGATTCTGTGCATACCTTTTCTACTCATTCTCAATTAGATTGCGATGACAAAGCCCCAAAATGATGTTACAGGTTTCAGGTGAATTCATACGAGTCGTGAGCTACTCCCACCCTGACTCCCTGGTTGTGCTATTGTGTAAATATATATGGGTAAATATACTGTTTGACAAATCCCCCCCCCCCCCCCCCGAAGGGGATGGGTGGGATTACGTTCTTTTTTGAACAATTCAATACAATTAATAATGATATCAAAATAAAATAGTCGTTATTAAAGGTATCACAGAACTAAATATTTTCCCATAGGCGACCATTATAACGTTCAGGTGGAAAAAAATATGATCGCATCACTTTAATTTTGGCATTCAAATATCTCTGTCAAGTACAGCCCTTCAGACAACTTTTTCTGATCTGAAAGCAGGTGGTCATGCAACAAATAAGAGAGAAAAACTAACACAAAAGGAAGTACCGGTCACGTGCACATATTTTTCAGGGAATTCCCTACAAAAACACACAAAAAGTAAATTGTATTTTTTAGGTCCAAAAGTCATCAAATCACCCTCTTTTTTATCAGGAATATTCAACAATAATGCAAGATGTCAATAGAATGTTTCAAACTTTTATTGAAACAATGGATTTTCCCAAGGCTGTTTATTTTTAGAGATTGCGTCATTTCAACATTTTAAGGCGGTTCACTCTACTTTCAATATTTAGTTCCGCGATACCTATAATGAGAAAACATGTCTGAAAATGAATAGATTTGAAGCGTTGATTCAAATGAAACGGAAGGGTGGAGTTACTTTCATGTACACGAGGAATACGCGTACCTATCTTTGATAGTCTTCCTGGATAAAAAAGGAACACATGCATCATTTGGTATAACAGTACTAAATATTTGAATTAGAGTTACCCCCCTTGAAAAGTTCCACTTGGAAATGATGCTACACTCTAAAATTGCGTTAAAAACTAGAGCTGTAGATTTTTAAATTTCTTGTTCGGTTTCGGTTTTGGTTTTTCAGGTGGAGTGAAACCTCGGTTCGGTTCGGTTCTCGGTTTGTTCATGAGGCCAAGTAAAATTCAGTAAAACTCATTCTTATGTCCGGAGTCAAAACTGAATGGTAGTGAAATTCAGTGAAACTCAATGAATGCCCGAAATAAGCTATAATACATGAAGAATCAGGAAGGCCAATATAATAATTACCTAAATATACAGAACTTTTATTGTGCTTGGCCATTTTTCGAGGTCTGACACCTACACGCAACTTGAGGAAAGCTGCAAACACAACTAAACTGAAATGTCGGGAATTCACAGAATGTAGCCTCCCAGAGTAGTGAGAGTACCCAGACACTGCCACTGGCAGTGTCTGGGTACTCTCACTACTCTGGGATGGCTACATTCTGTGAATTTCTGCAGCAAGAGAGTATTTAAAAAAAAAAACGAAAAACCTTAGATTACGGGATGTCGACGGTTTCGGTTTTTAAAAAAAACTAAAAACCTCGGTTCGGTTTCGGTTAACCTACAGCTCTATTAAAAATAAAGCCAAATCAACTGGGTTGAGTGAATATGAACCCAATTGGGTTCATATTCACTCAACCCAGCTGATTTGGGTTAATTTTTTTAACCCAACTGATCTTAGAGTGGAAGCAGCCTTGGGGAAAAAAATATTGTTTTTAAAAAAACTTTTAAGCATTGCACTGAATCTTGCATCGTTTCTGAATATTTCAAGAGAAAAAAGAGGGATGATTTGATGAATTTTGGGCCTAAAAATACAATTGACTATTGGTGTGTTTTGATGGGCATTCCCTGAAAACAAATGTGCCCATAACCGGCAGTTTTCTGCTTGTCAATTTTTCTCTCTTATTTTTTGCATGACTACTCCCCCCACACCCCAGCCCCCAACCCCCACCGTCAGTTTTTTGGGGGAAAAAGCTGTCTGAAGGGTAGGGCTGCACGGTATATCGATAAACCGATATATACCGGTATTCAAACCAATATCGATTGAATACCGGTGTAGTTACAAAAATATCGGTTTATCGTTATTATTTATTTACCCTTTAATTTTCAAGATGTCTTGAGTTTTTTAACTGTCGCTCCGAATGAATAATATTATCCATTTACCCAAGGAATCGTCTGCTTTTACCCACGTAATATACAAATTCAGCAGTTCAAAAAATAATTTTCAAAATTTTCAACAAATCTATATCATGTGACCCCCTCATTGGAACGAGCTCGTTGAGTTCGTTCCAATGAGGGGTCACGTGATATTGTTTTGTAGAATTTTGGAGGGAAAATCTGATAAACTAATTTTTAAAATAGTAAATTTTAATGTCGTCTGCGTTGGATAAATGATTTTCGAACCGCATCATGAAGGCATGCTGATTCGTTCCTACTGTGATTCCTTAAGTCTCGATTGTGGTACCTATTTTCATATATTTGAGCAGTTTCCGATATACCGGTATACCGCGGTATTTTTTGGAATACCGATACCGGTATTCAGTTTTGAGTATCGTGCAGCTCCACTGAAGGGTTATGCTTGTTGAAGATATTTGAATGTCCAAATTAAAATGGTGCTATCATAATTTTTTTACACGTAGCGTTATACAAGTAGTTGTCAACTTTGGGAAGATATTTTGTACTGTAAAACAGTTGTACCAAAAGGAAATACATTTTTGGCTTTCATATCTGATTTAATTATCATTATTGGACATTCTTTCATATTTAAATGGTCCTTGGGAGTCCACACACCAGGCAATACTGTTTTATGGTTTTGAAAATTGATACTCTTGTCGCAGTCAGCAATAAAGGCTATATATTGTCGAAAATAAGGCTTTTGATGCAAGCAAGTTCTCATTTTAGCCAAATTTAGCTTCCAGAAACCCACAACAATCTCTTTAAAATGCCAAATAACAGTACATTCTACCCCGTTAACAGATTTATGTAAGCTGTAGGTAGAGGGGATTCCAACCTGTCAATCCCCTTCCAAATCACCATACAAGCACACAACCGGAAAAACCTTTAGTGTTTATTACACTTCCATTCTAGGGCTGCACGATATTCAAAACTGAACACCGATATCGGTATTAAAAAAAAAATACCGCGGTATACCGGTGTATCGAAAACTGTGCATATATATGAACACAAGTACCACAATTGAGACTCGAAGCATCCCAGTTGGAAAGAATTAGCAAGCCTTGGTGCAGTTCGAAAAACCTTTACCCAACGGAGACGATATCAAAATTTATTATTTTCAAAATTAGTTTATCAGATTTTAACCAAAGATTTCAACAAAACTATATCATGTGACCCCTCATTGGAACGAGCTCAACGAGCTCGTTCCAATGAGGGGCCATATGATATAGTTCTGTTGAAACTTTTGAAAATTCTTTTTTAAACTGCTGAACATCACAGGTACTCGGCACAAGCTGGGGAATCGAAAGAAAAATGATATTTGATACCATTTTTGAATCTATGCTGACGTGCCCCTATAATGGTATATAAATATTAACAAGGTACACAACTCGCTTTTCGAAAACGATAGCACACATCTTCGTTATACCACCCTCAAATTTGATTCACATAACGTATCCAACAGCACCCTGTGTCAATGGAAAGGGAAATGAATAAGCTTTACAGTGGTGTATTACACGACCGTGGGGTGTTCTTGTGTTGTTCATGATAACTGTGAGAAGTCGCAGAAAAGGATGAAAAACATTTAGTCGGACAAGATAGTGCACAGTGGAAAGTGAGCGGCCATTATCCGATTTATTATAAATAATTCGAGGTCCCATTGTCTATGGATGGCAGATTCAAATATTAACCGTATACCTTTATCAATTTTCAATCTTGAGTTGACATTTATTCATTTCTGGAGTTCACATTTACCGTTTATACACTTTTTAGCCGTAACTCTGAATTTTTTTTCAAGTTGACGGCGTCCATAGATACGCGGCTCGCGCAAAAACTTTCCCCATTCTCCCATTGGCTTATTTTCATTGATGATTTTTTCGGCATAAATAGTAGCCAATGGGATGTTATTGTGTCCATCTTCGCTTCTATGGATGCCGTTAGCTTGTTTAGTTTCCAAGGGAAGGTTAAAACATGTAAAAACGGCAAATGTGATCGCCAGAAATGAATAAATGTGGATCCGAGATTAGTAATTGATAAAGGTACACGGTTAATATTGGAATCTGCCCTCCATAGACAATGGGACCTCGAATTATTTATAATAAATCGGATAATTGTCGCTTGTAACCCACTTTCCACTGTGCACTATCTTGTCCGACAAAATGTTTTTCGGCCTTTTCTGCGACTTCTCCCAGTTATCATGAACAACACAAGAACACCCCACGGTCGTGTAATACACCACTGTAAAGCTTATTCATTTCCCTTTCCATTGACACAGGGTGCTGTTGAATACGTTATGTGAATCAAATTTGAGGGTGGTGTAACGAAGATGTGTACTATCGTTTTCGAAAAGCGAGTTGTGTACCTTGTTAATATTTATATACCATTAAAGGGGCACGTCAGCATAGATTCAAAAATGGTATCAAATATCATTTTTCTTTCGATTTCCCAGCTTGTGCCGAGTACCTGTGCTGAACATGTGTATTACGAGGGCTCAAGCAGACGATTCCTTGGATAAAGGGATAATATTATTCATTCGAGCTACAGTTAAAAAACTCAAGACATCTTGAAAATTAAATTGAGGGTAAATAAATAATGACGATAAACCGATATTTTTGTAATTACACCGGTTTTCAATCGATATTGGTTTGAATACCGGTATATATCGGTTTATCGATATACCGTGCAGCCCTATTCCATTCACTGATATTTAGAAGCTTTTACCAAAGTATGTTGTTAAAAATGGCAAGAAAACAATTTATTCACCCAAAGGGAATTTTTGGGACACATTTTGGAGAAAAAATTGGGAAAAAATGACATAAAATGAGAAATATGAATTTGTGCACAGCTACCAATATAGTTATACAGTACCAGTGCTAGTGCTGTGAGAAGTTTTTGCCATTACAGCACAAAATTGCAGTAAATATTGCAGGAAATATTTTTCCACTTCTGATCCCAGTCCCCACTCTACCCTATACTGGACTCTGCTCAGCTCATGAAAAACATTTGGCAAAACTGTACAGAATGGTTTCGGAGACTGAAGTTGATCGCTTTAACTTACTGTTTGATTTGATTTACTTTGGGTCTGTAACATCCATGGTCCACTCACAGGTACTCGGCACAAGCTGAGAAATCGAAAGAAAAATGATATCTGATAGCATTTTTGAATCGATGCTGACGTGCCCCCATAATGGTACATAAATATTAACAAGGTGCACAACTCGCTTTTTGAAAACGATAGCACTCATCTTATTTATTTATTTATTTATTTATTTATTTATTTATTGAGGTTTAACGACACTTTAACAGCCAAGGTCATATCGTGTCGGTGACAGATTTACGGGTGGAGGAAGCCGGAGAGAAACGACAAACAGCTGTCAGCTCCCCAACATCATAACTCAGCACTGCAGCACAGGCAGGGTTACATTGGCTGAAGACATGGGCACCATCGGCGTGCAGTGTGCCGAAGTACACGGCCTCATCGTGCCCCCATGTGGATAATCGGAGTTGAGTACCTTGCCCAAGGACACATCGCTCAGACGGTCACCCATACTCATCTTCATTACACCCCCCTCAAATTTGATTCACCCAACCTATCCAGCAGTACCCGGTGTCAGTGGAAAGGGGAAAGAATAAGCTTTATAATGGTGTATTACACGACCGTTGAGTGGTCTTTGGTTATGTATAATAACTGGGAGAAGTCGCAGAAAAGGCCGAAAAACACTTCGTCGGACAAGTTGCTGTTCGGTGGAAAGTGGATTACGAGCGACAATTCTCCGGTTTATTTGAAAAATTCTAGTTCCCATTGTCTATGGAGGGCAGATTCAAATATTAACCGTATACCTTTATTAATTACTAATCTTGGATACACATTCATTCATTTCTGGTGTTCACATTTATCTTTCATCAATTTTTTGCCCTTCATTTGAAAACTCATCACGCTGTGGCCGTCCATAGAAGCGACAAGATGCTCCAAAAACATCCCCATTCTGCCATTGACTACTATTTATGCCGAGAAAATCATACATGGAAAGAAGCCAATAGGAGAATGGGGATGCTTTGTGCGAGTCTTGCCGTTTCGATGGACGCCGACAGCTTGTTGAGTTTTCAAATGAAGGATAAAAATGGAAAACGTGAACACCAGAAATGAATAATTACATCGTTAATGTAGTTATACGTTTTGGGTCCAAATACTCAATTCCCATTGGTCAGCTGGATAAAAACGTCATGACCAAATGTAATTCATTTTCCAATGAATACATTTGGTCAAACTTTGCCCCGCATTTACGGTAGAGCGCAGTTGACAGAATGTAATTCGGGCGGTGTTTGGGCGGGTTTTTAACTTTTAGCGCCTCTTGTCTTTCTGCTTTGTTGTTTGGTAAAAAGTAGTTTAAACAGTTACGGAATGTAATTATAAGAATTGAATGCAATTTTTATAATCTTTATTGGAGTATGAACGTGTGGGAATAGGTACAAATTGTATGAATCCCTTTGGGATTCATACATAATTTGTACCCATTCCCACACGTTCATACTTCAATAAAGATTATAAAAATTGCATTCAATTCTTAAATGATTGTGCATCTAAGATTAGTAATTGACAGTGGAAAAATGCCCACCCATAGATTTGGCCCGTCCACGATGGCTGTACTGTAATCGGTCCTCTTTATCATATCCAGATGAATGATAAATAGGTTATCTCAGAATTCAAGATTTTATTCTCTGCAAAATTCATCAAATCTCTTCTCTTTTGTCCCTGGAATATTCAGCAATGATGCAACTTTTTAGTATAAAGCTTCAATGCTTTTTTTAAAAAAATATTCATTTCTCAAGGATGCTTAGTTTCGGAGATTGCGTCATTTTCGATGGGAACTTTTCAAGGAGGGTAACTCTAATTCAAATATTTAGTAGTGTCATGCCTATAACCAATCACACCACCCAATACTACCAAAAGTACATTTTACCAATTTCATGTGATAAAAGAATGAATCATTTTTGCATTCAAATTCAATATTTAGCTTCTACTGAGTAAAAAACATATTCTTTAAAAGAAAAGTCTCCAAACTGTGCGAAATGCATCTAAAAAACAAGGGTGTAGCCAGGGAAGGTCATGGGGGTCGTACGACCCCGCACCCCGAATCCCAAAGATCCGCGGCCGATATTCTCCACAGCAATCTAATACATACCTACATTGAATTTGATTCACTTTCACGCATGGAATCTTTGATCACTGCTGATATCAAATATTGAAGACCCCCCACCGGGCCACCATCGATGACTAAAGGTAACGTTGGAGGACATTATGGGAAGGTCAAGTCTTTTTAGTTGCCAGACCTTTTCAACCTTTATTTGCATTGTAGGCGCCCCCCGCAAAAAAAAAAAAAACAAAAAACAAATTGCTGGCTGCTCCCTTGAAAAATGACAAATGACTTTTTGTAGCACAGAAGATGCAGTACATGACCTAACAGTGGCTCAGTTGGTAGAGGTGCAGGCTGCAAGCCGAGAGGTCCTCGGTTCGAATCCCACCTCATGCGGCAACCGCGTTGTGTCCTTGGACAAGACACTTCACCCCCATTGCCCACGTGGGGGCACGGTGACGCTGCGTACTAAGGCGTACTGTACGTCGATGGTGCACCTGTCTTCAACCAATGCTAACCCTGCTTGTGTGGAGTTGGTATGTTGGGGGACTGACAGTTGCTCGCCGTTGCTCGGTGGTTCTCTCCGGGTACTCCGGCTTCCTCCACCCGTAAAACCGTCACGGTCATGGTTAGCCATTGTGCAGAAATATGTGACCTTAAACACCAATAAATAAATAAATAACATGACCTAACAGGTATAATAAATTCAGGTAACAAGACAGTTTGTATGTTGATACCAAATTGTAAAGATAAACACAAACCTTAGCATAAGTGGTTTGACTCAACCTGCAAATTCCTTGAACAAAGAATGAGCACAATTGTTAACCCTTTACCTAACCTGAAAAGCAAACGACACTTTCAAAAATAATTCTTAAATAACTAATTTTTTTCATTTTTTGTCTCAAAAACATAGGTTATGACCCCTCGTTGGAACGAGCTCAATTGGCGATTTTTGAGAATAGCGCTGGCCGGTTTTGGTCGTTACGTTAGGTAAAGGGTTAATGCTATGAAAAAAAGACTTGGTTACAAATCTTTGTTAACAAATTTTTTCACCGCAAAGAAGACGTACAAAAAAGAAACAAAACACAAATCCGGACTGTTTTACAAAAACATCTGCAAGTAGCTCGACACATAAGAATCCTCAGACCCCAAGTCTAACTGGAAAATAGTAAACTGTCTTGGATCAAAAGAAGCGCCTTCAGATGAGCTTGACCCTGATAAAACAGTCAATTTCTTCAAAAATTTGTTTTGTCAAGAGGTCTCAACTGAAACAAATCATTCTCCAAAAAATAAAAGTTAATTTAAAAGAGCCTTTAAATAATGGAAATATAACTGCAGAAGTGATAAAATACTGCTCTCCGGCAAGTGAAAAACAAGGTGTCAAATGAAATGCTGAAGATTCTGGTACCTTTCATGACTGACGATATTGTTAAATTGTTCAACCAAATATTAGACTCGCATCATTATCATCTTAGCGGGAGTGAATCTACTCTCACAGCAATCTATAAAAAGGGAGACAGATATAATCCTGACAACTGCAGGGCCACCGCCCTGAGCTGCACATTGGGGAAGCTGTTCAACACCTAGTGGGGTTTGATCGTCCCCTACTAGGCGGGTCCTCAGGTGGCGGAGAGAGGACGGCCTGCTCAATTGAGCAGGTTTGCTAATTTTTAATTGGCAGGTTTGCTCAATTGAGCTGGTTCGCTGCGAAATACACGAATACGCAGCCCCGGACCAAAATGATCAACCCTGCTAATACCATCTAGCAGGCGCCTTGTTCTCCCGTGAGGTGCGTTCCGAAGGCCCCGGAAGAAGGAATCCTGACAGTTGAGGACTAGGGCCCCGGTTAGGGCAGTTCTCCGAGATGGAGATTAGGTCGTAAACCCTGTTTGGCCCTGGTCTCCATTTTTCAGATAATGTCCAACACACTACTTTGGCCCCACATTCGGGAGTAGACGGATGGTCGGATGGCCCGTTCTGACCAATCGGGAGCCCCCAACCCCCAAAATATCGGGTGTCACGTCAGGGGGCATTGGGTGGTCATTCGACCAGTCATTTCTTTTATTTGGATTTTATCACTACTACCCTATACCGACTTTTAATGATCTTAATACTTGTTTAACAGCTTTCGTTTTGTTGCGCTGTCTGCGTTGATCATCAAGTAGTTCTTGATGTACTTGAAATGGTTGGTTGAATGGCTGCCACGACCTGGCACTTCCCATAAACATTCGACGGGTCAATCCTCCAGCGGTATGCAATAGCACCAACTCTGGGAGAGTATGCTGTTCCTGTACTCTTGGTGTTGTTCGCTGGAATTCCGCGCCGTAACCCCCCCCCCCCCCCCCCCCCCCCAGGGTTGGGCTCGGAGTAAGGGTCTGAGCCATGAACAGAAGAATTTTAATACACTGCAACGTGGAAAATCAAAACCACAAAATTCAAAAACGGGGATATTCATCCCACTCGTATTCTGACTCTGAACATACAGCAACTCAAAGAAATACTTGGCCAAAATTTGTAATCATATATTCTGACGAGGAAGGGAAACAAGCCACTCAGATTAACCCATTTGCATTGGAAAAGGCTGTCCAAGGAATTGCAGGCACTGTCAACAGTGTTAAAAAATTACGATCAGGAGGTTTATTGATTGAATGCAATAGAGAAAACCAGGCAAGGAATTTACTACAAATGACAAAGCTAGTTGATCTAAAAGTTAAAGTTTCACCCCACAAAACACTCAATAGCAGCCAGGGCGTAGTAAGAACAAGAGAACTATCTGGCGTAGATGAAGATTTGGAAAATGATTAAAAGGATTAAGGGAAAAGAAACAAAATCAACTGTACAACACCTGAAGGAAAACAACACTCTAATTACATCAAAAAAGAAATTTCAAACACATTGGCCTCCACATTTTCGAAACATTCGTCGTCGGAAAATTGTAATCCTGAGTTTGTCAAAATTAAAAAACAGCAAGAAAAACAAAAGATTAAATTTACATCCAATAACTTAGAGGATTACAATGAGCCTTTCTCTATGGAAGAGTTAAATAATTCTTTACATAGAGCAAAGGATACTGCCACTGGTCCCGATGAAATACACTACAAAATTTTAAAACATTTACCATATTCCTCACTGGAACTTTTATTGTCAATTTTAAATGAATTTTGGGTGACTGGCCAGTTTCCAACTTCCTGGCGAAATGCTACAATTATTCCCATTCCAAAGCCTGATAAAGATCACAGCAACCCAAGTAATTACAGGCCTATTGCTTTAACAAGTTGTCTGTGTAAAACCATGGAAAGGATGATCAATGATCGACTTGTCTGGTTTCTGGAATCGAACAATCTGCTTGCGAATGTTCAGTGTGGTTTCAGAAACCAGAGTAGTACTGTGGATCATTTGATTAGACTAGAAACGTTCATAAGAAATGCCTTTGCCAGAAAAGAACATGTGGTCGCAATTTTCTTTGACCTCGAAAAGGCATATAAGACAACGTGGACGTATGGGATTTTAAAAGATCTTTTTAACATGGGGTTGAGAGGGCGTATGCCTCTTTTTATTGAAAATTTTTTAAAGGACCGCCAATTTCGGGTTCGTGTTGGATCAACGTTATCCGATCCGCACGGACAGGAATTGGGAGTTCCTCAGGGTAGTATCTTATCTGTTACCATTTTTTCGGTGAAAATTAATAGCATCATCGAGACAACTGAGAATATGGTAGATTCTTCGTTGTATGTAGATGATTTTTTAATCTGCTACAGCAGCAAGACAATGAATGCTATAGAGCGCAAACTTCAGCTGTGCTTAAACAAAATTCAAAAATAGGCCATAGAAAACGGTTTCAAATTTTCAAAGATGAAAACAAATTGTGTTCATTTTTGTAAGCTTCGGAAACATCACCTCGATCCGGAGTTAAAAATTGTTGGGAGTCCTGTTAAAGTTGTTAAGGAAGTGAGATTTTTAGGTTTGTTGTTTGACAGCAAACTGAATTTCCCTTCCCACATAAAACAACTAAAAGTTAAATGTAAGAGAGCTCTGAACCCACTGAAGGTTGTTGGCAGTACTGATTAGGGTGCTGACCAAAAAACTTTGCTCCATCTGTATAGATCACTTATTTGATCAAAATTAGATTATGGTTCTCTAGTTTACGGTTCTGCAAGGAAGTCATACCTGAAACCACTTGATGCTATTCACAATAGTGGTATTAGAATTAGTCTAGGGGCTTTTCGAACATCCCCAATAGACTCGATGCTTGTTGAAGCAGAGGAGCCTTCTCTCGAGAAGCGCAGAATTAAATTGTCTCTCCAATATGTGTCTAAACTTTTGGCCAATCCTTCAAATCCTGTTTATAATTGTGTTACAGACCCTCAAAATGTTGATTTCTTTAACCGCCACCAGAAACATATTCCTCCATTGGGAATTAGAATTAAACCCCACATGGAGTCCACCAAAATTGAACCACACACAATAAAAGAAAATCGTAAAACATATATTCCTCCTTGGCATCTTAAAAAACCTACAGTTATTTTGGACCTTGCTTCTACCAAAAAATCCGATACAAATTGCTTGCAGTTTAAACAAAAATATGCCGAAATAAAGTCCAGGTATAGTACATATACAAGGATCTATACGGATGGATCTAAAGATGGTGACAAAGTATCATCAGCTGCTGTTACTGGTGATCATATCACCTCAATCAGAATACCGAATCAGAGTTCTATTTTCACAGCTGAAGTTAAAGCTATTCAACTCGCACTTGAGCACATCGAGAATGCACAGGAAAGAAAGTCGATCATCTTCTCCGACTCTCTTTCCTCTTTACTTGCTTTACTCAACCCCAAGTTGAAGAACCCTCTCATTTTGGAACTTCGTGAGAAGTTAACAACTCTCATGTCTGACCAATATGATATCGTGTTTTGCTGGTTGCCCGGACATGTAGGTATCGCTGGTAACACCAAAGCAGACAGTGCAGCAAAACAGGCTTTAACAAAGCCTCTCACTGATTTTAACACCCCTTTCAGAAATTTCAAACCACATATTAGTAACTGCATCAGATCTATGTGGCAGGCGGAATGGGCTGGGGCGACAAATAACAAGCTCCATCGCTTCCGACCAACTATTTCTGATCACTACCCTTCCAGTAACCTTTGTAGAAAAGATCATGTTATTCTGACACGACGTCATATTGGTCACACACGACTTACACATTGCTTTTTGTTAGAGGGTAATATGCGACCAGAGTGTGTTCCTTGTCGGCAATGTTGTCAGTGGAACACATTCTTTTACATTGTACAGATTTTAATCATGTTAGAGGGCAATACTTCACAGTCGGATCTTTAAGAGATTTATTTTATTACACAAGCCCGCGTAAAATTGTCTCATTTTTGAAAGTAATCAACCTTTTTAATAAATTTTGAAATTGTTTTTATTCTTTTAAAATTCAAGTCTTTCCATATCTATATCAGAGGTTGATTTACACAGCATTGTTTGTACATCACTAACATTGCGTTTCACCTTACTTAGTTTTTTTACCTCATATTTCATATTTCATCGACTCTGTTTTTAATTATTTCATGGTGGATAATGGTCTTTATTATAATTACATACTTTTATCGCCACGATATGGCCTTGGCTGCTGATGTGGCGTTAAGCACCATAAAATAAATAAATAAATAGCTGTTCAACAAAATTATAAACTGCAGAATTAATGATTTTTTGGAAGATAATAACTTAATTAGTGAAATTAATTTGGATTTCGAGAAAAATGTTATACGATCGACAGTGTGTTTGTTCTCAAATCTGCAATTAACAAAAATAATTAGCTAAAGAAACCGTTATACGCTGTGTTTGTGGACTTTAAGAAAGCGTTCGACACTGCGGATCAATCAGCTTTTTTGAAAAAAATAATAAAAAGAATTGCAGTAACGTGTTTCACAAATAATAGAATTGCTCTATCGATCAAGTCACAACTGCACAAAAACAAATCGGGGTATTTGATCACCCCTGTTATCAACAACTGGCATGAAGCAGGGATGTACCATTTCGCCGACATTGTTTAAGATATTTATAGATGACATCAGTGGTGTAGGATTTTTGAAAAAGACTGTGATCCAATAAACTTGAACAACCGTAAATTGAATCACTTACTATTTGTGGATGACTTAGTGCTGACCTCAGACTCACAAAGGGGCCTACAGAACTGCCTGAACAGACTAGAAGCGTATAGAAAGCAAAACAACTTGTTGATAAACTAAGACAAGACGAAATATATGATTTTTAAGCCCGGGAAATAAAGAATATACCAAATTTTTCAGTAGGGGGTAAAGAACTGGAATGTACCTCAAAATACACATACCTATAGGGTTAACCTTTTTGGAAAATGGCGTCCTGAAACATGTACAGTCTGAACTTAGTCTTAAGGGAGTCTTAAGGGAGACTCAAGGCTCTGTACAGTTTTACACAACTCGTTCAAAAATAAATGCATACCAACCGTGGTTGTCTTTTCTGAGCTATTTGATAAACTAATTTAGCCAATATTATTATACGGTAGTGAAATATGGTCGACGGAGCTGAATATGAGGAATAGAGATACTGCACCGAGTGAAAGGGCTCATATCAAGCTCTGCAAACTGTTGTTGAATGTAGGTAAACATTCCTCCAACCACGCGGTACGCGCGGAGCGAGGTCGATATCCAGTAACGTTGGATGCTTTAGTACGATTCGCAAATTATACCAGTAAATTGCTTACTATTTCTCCAGATACTATGCTGAATGATGCTTTTGTGGAAGCTAAGAAATGTAAACTCCCTGACTCAGTAAGTGAAAAGCTTAGAGGACTTGGATTTAACAGTTTGAACGAAACTGAAATTTCCAAAAGTACAATTAATCCTCTAAAGTCCAAACTTGAATCGGACCATATTAAATTATTTAAAGAAGATATACACAATGATAATAAGAGAATAGGAAAAAAAAACAAACACACACTCAGGACTTATCGACTATTCAAAGTAGGTTATCAAATGGAACCATATCTCATTCACACCTCTTCCATTGAAGCAGAAACAATTTCACGAGAATGCGCATCATCGACCATAAACTGCGGATCGATCGTGGAAGGCATTTACAACCTCCTCGTCTGATAATCTGCAACGTGACGCAGCTCGTATAATAACTGGAATTACGCGCTCTACCTCAAATGAACGACTTCTACTAGAACTCGGGTGGGTATGGCCAGGGATGTGGCGACACGGTGTGTGTGTGTGTGTGGGAGGGGGGGTCTCACCCCTCGAGCTACGAGTATTTTTTTCAATAGTTGGAAATTCCGAGATCAAAAATCAAATAGTTGGAAATTCAATAAATTAACATTGTTCATGAAAAATATTAAAATTCCAACTAATGATGAGAAATTTTGATCTTTTATTTCCAACTGGAAACTTGAGTTTCAAATTTCCTACTCTAAAATTGACATGGCCTCAAAACTTCGACTCTGACATCAATCCAGTAAAATTTCTGACCCAGACACATTATAAATGATGCCTTTTCCTTTTCAGGACTAGTGAGAATTTTCAGAAGGGTTCATAACCCTTTACCAAACGCAGACGATTTCAAAATTCATTATTTTAAATATCATTTTTTAAAATTTTTTTAAATAAATTTCAACAAAACCATATCATGTGACCCCTCTTTGGAACGAGCTCGACGAGCTCGTTCCAAAGAGGGGTCACATGATATGGTTTTGTTGAAATTTTTCGAAAAATAATATTTTTTCAGTAGCTGTATTTGCATATTACGTGGGCGGATGCGGGCGATTCGTTGGTTAAAGGGTTAAAAGATATCACCCACCGGTGCAGTGCAACCATCTATCGAAACCACTCACAGTTGGAATTTACACCGGTGCCCCCCCCCCCCTCCCCCCAGCCGAAACCCTCTAGCCACATCCCTGGGTATGGTTCTCAAAGCATAGACTATGAACGCTTTTCTAAATCATTCATAACGAAAAGCCCTCGTTCCTTAGCAACCTGCTTCCCACTCGCACTGCTGATGTCTCCACTTAAAACCTGCATGATCTTTCCAACTTCACTCTCTATAAGACAAGAACTGAGCGGTTTGGACGATCCTTTTTTCCATCCACAACACGACTGTGGAATTGTCTCCCCTCCTAGTTGACCAACGCTCAAAGTTTTTCTGAATTCAAATATAATTATTCATTGTTAAATCCCATCCCAAGGCCTGCATCATGCTATCTTAAGGGGAAGAGAACTGTTAACATTATCCATTGTAAACCCTGAAACAACTGCAGTGATTTGAACGGTGACAAATATTTCAAAAATATGTATCCCCATCACCTCAGTGTTCATGTGGTCATCCATGTGAGGATGCACACTACTTTTTCTTTGTCTGCCCCCATTATACCAGTTTCAGACTATCGTTTTTAAACAGTCTGCACACGCTGGAGATTGGTCCTTTTGAAGCTCTCCTGTATGGAAAACCAGAGCTCACTGAGCAACAAAACGAATTAATTTTCAAGAAAACCCAGTTATTTATTACATCCAGTGGGAGGTTTGCATAAACACGCTGGTCATCCGATTACCACCTTTACGGTGCAGTACCTCGTTTGCGGTTTAAAAAACAGCAGATTGTTACGCATACAAGTTGGAAAATTGGTAAGTACACGAATTTCAACAAGCCTACTTGTGTTGCAAACTCTTTCAGGGTAGGTATTAATCACCAATACTTTCATCCAAGAAATATTTTCATGGGAGAAATAAAAAATAATTTTTTTGAAGTATTTTAAAGTGGAAATTTGGAGATAAAAATTCCAGTTGTTTGGTTTGAACTGCGAATTATATTTAAAATATGCTATTGTGAGTTCTTGGAGCAGCATCCGTATAGAGAATTGTCTTATTTTAGCCAAATGTGTGAGTTACGTTTGTGAGCCTTTTGTGAAAACATGTTTAAACAGAATTTATCGGGGGGGGGGGGGGGGGGGGGGGTTAATTGATTTTTATGAATACCTTATTTGCGGTGTAAAGTTACCACCTTTTGCGGTTTAGACAACACCGCAAATCAGGTATTCTAAAAATTCAACACCTCTCGTCGAAGCTGCCAAATAAGGCGAATGCAGGACTTTTTATGAAAGCTGAAGTTGACCTAAATTCAAAGACAAAAGTCTGAAGCAACAATTGAGCGAAGGTTTGACCTTCTATGTCCTTGATATTCACGGAGAGAACAAATTTTGTCGAAAATTTCCGAAAGAATGAGGATGAGCGCTAATGTATTTTCAATAACAGAGCTCAATTACTTCATAAAACACACCGACACTTTGTACAAGAATGCAATAACATTCCATAGATCGCCAGATTAAATTTTTTTAGTGATATACGCAAGTTAAAAGCAGTTATACCATATTTTATGACACCTACCCTCAACCGTTTCGGTTATGAACAACTAAATAAGTGAACACGTGACTTGGAGCATTTGACATCCCAATGTTGTGAGTAGGATTAAATATGGCTGATCAGCTGATTGGTTAAATATATTTTGACTTTGAAACCATTAATTAAAATTTTGATTCGTCCACTTTAGAAAGGATTAATAAGTCTGTTTGTAATTTGGTGCCGGAATGTGTGGGAATCTCTCAAAAACATGAGGCATGGGGAAAAAGTGTGAAGAATCATAAGGTTCTATCTTCCAGTGGAAGATAGAGCCTTCTGGTTCTCACACGACGATGTGGCAACATATATTTTTTTCCAGTTTAATTTTCTCAAGATATGATAAACTTTGTAGATGTATAGGTATTTTTTTTCAAAACAACTTGGTGTGTTGTACATAGAGTAAAAGGTTATCACAATGGTCAATGGGATTTATTTAGTGGTTCATAACCTTTCCGTCTTTTTAAACCGCAAACGAGGTACTGCACCGCAAAGGTGGTAATCGGATGACCAGCGTGATAAAATTCTGACCAACTTTGAATGTGTTTATAAGCATTCTGTCCAAGGTTTCACGTTGTCGGTCTCATTTTAGTTAGTAGCTTTGATGAAGACAACCTCGGTGAATTGAAACTCTTATTTTCTAGTTTCTGTCGGTTTTTTTTCTGTTTCTTCTTATTATTTTTTTTCTAGTTTTCCTTTCACACAAAGGCTGCACGTTGCAAATATTAATTGGTCTACCCCCAAATAATGAATATGGACTCTTCCTGTTGCTGTTATTGAACTGATATGGAAGATATCACCAGGGTTCAAAGGGTTAGTTTAACGATTGCGTTTGACGTCGCCAAAATCTGATTTTTCGTGACGTTAAAACGTAACGATAACCGTAGTCGGAAAGGGTTAAACACCAATAAATAATAAATAATACAAGTCATAACGTCGGATGCGTAACGCCCAAACCAGATGATTTCTTACATGACATCCTCACGCGTAATCCGAATTCAACGCATGGTGTAACTAGCACATTAGCAATGTCTGCATGTATTTGGTCGCGTAACGCTGAAAACAAGCAACAAGCAAGTGTAGGCATAACCTGTCCTATGTGAAGATTGAGCTTGGAAATAAGCAGATTGTCTTCTCCAGAATTAGGACCCCAGAGGGGGAATTTGGTGATGTAGCATCACTAAAATTACCCTCTGTGAACCTCATTCTGAATCAAAGTCTCGGGTCTAAACAGAAGAGGGTACCCAAAGGAAAAATTGGGGGAATCTAGACCACTGCATGGGATAGATTTAGCAAATTCACCCCTAGGGACCCTCATTTTGAAAATGACAGATTGCTTATTTCCAGGCGTGGCGGGGGTGGGGGGTGGGGGGGGGGGGGTCAGGCAAAAAATTACGGATGCAAGGTGGAAATCTTTACATTTTCAGTTTTTGGGACCCACCACCCCCCCGGAATGCACATTTTTGCCAGTCATGTCTTGGACACCCACCCCTCTCGCACAGTTTTTCCTCAAAGACAATTGGAGACCCACCCCCAGTTTATAAAATCTGTTTAACGAAGTATTCAAATTACCTAAATCCAAAAAATAAATAAATAAATAAATAAATAAATAAATAAATAAATAAATACTTTTCCCAAACATGAAAGGTGCCGCAAACCAACTTGTCCGATATCCGAGCCCTGCTCTTGGGCATCCAGGGCATCTCTAGCCACAGATGGCCCCAAAACAATCTCTCTGCACATAAAGCCACACCGGAAATGCAGCATCAGACCCAGATAACCACTGGAACCCGCCTCCACCAACTGAATTGCAGATACACACCCATTCATGTTCGAAGCAACACAACCCTTACCCCGATGTACAACATGTCTTTGCTGTTCAGACACCAGTCGAATCCCACCACCAAGAAGCCCTGCCCAAAATATATTGTTCCCACCTGGATATCTTCAACTGTCCACAAGAAATAGTTGTTTTTCACTTCATTACTTTTCGGTTAAATGTTTAGTTTGTACAGCTGGTCTGAGAGAGACCTAATACTGAAGTTCTTGGACCCATGCCAGGTTGGCTTGTCTGAGATGAATTGCCTCTTATTTATTTTTTTATGCTAGTGCCACTAGAATCATATTTACCTTGAAATTATACACGTTTCCCACAATCAAGATTTTTATTCTGTCAATCTTTCCAATTATTCCATACATGGAAGCACACTAGACCAATGGCATGAGGCACCCAGAGGCTTACAGAAGAATCAAATAATAGGAGCTACAAAGCACTAATAAGAGGCAGACTGCCTCAGTAGAAATATAAAGGAGTGAAAATCATGACCAAATAGCTGGGAATCACTTTTTGTTTTGTAAATTTTTGCCAGACCCAGAACAGGACCCACCCCCTAATGAAGTGTAAAACATGGGTAAAAAATTCTAACATGGAGCCCCCAACACATTATCAGTGCTCTATTCTGTTCTAAGTTATGAATCTAAGCACTTGAATTCACTTTGGTTGTAATTACTTGTCTGTAAAATGATACTTGGCAAAACGCATGACACCAGCAAAAACTGCACTTTGGGGCTTGGACCCACCCACCCACCAACCCACCCACCCACCCGGACCTTGTATCCTGGCATTGTTTTTGCGACTCCTCGGCCCCCCTCCCCCTCGGGGACATCCTTTTCCCGCATGTGGGTCTGTCAGCAAAGCAAATTGCAACCAAATTCGATTATCCACACCAGAGCTACAAGGTGTAATGCCCATACTGCCCCGTCGACAGACAGACGGACGGACTGAATGAATCACTGCTAGGTCGCTTTTTACCCCAGCCATGGAAGGCCCAAATCCAACCAGTGCAACCGTAGCGTGTGCATTTTCGCTATTTTCTAAATCTGTCGTGTGAGAAGTACAGTCCTTTCCCCATACTGATTTATCAGCGTACCAAAGGACAATTTGATTGTCTACAAGGTGAAATGGTCGTACAAGCCCAACAAGCGTCACGTCTCTGGCAAGAATTGCGTACAGAATCCGCCTTGTGTGCATCCCAACCTTTTTGTTGAGCTACCAGTATGCTTACGGACAACAACATTCTAGTATCCACACCCGAGCTACAAGTGAAGTATTCGAACGCAAAATACAGGATGGACGGACACACAAGCGCAGTCTCCACTTTATATCCTCATATTCTCCTTTGGAGGTCGTTCCCCCGGGGCATAACAAATACCACCCACCAATAGGTAGCCAACAAAGTATGCAGCTGAAGAGCTGTGTCCTGGCAGGGGCGGAGGAAGCTCGATAAAAGGGGAGGGGCACAAATTTACAATGCTACCATGGTTAAAATCGTATACCGGTAAATGTACCACGACTCGCTACAGTCTCTCGTTAGGTGAATATTAGATGAATATGCCGCTGTGTGGTCACTGTCCTATCCGTTTCTTCCACTTCAATCATCTTCCAACCCGAAGGCCAGCCTTCGGGTTGGAAGATAGTTGAAGTAAATTGAAGTAAAAGAAACGGACCGAGGCGATCTAAAATGGGATTCTTTGGCTAAATATTGTTTGGATTTACAAATAATGTTACCAGAATGCCTATATACTGACACGTTTGCATGCGCCCATTTTAACTCATTATGTAACTGCAAAAACATATCTGTGGAAAAAAGGAGAGGGGCAGGTGCCCCATGTGCTCCCCCCCCCCCCCCTGGCTCCGCCGCCTCTGGTTCCTGGTGGTGATTTGCATCTTTGACCTCATTCGATCCGATTCCACAGAACAGCAGACCCCCCCCCCCCCACCACACACACACACATACACACACACACGACGACGACCACCAGACGCAAAATCGCGTTCTTCTACCCCTGACATTCGTAAGCATCCTTATCGTTTTTGACGTGGAAGCTTGCCGTCAATGTTCACTGTGCAACCGAGATGCGAAGTCGAGGTTGAACATAAAGCTCCGAGCCGCAAACCTCAGTCCTTGTTACCGTCAAGTCATCACAATAACGTATATGTTCCAATAACACACACTACCCATAGCCCAAAACCCACGTCGTGAATTGAACAAGGCAACTTGAATGAACAAGACATATCACGTTAACGATAACAAATTTTATAAATAAATCTCTCTTTTTACCCCCCACAACGTCACTGGACAACAAAAAATGAATAACTTAGATAAAGATCGATGGAACCCCATCTCAGTTCAAATCATGAACTTATTTGTGGGTTATGTGTATACATACATAGAATGATTACTGGCCTCGAAAAATACGGATTTACGGTAGAGCTGTAGGTTAACCGAAACCGAACCGTGTTTGGGTTTTTTTAAAAAACCGAAACCGTCGACATCCCGTAATCTACGGTTTTTTCGTTTTTTATTAAAATTCTCTCTTGCTGCAGAAATTCACAGAATAATGTAGCCATCCCAGAGTAGTGAGAGTACCCAGACACTGCCAATGGCAGTGTATGGGTACTCTCACTACTCTGGGAAGGCTACATTCTGTGGATTTCCGACATTTCAGTTTAGTTGTGTTTACAGCTTTCCTCAAGTTGCGTGTAGGTGTCAGACCTCAAAAAATGGCCAAGCACAATAAAAGTTCTGTATATTAAGGTAATTATTATATTGACCTTCCTGATTCTTCATGTACATGTATTATAGCTTATTTCGGGCATTCATTGAGTTTCATTCAATTTCACTGCCATTCAGTTATGATTCCGGACATAAGAATGAGTTTTATTGAATTTTATTTGGCCTCATGAACAAACCGAAAACCGAACCGAACCAAGGTTTTACTCCACCTGAAAAACCAAAACCGAAACCGAACAAGAAATTTAAAAACCTACAGCTCTAATTTACGGGCAGTGTGCACTTTGAATCTCCAACGATTTTTATCCAATTTTCAAATATTTCACGTGGTGACGTCAGACGCAGGGGCGGACTGGGCCAAGAAAAGTTACCGGGGAATGCACCAAGGGGGCCCAAGACCCGGAGAACATTTTGATTTTGCGAACAAGACGAAAGCGACTTCCTTGCATCTGAGCGATCAGTGGAAGCACAGGTACTCGGCACAAGCTGGGAAATCGAAAGAAAAATGATATTTGATACCATTTTTGAATCTATGCTGACGTGCCCCTATAATGGTATATAAATATTAACAAGGTAAACAACTCGCTTTTCGAAAACGATAGCACTCATCTTCGTTTTCCCCCCTCAAATTTGATTCACGTAACGTATCCAACAATGCCCAGTATCAATGGAAAGGGGAATGAATAAGCTTTACAGTGGTGTATTACATGACCGTTGGGTGTTCTTGGGTTGTTCATGATAACTGAGAGAAGTCGAAGAAAAGGCCGAAAAACATTTAGTCGGACAAGAAAGTGTACAGTGAAATGAGGTTTACGAGCGACAATTATCCGATTTATTATAAATAATTCGAGGTCCCATTGTATATGGAGGGCAGATTCAAATATTAACCGTATACTTTATCAATTACTAATCTCGGATCCACATTTATTATTTTCTGGAGTTCACATTTAACGTTTATACACTTTTTAGCCGTAACTTTGACATTTTTCCCAAGCTGACCTGAGTAGACGGCGTCCTTTATAGATACGCGACTTCCGCAAAACCTTTCCCCATTCTCCCATTGGCTTATTTTCATCGATGATTTTCTCGGCATAAATAGTAGCCAATGGGATGTCATTGTGCTTCTATGGATGCCGCTAGCTTGTTCAAAGCCAAGGGAAGGTTAAAAAATGTATAAACGGCAAATGTGATCGCCAAATGAATAAATGTGGATCCGAGATTAGTAATTGATAAAGGCATACGGTTAATATTTGAATCTGCCCTCCATAGACAATGGGACCTCGAATTATTAAAAATAAATTGGATAATTGTCGCTCGTAAACCTCATTTCACTGTGCACTTTCTTGTCCGACTAAATGTTTTTAGGCCTTTTCTGCGACTTCTCCCAGTTGCCATGAACAACCCAAGAACACCCAACGGCCGTGTAATACACCATTGTAAAGCTTATTCATTCCCCTTTCCATTGATACCGGGTACTGTTGGATACGTTGTGTGAATCAAATTTGAGGGGGGAAACACGAAGATGCCTGCTATCGTTTTCGAAAAGCGAGTTGTTTACCTTGTTAATATTTATATACCATTACAGGGGTACATCAGCATAGATTCAAAAATGGTATCAAATATCATTTTTCTTTCGATTCCCAGCTTGTGCCGAGTACCTGTGAGTGGAATTCCACGTAGAGGACATTTCGATGGTATTTTTGTATCATCTTCATCGATTATTCGACAAAAATGGTTCTAAGGATGGGGGGGGGGGGGGGGGGGGGGGGGCATCGGGAAGACTCTAGCTCGGCCCAATCGAATAAAATTTAGATTTTTGAAATTAAAGGAACGCTGTTTCGTTTCGTCAAAGCGATCAATGGCAGTCTAGACAGTGGGTCGGAATGTCAATAGAAGACATTTCGATATACCGTAGTCAATGCAATCAGATCCATTTCGCCTTTTGATCATTTCACGAAATTTTACGTACCAACAAGTGTTGGGGATGTATCGATTTTGGGGGCACCAGGGGGAATCCAATAGGGAGCCCTCCGGGAATTTTCCCGGACCATGCGGCCAGTCCGCCTCTGGTCAGACGGTAACCTATGCCACTTGAGCCGTAAACATAGAAAAACTAAGCGAGCTCTCGGCCAATGGGAGGATGAGGATTTTAGTCTTATTGGAATATTATAGGAGTACTGTCACTCGAGAACACCGGGAAATAGCGCAGTACTTGTTTACTGTAGAAAAACAAGTTTTTCTTTACTGATAACGTAGAACCCAGTAGCCAATGCCTGTGGTAGAAATGTTCTTAGTTTGCAGCGTGGATATAAACAATTAGCTAATCTTGACTTTATACCTATGTTGCGGTCACGATTTAGCCATAAAATCTGTAAATGACTGTAAACGCCAATGAATGAATAACCCTTTGTCCGTAACAAGTGCTGTGGCAGCAGTGTAACCCCCTTCCCAACAAACTAACAGTTGTGTGTGCCCCATCCTCATTTAAGCGATCGTGTACGTGTTGGGATCCCCGAGGAAGAGGTTTGGTGACAAGAAATATTAAGTCGATCGTTTCATGGCCATTGCTTGTAATAATGTTGGAAGTGTTTTGGACAAACACGACTAGAAGGTAATTGCCAAAAAATGTTGTTGAGTAAGTAAAAAAATGTTTAAAAGCACAGCTTTGTACCTTCATTGGAACGAGCTCGGTGAGCTGATTCCAACAAGAAGTCATATGCTATGGTTTGGAGCAGTGCCGGGAGAGGAAATTCGGCCCCGGGGTTACCCCTTTACCCAACGAATCGGCCGCATCCGCCCGCGTAATATGCAAATTTAGCAGTTGAAAAAATATTATTTTTCAAAAAATTTCAACAAAACCATATCATGTGAACCCTCGTTGGAACGAGCTCTTCGAGCTCGTTCCAACGCGGCTCACATGATATGGTTTTGTTGAAATTTTTTGAAAAATTTGAAAAAATGATATTTAAAATAATAAATTTTGATATCGTCTGCGTTGGGTAAAGGGTTAATTCTCTGACGGGCCCATTTCAAAAATGTCCGGTTACTGAAAGCATCTGCCGCGAGTGCCGAAGTCACAACCGCTGCTGATTGGGGGTGGGGGCGGGAGGTTCCCCCAACAAAATTAAATCAGCTATTCAATGAAGACTTCTGGCGGCTTTCGGGGATAAAAAATCACGTTATTTTTTGGCCGTCAAAATAAAGTTTTTTTTAGCAGCCTGTATCAAATTTGCAAGTTCATCAGTGAGTATCCAGTGACCTTGAGTTATAGCGTTTGACTTCACAATTCTTGAAGTGATAACTTTATTACGTCAAGTTGATTTAATAAAGCTATAACTTCAAGAATCATGCAGTCCAAAATTACAACCATTGGTCAAGTTCGGAGCTCCAGTCACGATACAGCTCCCTTCTTAACTGTTGGCACATGGGTCAGAACATGGAGGGGGGAGGGTGCTAGCCCAAACATAGCCTGAAAGCCTGTATTTTTAATTTTTTGGTTTGGTTCGTCCTTTGAAAGTACGTACCAAACCAAAAATTAAAATAGTCTTTCAAGCCATGTTTGGACTGGGGGAGACCTACGGGTCCCCTCGAAGGTCCGGGCCCTGGGCTTACTACCTCCGCCCTCTCCCCGGCCATGGTTTGGAGTAGAAAACTGAAGAAAAAAGTATGAATAGCCGACTTGTGAAAAGCTCAAGATGAATGTGATCGTTACGGAAGTTGAAGGGCCCGCTCCCCGGCCCTGGTTTGGAGTAGAAAACTGACGAAGTCGAAGAAAATGTGAATAGCCACTTGTGAAAAGCTCAAGATGAATGTGATCGTTACGGAAGTTGAAGGGTAAAAAAAGTTAATCCGACCAGATCCGACGCTGACAACAATCGTTCGTGGATTGTGACATTTTATCTTCGTCTATTCTCTATGTAAACACAATGTGCGAAAGCTTTTTCGCTGACTCAGAGGTAATTCTTGAAACGGTTGGTTGTCGTTTTGGCTTAACGTTAGTGGTTATCATATTATATCGAGACGTTAACTTTCGAGAGGAGTCTCTTAAATTTGTGTCATGTCAACCTTGACACTGAAACTGATTCTGTTTCAAATTTTTAGGGCAGAAACTGCATTAGTTGTCACGCCCCGCTGGCACGCGCCATGTCACAATTATTCGCCGAGCTGTCATTTTCATGTAATACGCTCGACCTTTATTTAATAGACACGCCCCCTAATTTAGCGCATGACGACAATTCCGTCAATTTAAATCGAAAGGTACCATTTGGGAAATCGAATTTCCATCTTTGCATTTTTCTCACTGCATTATTTATGTTCATGAGTGTGTATATAAATAACCTTGCATGTCGGCATACAACATTATGCTTTGTTCAGTAAATGGATGAAATTTTTTGAACTTGATGGTTTTAAAAGACAATTACGAAGTAAGTCACTGAATCTGAAAGTGAAAGTAACTAAAATTCATTTTCAAACACATTTATTTTTTATACTGAAACTTTTTTAACCCTTTACCCAACGTAACGGCCAAAACCGGCCAGCGCTATTTACAAAATTCACCATTCTATTTTTATTATTTTTTCATTTTTTGTCACAAAAACAGAGCTTATGACCCCTCATTGGAACGAGCTCAGCGAGCTCGTTCCAAAGAGGGATCATAGGCTATGTTTTTGAGGCACAAAATCAAAAACATTAGTGCTTCAAGAATTTTATTTGTAAGTGTCGTCTGCTTTTCGTGTTAGGTAAAGGGTTAAACTCGGAAGAAGAATTGATATCATAATTATTTTCTTTGGTTCATAAAGATTTCATGATATTCCATCCCCAATCCGTCCTTATTTACTGAGAGGAGTTTTAAAAGTTCACCCCACCCTCTCCGCAATGCTGTTGAGACGAAGCGTTGCGCCATTTAGTGCATTTAGTGACGGATTTGGGGTGTAAGTCAGGCATAGCGCACGGGCGTGAAAATAACGAACATTTAAGAGTTAAGTGATAAGTGACGAACAGAGGCTGCCGCTGTGTGTCGGAATTTCCGACACACATCGGCAACCACTGGTTGTCACTTATCGATTGTCAGACAGAATTTATGTGTTTCTCAGTATCAGTAATAATATCTGGGGTCCATGAAATTTTTATCTGCTGGACCCTTATTCGTGTGAGTCATTGTTCTCCCGACTGCTGGAAAGCAGCTGCCAAGCGTAGCCTATATACCCCTAATCCGCCTTCATTGTTATCTTAACTTGACAAAGTCAATATAAGCTATTGCCATCACGCGTTCAGAAGTCTGTGAATCTTTAAGTCTGGGAGTCTGTGCACATTTTCTTTAGCACAGGCTAGATACACCCCGTAGTTCTTGTCCGATCATCACGAAATTTCATATGCAGGTTCGAGGTCATGTCTGGATGAGAATGTTCCATTTCTCATCAACCGTGACGGCTTCGCGGGCCCGAAACCCGAAAACGTTTAGCTACCGCCTACCGGTCGTATTTCTGAAGGGATTTCATTGTGACTTGGTAAGGTTGACTCCCTATAATGTCTAGATGAGAACGCCCTATTTTGGTCGGGTTCAGTCAACCGTGACGTCCGCAGAGGCACGTTACCTAGATTCCTTAAGCACTGTCTACAAATTGCATTTATGGGGGGGGGGGGGGGGGGGGGGGGGGTCATTGTAAATTGGTAGGATCACTCGGTATAATGTCTAGATGAGAACGTCGTATTTTGACCGTAATCGGTCAACCGTGACGACCGCACAGGCACGTGACCTAGATTTGTTTAGCACAGTCTCCAGTTCATATTTATGAAGCGATTTCATTGTAAATTTGTAGGATAATTCGGTATGATGTCTATATGAGACTCCTATTTTGCTCGCGATCGGTCAGCCGTTACCGCCGCCTGGGCACGTGACCTAGATTCCTTTAGCACTGACTACAGGTTGTTTTTGTGAAGGGATTTCATTGTAACTTGATAGGATAACTCGGTATGATATCTACATGAGACTGTCCTATTTTGCTCGCGATCTGTCAACCGTGACCGTCGAACTGGCACGTGACCTAGATTCTACGAGTCATATTTATGAAGGAATTTCATTGTAACCTGGTAAGATGAACCGTTTTGGAATGATTTTACTGTAACTTGGTAACTTTGGTTGACATACGTTAACTGCGAGGGCCACATCAACCCAGGCCTCAATTCTTTAGTACAGTCTACATCTCAAATTATTCTTGATGAAAACATAGCATGAAGGGTACAGAACGTGACATATTCTCAATTACCACAATTTTTGTCTTATTTCATGATCCTTTCATAAACATTGAACATTATCCTTTTCATCAAACAGTGAACACCACACACACTCAAGTTAAGCTGCAGTGCCATTGACACTTTCATTATTACTATTTTCAAGTTTTCATTTTTTCCATTTTGGAAAAGGACATTTTTCTTGCCAATATTTTTCACATGTGGCAGATGGTTACACACGCCAAAACTGCCGTGGCGCCACCATTTCTGTTGTTAGTAAGTTGTTCATTCAAATTCATTCGTCTAATCGGACCCTGTAACCAACGCCCGGGGTGAGTGTCCTTTAAAGTGGGCAACCTGTAGGGGCCTGCGAATCACACATTTTTCGATTCGAATCGAATCTCGAACCGAATCAGGTCTATTATTCGAAATCGAATCGAACCTCGAATCGAATTAGGGATGTCCAGAAGGTGACTGATTAGGGGGTGGGGTGCTGTAAACCTGATTTGTTGTGACTGTGGCGGCTCAAGACCTGACTGATAAAACATTCCAACTGCATCACCAAGGCATGCCTTCGTCGAAGGGATGCCTTGATGATATAGCTGGAGTATTACCCAATAAGGGTTACAGTTCAAAATCAGTAAGGAGTGCGTGAGACGTGAATTACTCGTACAATGTACTGCACATGACTAGCCGCTCGCAACAGCTCATCGTCGAGCTTGCTTGGAAACTTTAACCCTTTACCCAACGCAGACGATATCAAAATTCATTATTTTAAATATCATTTTTTTCAATTTTTCAAAAAATTTCAACCAAACCATATCATGTGACCCCTCGTTGGAACGAGCTCGACGAGCTCGTTCCAACGAGGGGTCACATGATATGGTTTGGTTGAAATTTTTTGAAAAGTATTTTTTCAACTGCTGAATTTGTATATTACGCGGGCGGACGCGGCCGATTCGTTGGGTAAAGGGTTAACTTTGCTTTCAACATTGGTAGTGACTGATGAGACTGGAATTAGCATGGGGGCGGCATGAGTGCAGATGCTATTTATCTTAATATAGCGGAAATTACACTCAGTCTTCACTTTCAGCATTATTTATGTACAATTTCCATGTGAGCTATGAGACGGCGAATATGACAGATCCGAAGCTATATTCTAGTGAGAGGGTTTGAAGGGAAACGATTTGGGAAGCCGATTTCGAAGTGAACCGAACACCAACTTGATATCGAAATCGATTTGGCTAGAGGTTTCCGATTGGGAGGTGGGGGAGGGGGAGGTGTAGGGTAGTGCATTTCCAACTGGGGGAGAGACCGGGAGGGGGAAATTGACTCCCGAGAAACATTTCGAAAATGGAGCGGTGAAAGGGGGCACGAGTTGATTCTAGTAACTGAAATGCCAGCACATTTATGATAGAATTGTCAGGTTATTATTATTTGGTATTATATTATTCTGGGAGCTGAATATGTGCTATAAACAAATGTTCAAGCTGAGAACTTTGAGCAATTCATATTCTCCTAACATTAAATCAGATCATGTGCAGGAATGATCAATTTTCGATGATGCAATTAACTCAGGACAACGATTTTACATGATGTGATTGTCTTGAAGTGTATTTCGAGGATTTTTTTTAATTACGATAAGTAAACCTGCTATAGAAATCTCGTACCGATTGACATCATGCATTCATTATCAAGCTCGATCTTGCGTACACTGTAGTTGTAAATAGTAACAGTTGGAATTTTTGCCGATTTGAAACCGAGTTGGAATTTTGGGATGTAAAGGAGACATCAGCATCACCAAAGAAGCTCTAAAATCCAGACAGATGGAATTTCCGACTACTCATGACTTGGCCTCCGAATTTCCAACTATAGGAAATTTTTGCCAGGATTTGGAGGGGGGGGGGGGGATGACATCCCCATACACCCCTGTCGCCACGTCCCTGCTTCGCCCTAGCAGCATGTGTATAAATGTTTTGCTGACTTTGATTAGCTCCGCTGACAAAGTCAGCAGAGCTTTTCTTATACTGATTCGTCCGTCGTCTGTCGTCCGTCTGTCCGTCCGTCGTCAACATTTTATTTGTCCGAGCCATAATTTCTAAACCGCTGAATATTTTTCCACCAAACTTCATAACAATATGTATTATCAATAGACGGTGTGTCATCAATTATTCTGCGGTCTGTAAATCCACAAGGTCAAGGTCACAGGTCACAGGATCAAGAAAATCTTAAGATATTTTTGATATTTGTTTGTCCAAGCCATAATTTCTGAACCGCTGAATATTTTTCGGCTAAAGTTTGTAACAATATTAATTTAGAAAACATGCCCATGCGATCAGTGGCCCTCAGCGGAGCTCTCTAGGCGTGACAGGCCTCTTGTTTTATACTTGTGTCGCGTTCATATTATAGCCATGGATGCTTACCTATAGACACAAAGAAACAAACATTTCTTTCTGTAGTGTACGCACTGGGCTTTTGACCCAAACGGTACTCTATAATCGTGAGGAATAAAGTAATATCCGTACACAGCTTGAAAGCTACGCGTACACACCTGCCCACGCTTCTTTTGCCAGTACTAACAATCTCTATAGAATTAATTTAAAAATAATTACTTACATCAATTTACATGATTCTGAACCAAATTAGTCTGGCATCAGTGATTGATTGCGTCAGATTGTCATTAACAATTGTACTTCATAACTCATTGGATACACCTGGTACGGCAGAACCTTTTCTGACGATCCTCTTCGAAAGCTTAGCATTGCGTTACTTTTTGCCGAAGACACACACAATAATAATTTATTTATTTATTTATTTATTTATTGGTGTTTAAGGTCACATATTTCTGCACAATGGCTAACCATGACCGTGACAGTTTTACGGGTGGAGGAAGCCGGTGTACCTGGAGAAAACCACCGAGCAACGGCGAGCAACTGTCCGCTCCCCAACATACCAACTCCACATAAGCAGGGTTAGCATTGGTTGAAGACAGGTGCACCATCGACGTGCAGTACGCCTTAATACACAGCGTCACCGTGCCCCCACGTGGGCAATGGGGGTGAAGTGTCTTGCCCAAGGACACAACGCGGCTGCCGCAGGTGGGATTCGAACCGAGGACCTCTCGGCTTGCAGCCTGCACCTCTACCAACTGAGCCACCGCGCCCCACACAATATTAATACGATTTTTGTGTAAAATCCTGGGAGTGGGACAGACGATGTAGCTAGACCTATCGTCGCCTGAGTGCTAGAATTTCCTATGTCCACTATGGGACATAGGACATTCTAGCATTCAGACGACGCTATATAAGGGGAGCCACAGGGATTTAAATATTAATTTTTGGCGGGTGGGGGGGGGGGGGGTGGGTGGGGGGGAGATCCAATCGTATTTTTGCCGCTATCATATCCCGAAGATGAAAATCGTATGAAGATATGGAGGTGGTGTTCGTCTCGCCTTGGTTTGACTGTGGGTACACTCCCACGTGAAAATTAGATTAACCCTTTACCTAACATGCAAAGCAGACGACACTTGCAAACAAAATTCTTGAATAACTAATTTTTTTTCATTTTATGTCTCAAAAACATAGGTTATGACCCCTCATTGGAACGAGCTCGATGAGCTCGTTCCAAAGAGAGGTAATAACCTATGTTTTTGAGACAAAAAATGAAAATATAATGAAAAGTATTTGGCGATTTTTGAGAATAGCGCTGGCCGCTTTTGGCCGTTATGATGGTAAAGGGTTAAATATATTAACATGTAGATCCTAAATGTGACCTTAAATCATTCTATAATCAATTTTAACTGGTGTGCGATTAAGCGCCCCCCTCCGGGGGGGGGGGGGGGGGGGGGGCTCTTGTTTACTTTTAATACTGTTTCCGGGTGATGGACATGTTCAAAAACCTCCATATAGGCATAAATTTATCACAGATGATTGTCAATATGGTTATTTTTAGACTGTTCAGTCCAAGAAATTAGCCGTAGCAGTCGGCAATGGCGTGGTAAAAGTTGCAGATGCTGCAAGTGACCTATTAATTAACAATTAAAAAACGTCCGTGTTTATATTTGAATTTACCAGAGAAAGGACTGTCGTTAAACCCCAATAAATACATAAACGAAGGTGTCGTTAAACCCCCAAATATAAATAACTATAAATAACCAAAGAAAGGAGGGTGGCCAAAATGAAAATATGTGATCAGAAAACGTTAGCGGTATTGCCAACCTTCCCCTTCGCCGTTTCCGCCCCCGCTGTCTCGAGGACTGCACAAGAAATAAAAATGTTGAAGCCGTCGACATCGTGTCGCATATTAAATAGTCTAAACGATTTCTGTGTGCAATCAATGTCACGTGATACCGACATTTGGGAAATGTTCGAGGGTTCCGCTCTTCAGTTTCGCACTATTGCACAGAACAGAGGGCGTATGTTGAAACTAATGCCATGTAAATTAGAGATATATTTTTAGTATCAGATATACGAATACATTAGGCTATTTGGTGGAGAAGAGAATTTGAAGTTTTGGTCCTAAAGTTGGAGTCTCATGCATAGGGGTAAACTACCAGATGAATTATGGGAAACAGTGGCTTCGATAAATCGGCTATTTTTTAAAATGCCATATTTACACGGGTTTGTTACCAGTCATGTGACTAAAAAATGAAATGGAAACATGTCATTTTTTCACATTTTAGAAACGGGGGTTATATGCTCCAGGGTTAGGTGAGTGGGGATAGTGGAAAAATTCTGCTTTTGAGGCTGCTGGGTGGCTGAAAATAACTCGTATCGGCATTTTCTCATGCAATTTGAAGTCTTGCCTTTTGCAGGTTGAAGTCTTGCCTTTGACAATAAATTATTTCACCCACATTCAGATTATTTATTTCTACTTAATCAGATAGTGTTGTATGTTTTTAGTGGATTTGGGAAATGTAATACATGTTATGGGTTAGAAAACTAAGTTACAGAATATTTGCATTTGAAGAGAGTGTATGACATGTCAGGAAATGCCTGGAAAACTGTGGAGCGGAATATAAATACATCACGCCTGGATTACGCATAACAATGTCATGTAACTTGTAAGAACGATTGGACGTTGAGCCATGATACACTTGTACAACTTGTTGAATTCAAAATGTTGAATTCAACAAGTTGTATGCAACTCGACATGATACACTTGTACAACATCGTTCAACTTCCATCAAACAAAATGTCAACAAAAACGTCATGTGACGTAAATTACACGTGCGTCCTATTATCGATTATTGCATCATCCAAAATGGATGAAGAAGAAACAGCAGGAGTTTTTTCGACTATTCTCATCATTCAAACTCTTTTGAAACGACGTCGCCGTAGATGGAAAAATCGAAAGTTGTGGACAACAGCCCTGGCTTGCAAAGCGCGTGCAATTCGGAGCTAATGCCCACTCCCTGCCTGTATTTTCTGCCATTTTGAAAACGTGTGACACGTAAACAAAAATCACATGACCAACCATATGACACGAAGATGTTTTTTCATTGGTAGTTGAACGAAAGTTGGACGGTGTTCAACTTTCCGACAACAGATGAAATGTTGCATACAACTTGTTGAAAGACATGATACACTATCAAACATGTTGAATACAACATGTTGAATTCAACAAGTTGTACAAGTGTATCATGGGCTTTACGCGTCTCGGTGACGTTATAACGTGAATGAAATCGACACAAATTAGCGTCAAACACGAAAGTTTATCAGACCGCCAAGGTGATATTTTTCATTTCAAGTTTCAGCCCCGTTCACTGAATTCAAGTTTAAACGTGGTATAAATACAGAAAACAACTCGGGAAGAGTACGGGGGGACAGGAATCCATGACCCTTGGTGGATATTTTCGTGTATTTCACGCCGCCTTCGGCGCTCGTGAAATACAGTATAAACTCCACCCTGTGTCGTTAATTCCTGATCCCGTACTCCACCCTCATTATATTCTATCTTAACCATTTACCTAACATGAAAAGCAGACGACACTTGTAAAAAAATTCTTGAATAATTAATTTTTTGTCTCATGCCGATGAGCTCTTTCCAACGAGGGGTCATAACCTATGAATCTGAGACAAAAAATGAAAAAATAATGAAAATTAATTGGCGATTTTTGAGAATAGCGCTGGGCCGGTTTTGGCTGTTACGTTGGGTAAAGGGTTAAAACTGTGTTGTGGTCAAGCGATAGAGGCAGGTGCTGAAATAAATAAATAAATAAATAATAAGGTGCTGAAAGTGACATTAAACACTAACAAATAAAGGTTAGTTGTGAGTAAAGTGGCCATTGCATTGATTGCAACATTTTCGCTTCAGGAATAAAAATAATCATTGGCCTAAAATGATCTACTAAAAATAAAAGGCGTTGAAAACTCTGTGTCCTATTTCTCAGACTGAAAGGAAACAAAGGTCAATTTGCCATTTCCATAAAACTCATCTTACTCCATGCACCACTCGAAATTAGGTTGGTAGCGTAGCGAGAGATTGCATGTTCTTACTCCATAGGAAGATAAAAAATCCCCTATGTCGCCCCAAAGAGAATATGCGGTAAAGATGTTTCTAGGACATGGATTTGCATATCTGTCAATACAAACTGTATACATCCCACGGACTCCTCCCCCTGCAATTTGTTCAATAGTAGGCGGTGACGTGTAAAATGCACATCGTTTATATAGAGTACCGGCGAACGCGTTTTCATTGTGGTTTACTGGCGTCGAAGAAAACTGGTTGTTTGTTGAATGTGTCATAGCTGGGAAATGTAAAGGAGGGATATTCTTTGTTTTCCCACGCTCCAAACTCGTGTTTACTCGCAGTAAAATGCAATTTGTGTAACGCCAAGTTTGCTGGAGGTTAAATGGCTAATTCCGACCGGTTTTTCTCACAAAAAATGGAAAGTGGAACGGAACCTGTGGACAAAGGAAATTACAAAGAGGGTGGTTGCACTCCGTGTCAGCAGGGGTGCAGTGCTACGGAAGATATTCATTCTGAAAATGGTGATGTCACGAGCACCAGTTCGTGCGTGAGGAATCTCAGAGCGAGAGGTCAAAGGTGAGCTTTCAATACAGTCATGTCTTCATGGTTCAGTCACCCACCACCCGATCATTCAGTGTCGGTCAGTCCACCACCAGATCTTGGGATTTGGGTGTTGCTGCTGTTCCGTCGTATGTGAGACTGTAACTTATGTTTGGGCTCTCCTGGCACACCATTCTCCAACCCCAAAACAGTATTCCCAGCCCACTTTTAAATGCTGTGCGAAAATTATGTCTGTTAACATTCAGTGCTTGAACTTGAAGTACTTTTAAACGCAGCTCACACAGAGGCTGTCGATTCCAGTGGCGAAGCCAAATGCAGGTTACACATAACATAGAGCCCCAAAATAGTCTGTTTAGGACCAGGGAAGGTCCCGAACCCCATCCGCAACGGCCCTTCCGAATTCATGTTTGTCCCAGTGGCGTAGTTGGGGGGAGGGGGCAAAAATTTTCGCTGCCTCCCCAACATTGTCCCAATGCAAGTTTGACACAACCTAGGGCCTCAAAATGGTCTCCAATATATAGGGGCTACAAATGCCGCAGATTCGCTGTTCGAGCACGAAATTTTGCAATTTTTTCTCTGGTGTGTGTGGGGGGAAGAGGGGGTAATCCTAACTAGGACCCTCTGGTCGATACCTCCTCTTCCCCGGAGTTAGGACTAGGGAGGCCCCAGAACCCCAGACTTCTGCCTTTCGAATATCTTGGCACCCCCCCCCCAAAAAAAAAAACAAACAAAAAAAAAACACCTCCTGTTGTAGAATCCTGGCTACGCGCCCGGTTTGTCCCCTCCCCCCAAAGGAAAAAGAAAACAAATAGAAGAAAAAACAGACCCCCCCCCCCCCCCAACAAAAAAAAAAACAAAAACAAAAACAAAAAACAACCCCCAAACCCCCCAAAAACAAAAACAAACTGGCTTGGGAACCCTCTGTTATATAAGCCTTGATACGCGCCAGGTCGATTCGCTGCGGGTAGAATGCAGAGTGTCGGGTGATTAGGCGAAGATAAGTTCGTCCACGGCGCAACAATTGAACACAACATATTCACAGGTGGTGTTAGGATGTTTTTCCGGAATGTAGAGATAATGTGTTTCTTCCAATCCGGCAGAGGTTTTTTTTTTGGGAGGAGGGATAAAGAAGTGGCGTACCCATAGGTATAAAAACAAAATTGTCAGATGGAAGCCAGGAAGGGGTGGGGGAGGGGGGCATCACGTCCTGACGCAAAATCACTCGATATCAAATCTATACACCACCAACGTCCTGTCGGATCCTTTTGGCGTGTGCCCCATTGCAACATTTTTCAAGCTTTTCCAGGAAAAGCAATCGTACTCGGAATGAACGAAACTGATTTTTTGCTACTTTTTAATGGACACAGGTGTGATAATGGGTCACTGGATTTTCTGAGAATCAGAGATTAATTTTGTTCACCATGTTTCACTACCCCCCACCACCCCCCCCCCCCCCCCCCCCCCCACCACGCCAAACATCTTTCGGTTCAATGTCAGGTGCTATCCAATAAATTAGATGCATTACGGTGTGATGTGTCCTTTCTATAAACACCACATCACAACTTTAGGCCACAGTTTAGGTAAATCCCTCTGTTACTCGGTATGTGGGCCTATACAGTACGTGGAGAGTGTATTATCACTAAATCACCCACAGAGTGGAGATTCCACCCAAGTAATAATCGCAAATTTGTTGCAAAGCATAACAAGCACAAGCAAAGTTTCAGTCAATGGGCCTCCGGGTTAAACCCGGAGGTCCATTGGCTGAAACATTGCTTGTGTTTTTAGTCGATATATACAAAATATGAAAGTTATAGTTTGGGTGATGACTCCACTCCACGGGTGATTTAGTTACAATCCACTCTGCATGTACTGTACATTTTGTGAGAACGAAGACTGAATCGCCAGAGGGTAGGCGACGTCACATGATGACATCGTTGATGGAACCAGGCGCGTAGCCAGGTATCCATACTGGGAGAGTGAGAGCAGCCGGGTCACAGCGATTTTTTTGGGGTGGAGGTGGGGGGGGGGGGGGGGGGGGGGGTCATAGTGGCCAAGCACTTTTCTGTCGTAGGCATAACTGGCATATCACAAAGATTGAAGACTTGAGTTGGGGAAAGGTATAGAGGTGGGTTCCCTATCGCGTTGATGGGGTCGGTGATATACTTTTCAAAACTTTCTTGAGGGGTGGGGGGGGGGGGGGGGAGGAGAGCGAAGCAAGGTCTAGACCTTTCCCTGTTAACTTATGTACGACAAGCAGCAGCAGCAGCTGTGTCGGTCGGTCGGTCGGTCGGTCGGTCGATCGATCCGCCTGTCTATCGGTTGATTGACCTGCCGATTTTTGACCAACGTGTTTTACACTCAGTAACTTTAAAAATACTTAATGGGGTGACATCATATTTGGTATGAAATGTGTCTTACTGATGTCTAGCTCCTTGTGCAACGCAGGTCTCATTCAGCGAATTTTTGTCAATTATTGCCCTTCAGACTGCTTTATCTGTCGTCCATCGGAATGAGCTTTTTGTTGTGCTTTCAGCTCGAATGTATGGTAGTTAATATCGCAACTTTACAACGTCACTCTGTTGTGTCCACTTCATTTTATGAAAGAGCTCGTTGATATTCTTCTAATTGGAGGGTCATAAACAAATGCCGTGGAGCGAAAAAAACCATCAAAAATGATCTACGGGAAATTGTCGTCTGCAACCCGTGGGGCAAGCGGGTTCAAGATTCTGGAAAGGGTACGAATAGGTCATGCCGGGTGGCATACCACAAAGTAAACCTTGGGTTGTGGTGGGGTGGACGCCTCTATTGTTGAGCGTACTGCTCCCTCCCCTATAAGTCGAACATATAAATAGAGGCTGGAATTTAGGCCTGGTATTCTTAAAAATGCTGGAGGGCTAAACATCGCTCTCCTCACGTGGTCTAGGGGAGTGATTAGCTCTCTTCAAGCTTACAAAAGCTAAAAGTGGCAAAATGAAGTTGGACTATTAATGAATTTTGCCTAGTGGGCTTCGTACATTTTATTTGGTGCTTTTAACCAGGTAGTCTCTGTGAGACGCCTACACTGCTCCTCCCAAACCTCCGGGCCTTGGTAAGGCCCGGAGGTGTGGGAGGGACAGTGTGGCCATATTGCGGAGATCACTAACATAGTTGAGATCTGAAAACCTGTGGGTTTTAGGAATAGGCTGTTGTGGTAATCATTATTTTCTAAGGCAAGGAGGGCTATTTTTCGCCCTCCTCAATTTTTTTAAGGCGTGCAATAGGCAAGCGAATAAATCGCTCTCTTGAAAATGCCAGGCCTGGGTATTGCTACTTAGCAAATTAGACTTCACTACGTATATGCACACGCGAAGGCTTTATCGCCAAGTGTAGTATGCTGGACTAAATTAGTGGCAGGGGCGTCGCGAAGATGTGCGATTGGAGGGGTGTACACCCAGTTTGTCCCGTCTGTCATGACTCAAGTCTCGACTGAGTCCGAAGAAATATCCCAACTATACATCAAGTCAAGCCTTGGCGTTGTTGAACTTGCCAACTTGGAATATATACATTTTCAATGGGGATTATAGTTGAAAACACTCGGGAAATTTGTTGATAAATACTTGTACATGTATATACATGTAGTAGCCGTGATGGATGAGCTTCCCAACTTCTTATTTAACCCAGAGTCCTGTGAATTACATTTTCAAGGCGAATTGAATCTCGAATCGAATCGGGTCTATTAATCGAAATCGAATCGAATCTCGAATCGAATTCTGGGTGTGTTGAAGATGGCCGATAAGGGGAGGTGGAGAAGGGGGACTGTAAACCTGATTGTTCCGACTGTGGCGGCTGAAGTACGACTGATAAAATATTCCAGCTACACCATCAAGGCATGCCTTCCTGGAAGGCATGCTTTGATGATGTAGTTGAAAAATTACCCAGGAACGGGTGCAGGGACTTACCAGCACTAAGAACTGCACAGGACTAGCCGCTATCAACAGCTCATCGTCAACATTGTTTGGAAACTTTAACGTTGTTTTCAACAGTGGTAGAGACTAGTGAGACAGGAATTAGCATGGGAGGTGGCATGGGTCAGATGCTATTTATGTTAATATACACGAAATTACACTCTGTCTTTATTTTCAGCATTATTTACGTCCACATTCTGAACTATACGTTTCATGAGACGACGACAATGTCTAATACCAAGCTATATTCCCGTGTAAAGATTCGAAATGAAACGAATCGGGTAGCTGATTGCGAATCGAATCGAATTTCAACTTAAGATTCGAAACCGAATCGAATCTCGAAGCATCGCAGTGCCCTAATTTAATTAAAACGAAATGTCGAAGCATCACAGTGCCCTAATTTAATTAGCACGAACCGGACCCAAATTGGTCATGCTGGGACCCCAACATACACAAACCTGCCACATATGTTCATCTGTATGCGACCAACTGCGTTTATAACGTAAGTCCCAAGGAGCAAATCTAGCCTAGTTAGAGAGTACAGGAATACCAGCAAGAGTGAATCTATATCTAAAGACTATAATCCACACGAAAGTGGGGTGGGGTGGAGGGGAGGCACGCCCCATACACCCCATCAGGGGCGGACTGGGCCAAGGCCAAGACAAATTATTGGGAAATGCACCGGGGTGGGGGGCGGGGGGGGGGATCCGGAGAAGATTTTGATTTTTCGAACTAAAAAAAAAACCGCTGCTTACATGGCGGAATACCTGCGTCTGAGCGATCAATTGCAGACCAAACTCTAAATAGAGGACATTTCAATGGCATATTTATTAGTACTCAAACGATTAGTCGACTAGTCGATGTCGACTCTGGGCAAACCAGTAGTCGACTCTCAATTGAGCAGTCGACTAGTCGGAGGAGTTCAAGCTTTTAGGTAAATAGTATCCCTTCTGTGCCACTGTCAGACAGTTTGAACAGCAATATTGGGCAGTCAGTGTATACATCTATTGCCATCTAATAGTAGTGACAGTAGTTTGTTTTAACTGGTACTAGTAGAGTGCTGAATTATTTTGGGCTATCAGGATATGTTATTAATTTGCCTTGTTGCAATTTATGGTATAGGCACTCTCCCATAAATCGCAACAAGGCAAATTAAATAAGACTATATAATTTCACTCTTAGCATAATTAGAAGCACATTAACAGAATAATGTTCCAGTAAGTTGCTGTATATGAATGCCCAAGTGAAGCCAAATTTGGACCTTCAGCACTCTACCGGAACACCAACACTGTTATAAGGAGACAGGTTATCACCAATGACTAGTCGAAGTCGACTTGACTTTAGGGTATTGACTAGTCGACTTTGGAATTCACTAGTCGTTTGAGCACTAATATTTATATCATCTTTGTCGCTCATTCGGAAAAATGGTTGCACCTCAAGCTGATCATAGTCCGACTCAATGGGAGAAGATTTTGATTTTTCAAATGTGGACTAGACTGTTCGCTGTTGGTATATCGAAATGTCTCCACCAGTGGCGGATTGAAAAAAGGAGGTGGAAAATTGAGTGGCGGAGTCACGAACGATCCATACGTGTCTGCGAAGCGGCATGACAACTGAGCGTTTATCGGACCTCGCCGTTACCGCAATGCACGGGTTCGACTTACCTGTTTCAAAACAGGAAATATGTGAACGTTATATTTCCAAGCACCCTCGGCGTATGACAAGCCAGTCATTATTCATCGCATGAACCCTTATGGTAATAATATTTCATCCAAATAACAGGTATCAGACTATTTTCGTTGATGAATCGACATTTATGTTGACTACGATTGGTTCAATGTATGGTCTGTAGTCTGTACCTCATTGAGGTGCAGACTACAGACCATACATTGTATCAATCGTTTATACGATGGTGTCTAGTCGCGAGAACTCCTCGTGTAAAGATAATTTCAATACAGGTTGAATTTGACTTTGAAAAATTGCTTGTTGTCTCCTCTTTCAAATATCAAAGGGGGGTGTGGAAATCCACCCCCCCCCCCTTCCTGTATCCACCCATGCGTCCACATAGAGTGAATTTCGGTATACTGACAGTCTATCAGCGTTACTTCTGAGATCATTTTAGCAATGATATCACGGAGATTTTTTCTGTGTCTAGAGAGGCCGGACATGGGATCCTTTCCTAATGGCATTTTGGCATATTTTTCCTCATTCAAACCAAAAATTTACTAATCTCAGTCCGCATTCAAATAAAAATTTAATTCTTCCTTTTTTTTAAATTTTGACTTTCAACACTTTTTACAACAACAAAACAGGAGCGTCAACAGGCAGTTTTTATATACTTTTGCAAGTTACATCCCAAGAGCCTTGTCAGTTGTTTCTAGACAAGTCTTGGCTGTCTACATACAGTACGTGGAGAGTGTATTATCACTAAATCACCCACAGAGTGTAGATTCCACCCAAGTAATAATTGCAAATTTGTTGCAAAGCATAACAAGAACAAGCAAAGTTTCAGTCAATGGACCTCCGGGTTAAACCCGGAGGTCCATTGGCTGAAACATTGCTTGTGTTTTTAGTCGATATATACAAAATATGAAAGTTATAGTTTGGGTGATGACTCCACTCCACGGGTGATTTAGTTACAATCCACTCTCCACGTACTGTAGGTACAGTTAAAACTAGAAGTCCTGTCATGAAATGCGCACAAATAGCACGTCGATTTGCGCGTTAATCTGCGGGTTATGACCATATTATGGCTATCAAATTCTTTATATATGGCCTGTGCACAAACAATGTTTCAGCCAATGGACCTCCGGGTAACCCGGAGGTCCATTGGCAGAAACATTGCCTGTGTTTGCTATGAGTAACCAGGAGAACCTGCCGTGCTTTGGATGCCATTTGATATGGCAATTGCGCGCAATTGCTACGCGCAATTAAGCCTATATAAGCACACAGTTCATGACAGGACTTCTAGTTTTAACTGTATATGCAGCCGAAACTTGTCTAGACACAACGGCAAAGCCACAGAATGTAGACTGTTGAAGTGTAGCAAAATACATAAATAGCTTCATCGTTCAACTCAATAAAAACAATTCATTTAATAGAGATTACTAGCCTATAATATTAATTGGTCTACCCTCTAAAATGGATATGAACTCTTCCAATTGCTGTCATTGAACTGATATGGAAGATGCCACCAGTGTTTAAAGGGTTAATTATACTTTCTTCACCACTGAACAATTTAGTTTTATTCCACCGTGGATCTTTCATATGTACACGTGACTGCACTGTTGGTTAGGGCTGTCACGATTTTTTAAATTTAGGAATCGATTAATCGTCGCAAATAATCGATGATAATCGATTGATCGTACCTAAATGACCCCATCTCCTTCTCTTTGAAGTCGATAAAAATGAAGTTGAAGTCAGTTAACCTACCTCAAGTAAACAACGAAGACGATCCTCTTTTAGTTACATTCAAAGCTTTGATGTTCTGAACTTTTGAACCGTCAGTGTAATAATCAAGACCGGTCGGTAGTTGCGAACTTCGCAACTGCCGACCGGTCTTGATTATTACACTGACGGTTCAAAAGTTCAGAACATCAAAGCTTTGATGAATGTACCTGAAAGACAAATGCTTCCAATAGCTTCTTGGGGTTTAACATCGATGTTCTTAACTCTTTGTAGCCTTAGCCGACCAAGGCCAACTAAAGCTTAATTTTTCTCGGTAAAAGTATTCGTAACGCTCAAGTAACATATATATGATATTTATTGTGATATAGAGGACTGTATTTATAATATTTACATGGATTAATAATGTATGGGCTTATTATATCTTCACACTCTTTCTCTCTCTCTAACTCTCCAGCCTAATGTTTAAACTCAACCTACAGTTCAATATTCAAATGAATGTCTAGTTCTACGCGTCGCGGGTTATGACGTCATAACTAATTACTCACGAATGTTCTCGCAGGCCTGATTGATCGTTGTACCAAGTGGTTAAAATGCATAAATAGACTGTGATTGCATGTCAGTCACTAGTAAAGTGGAAGAACACCTCAAACTCGACTCGGGTTGTTCACAAAATCTTGGTTCTTGTTTATAACCAGATGATTGGCAGTCCATGCTGACCATAATACTTCTACACTCGATCTCGAAACACTGAGCTCTTAAGAAAAGCTTTCACATGTATAAAGTTCATGTCCATAAAAGTTTAACTCAATCTCGAACTCGAAGACTTAGCTCTTAAGAAGAGCTTGAACTTGGTATAAAGTTCCTTGCCATACAAAGTTCTTTAACTCGATCTCGAACTCGAAGACTCGAAGAGCTTGTTGTAACTCAATTCATGTTAATGTTCATGGTTTAAAATTTAAACTTTCCACCTGATCCACTCGATGAATACAACAATACTGCTCGACTAACAATGCATAATGTCTTCACTTGACCGTCTACAAAACTACATGTGTGTTGTTTTTTTGTCTCAATAAAAGTTCATATATCCTAATACTGTGGAATTCTAACCAAGAGAAACATTCTGCGATAACAAGCCCATAGTTAATCTCTTGTTACAACAAAATAGACCGGTAATGGTTTTTTACAGCATTAAATCTGTGGGAATTGGGGCACGTTAGCAAAAAAAACCAATTTTACTTGACAACCCTTCACCTTCCATTACAATAATCTTTCATTCTGCAACACAGAATTACCAATTCAGTCAAACAGAACTAAACATTAACTATTAACTAATATGTTTTTATTTATGCAAATTAACATGTGGAATTATTTAAAGAAGTTTGGTTCATACACCAATACGTAACACAACTCCCCTCTGAAAATCGACATGGGAGATCTTCACCCAATAAACAAAGTCTTCACATGCAAAGTAAAGTGTTAACAATGAGTAAGTAAATGCAATGAGTGTAGAACAATTACTATTTACACGCGAGCGACTAAAACCCGACAGCGCACCCCAAAATTATGTCTCAAGAGCCTCCAGCAGTCGCAGCCTCTGAACAGGTCGTCTGATTAAACCTCTGGCAGTCTTCAGAGTCACTGACCTCACCAAACCATCTCTTCCAGGGTATGTTTCCATTACCCTTCCCAAAATCCACTCTTGTTTTCTTACTTTATCATCTGCAATTAAAACTATATCATTCACTTTCAAATTGGCTTGGGTGCTTGTCCATTTCTGCAGTTTATTTAATTCTAGAAGATACTCATTGCTCCATCTTGTCCAAAATTGCTTTGTTAAACGTTGCCTGTATTGCCATCTTCTTCCAAGAGATGTTTGTTTCAACTCTAGATTTATATCAGGTAATATATTTAAATTTCTACCTATTATCAGATGACCCGGTGTTAAAGGCAAAGGATCTTTTTTGTCTGCTGACACATCAGTGAGGGGCCTTGAATTTAGCTGAGCTTCTATCTCAGTTAATACTGTCTCCATTTCAGTGTATGTTAGTCTGGCTCTACCTAAAATCTTTTTTAATGGTGTTTTTACGCTCCGCACCAACCTTTCGTAGAATCCACCATGCCATGGAGCACGTTCTGTTATAAATCGCCACTCTACTCCCCTCTTTGTCAATCCTTCCTCTATCACCTTTTTATTGGGTTGTTTATTAAATATCTGAAACAGAATATTGGCTGTTTTCTTGAATGTTTTAGCGTTGTCAGAATACATTCTGGAACATCTTCCCCTTCTATTGTTCATTCTTTCGAATGCTTTGAGAAATTCTTCAGTTGTCATATCGGGTGCTAATTCTAAATGTACAGCTCTAGTTACCATGCATGTAAACAGTGTTATATAGGCTTTCTTGTTCAACTCTTTAGACATCTTTATGTAAAGTGGACCAGCAAAATCTACTCCTACATGAGTAAATGGCGGTACTTCTCGTATTCTGTCGGGAGGCAAAGGTGCCATTTTCTGGGTCAGTTGACTAAGTTCTCGACAGGACAAACATCTGTGAATGATGCGTCTTACCTCTCGTCGGCCATGCATAATCCAAAACTTGCATCTCACACTTGCCAATGTTTGTACTACACCAGAGTGGCAATTATTCATGTGATAATGCATGACAATTAAGTCAGTCAGGTGGTTGTGACTGGGCAAGATTATTGGATTCTTGGTTTCTTCGGGTAGAAGTGTGTTTTGAAGCCTTCCTCCGACTCGAAGGAGTTTTTGTTCCTGATCCCAAAATGGATCAAGGGGAACTAATGGACTCGCCTTTTGTAATACCTTACCTGATTTCAATGTTTCAATCTCCTCTTTATATGCCATTCTTTGGGCCCATTTTAGCCAAAATTTCTCCTCCTCATCTCTGTGTTGCATTGATAAGTGTACAGAAGCATCATCACTTGTGCTCCCATTGCGTTTACTTCTGTGTTTCAATACCCAGCTCCTTATTCTAGCCATTACACCAATAAATTTATTATAAGAGCTATATTTACTGACGTACTGCTCCAAACAGTCATCTTCTGGGTTCACATTCAGTGTAATTGCTGTCACTGTTTTGGCTTTTCTTTTCTTATTTGCTACTTCTGTAGCTGATTTAGTGTAATCTCTTTCTTGTTTTGGCCAGCAACTCTCGTTCTGTTGTAAAAACTCAGGACCATTCCACCACAATGTAGAGTTTACTAACAACTTAGCACAGCAACCTCTTGAGCATAGGTCAGCAGGATTACTTTTTCCTGGCACATGCTTCCAATTTGATGGCTCTATCAAGCTTTGGATTTCAGACACACGGTTAGCAACAAAGGTTTGCCAAACATGTGATGGTTGACTAATCCACTCAAGTGCAACTCGGGAATCAGACCAGCAATAGACATCATTTATTGTTAGATCAATTTCTCTTCTAACATACTGTACAAGCCTTGCTGCTAGTAGACTAGCTGTAAGCTCAAGTTCAGGGAGACTTCGTCGATTCTTCAATGGTGCAACTCTTGTTTTTGAGCAGACATTTGCAACATAAATTCTAGATGTTGCTGAATCTTCCACTCGAATGTAGACGACTGCTCCATAAGATGCCTCGCATGCATCACCAAAGGCATGTAATGTATACCTTGGATTTTCAAACTCTCCAGGTACAAAACATCTACTTACCTTAATTTGATCTAAAATGGAAACCTCTTCCTTCCATTTATTCCATTCCTGTGCAAGTTCATTTGGCAGTGGCTGATCCCATTCACAAGTTAGTGTCCATGCTCGTTGAAAGAGTTGTTTTGCTTTCAATGTGAATGGAGCCAATAAGCCCATTGGATCGTAGATACGATGGAGTTGTTTTAAGAATGTTCTTCTTGTTTCTATATCTACGTTGTCTAACTTCTCGTAGAAAGAGAACATAAGGACATCCTCAGTGGGCAGGAATTTAACTCCGAGAGCTGAAGTGGTACTGTCATTTGCCACCATTGTTACTGCATGATGGGAAGCTAAATCTTCTTCATTTAAATGTTTCAAGGCATTTGGTTTGTTTGAGACAAATTTTCTCAAAGGAAACCCTCCCCTCATTAACAGCTCTTTCATCTGAACGGAAAGATCAGCAGCATTTACTTCCGTATCTGCACCCGTTAAAATGTCATCAACAAAAATATTCTTCTTAATCTCGTCGGATGCTCTAGGAAATGATTCCTTTTCTTTCTCTGCATGTTCGAAGATTGTCTTTATGCTTAAGAATGGTGAGCATTTCAATCCAAAGGTAACAGTAGTCAGACGGTATTCATCTGGCGCCTTATCTATCTCCATATTTCTCCATAGAAACCGTTGTAAATCTTGGTCTTCTTTGTTCATTTTAATCTGTAAGAACATTTTCTCAATATCCGCTACTAAAGCAACCTTATGTCTTCTAAATCGAATCAACACTCCTAATAAGTCTGGTTGCAAAGGCGGACCCGCCAGCAGTGTATCATTCAGCGAGACACCTTCGATACCGTTCGCCGAGCCATCAAAAACAACCCTGACCTTTGAGGTGATTTTATCCATTCTAACCACAGGATGATGTGGCAAATACCAACTTTTGCCCCCTTTTGCACCTTCGGGATTGTCTATCTTTTCGGCTCGTCCATTAGATATGAGCTCCTGGAGCTGATCTTCATACATTCGTGCTAATTCAGGATTCTGGCGCAGCCTTTTTTCTATTGATTTTAGTCGACTGAATGCTAGATGCCTATTGGACTTCAGTGTATTATTTTCCCAATCTGGATGGCGTATTAACCCTGTTTCATAGCAAGATCCAGTAAATGTTGTTTTATCCTCATATTGTCTGATAGCTTCAGTCTCTAGTGGTTTCACCTTCCTTGATTCATTTGGCAAAATGCCGATATGCTCTAACTCCCAGTGTTTCTCCGCTATTTCTTCTGGCTTTTGTATATCAAAAGATATTCTGTTTACTAACTGTGTTATGTCACCCGTCGCCATAGCTGTACATGGACCTGATAAAACCCAACCAATATGTGTTTTTTGGGCAATCGGCATACCTCTCGGACCATGAACTCTCTCGGCCATCTGAATATTTTGAGTATCTTCAATGCCCAGCATGATATCGACTTCTGCTTTTGTTGTTCGTGGATAAATGTCTGCTAGCTGTAAGTTCTTTAAATATGACATCTTCGATAAATCTACCCGGACCTCTTTTAGGGCTGCACTCGGTCTGTCTATCACATAGGCCACAATCTCAAACACTTCTCCCTTCCATTTCGGGAGAGCGGACGACAGATAAAACCTCACTTCTTGGGTTTTCAAGTGCATTTTTTTCCCACCAGCTAAGGTAAATTCGCCTGCAAATGTACGACCTTTTAAACCCAGCTTCTTGGCCATCTTTTTGCTGATAAATGACACTCCACTACCACTGTCAAATAAAACTCTTGCCTGTGTTACACACGCATTAGACTCGACTTCAACAATGCCACTTTGCATTAATATATCTTTAGGCTCATGTATCGCCCTTACAAGACCAGCAGTAGACTCTACTTTTTTATTACTTACCTGCATATCATCGCTGTTACGTCTCGAGCGTGTGGCTCCCTTTTGTGGATATTCATATTTATTTTGACGTTTGTCGATATGTAGAAGAACATTATGCTTCCTACCGCATTTGCTGCAAGGAGTAGCAGTACAGTTGGTAACAAAATGATTTGTCTGTAGGCAGTTGAAGCAAGCTTTTGAGTCTTTAACCCTTTCTGTTCTCTGTGGTATTGACATTCCTTTCACGGAATAGCATTTTGCTGATGCATGTTTTCTTCCACAAAACAAACACTCTTGCTTTGTGCTTGAGATGCCATTACTCACATTTAGTGCATGCCCACTCGGCATATGTTTTTCATGGCTGTACTGTTTCCCTTGCTTTCTGAATTTGTTGTTATCTGCTTTTGCCTCCATATCGGTTCGTCGGGCTACCTGTAGTGCTTCTTTTAGTTTTTGCAGCAACTCATCAAATTTAATAGGCAAATTTGTTTTACCGCGTCTCTCTGTTCTCTCGTCCTTTATTCGTTCACCATCCCATCTTCTTACTAAGGTTTTAGGTAGTTTCGGTCGCACTAAGGCCGTCAGCAACCAGCTACTGCTTATAAAATTGTCATCATTTTCTGTTTTTCTCAGTAAGTAGTTCCAGCATGTTACAAGTTTTGAATATAATAAATCTAATTCTTTGACATTGGCTGAAACTGTTGGGTTAATATTTGCAATATCTAAGACCACTTGCTGCACTCGTACAAGCACATCTCCATATTTATTTTCCAGTACGTGTAGTAACTCTTCATAGCTGGGATTTTTCAGTGACAGGGCAACTTTTAACGCCTCACCCTCCAGTACACTAATTACAAAGTGTGCCTTCTCAGCTTCTGAATAACCAGGTTTCTCTAATTCTGCCTTGACAAGGTCCTTCCACTGGTCAAAGAAGTCTGTTTCTCCTTTGAACTTAGGCACAGTTATGTCTCTTTTTCGTTTTGTCATGGTGGTTACAATCTGTGACAGTTGGTCACCAGTTAACCCTGTGTTAATGGATTTGAATGCTTCTGTTAAACTTTCAGTCAGCTGTTTGGTTGATAAATGTGTGTCAGATTTATCGCTGTGTCGGCTGTGCGACGTATCACTGGCATCGGATCCACGCCGACTGTTAGCATTTGTCTTTATGTCTAAAGTTTGAACTCGAGCGCTTAAGGACAAAAATAAATCTCTAATACTTTGCTCGCTATTTTCTTCCTTTTCTCTGGATTCGTCGTCCATTTTGTCAAGTCTCTCGGTATTATCAGGGTGAAATTCTATTTCATCCTGCACTGCCTGCAGCTCATCAAAAACCCTGTTCAAATTTTGCATATCCATATCTGTGGCTCGTATCGACAATTCAATATCGCCGCCGGGTGCACCGTCGGTTCTGAGACGCCCGGTTTGCTCAAAGAGCTTAGAAACCGACTTATGTGCTTTAGTAAACCTCATGCGACAAATGCGTCGCCTCTCAAGAAGACTCTGCAAACTGACCTCGGGGCCCCCCATGCCGATCAACAAAGCCAAGGACACTCCTTTAATTATTAACACAAAAGTCACAATATGTGATTCGTTACCTCATAAAATCATTTTAAAATCTTCGGCAAGGTGGAGGGTTAAACAGCTATAGCTTAAGTCACCCGAGAAAACTATAAAAACCTATAGACCTACAAAATGTTCAGCGTTCTCAATTCAACGAATACTATTTCACTGTGTCCCGTCAGAGCTGTACTTGCTCGCATATAATGCGAACAATGGCAGCATCCGGCTCGAGGGACCAAAAAATGTAGCCTTAGCCGACCAAGGCCAACTAAAGCTTAATTTTTCTCGGTAAAAGTATTCGTAACGCTCAAGTAACATATATATGATATTTATTGTGATATAGAGGACTGTATTTATAATATTTACATGGATTAATAATGTATGGGCTTATTATATCTTCACACTCTTTCTCTCTCTCTAACTCTCCAGCCTAATGTTTAAACTCAACCTACAGTTCAATATTCAAATGAATGTCTAGTTCTACGCGTCGCGGGTTATGACGTCATAACTAATTACTCACGAATGTTCTCGCAGGCCTGATTGATCGTTGTACCAAGTGGTTAAAATGCATAAATAGACTGTGATTGCATGTCAGTCACTAGTAAAGTGGAAGAACACCTCAAACTCGACTCGGGTTGTTCACAAAATCTTGGTTCTTGTTTATAACCAGATGATTGGCAGTCCATGCTGACCATAATACTTCTACACTCGATCTCGAAACACTGAGCTCTTAAGAAAAGCTTTCACATGTATAAAGTTCATGTCCATAAAAGTTTAACTCAATCTCGAACTCGAAGACTTAGCTCTTAAGAAGAGCTTGAACTTGGTATAAAGTTCCTTGCCATACAAAGTTCTTTAACTCGATCTCGAACTCGAAGACTCGAAGAGCTTGTTGTAACTCAATTCATGTTAATGTTCATGGTTTAAAATTTAAACTTTCCACCTGATCCACTCGATGAATACAACAATACTGCTCGACTAACAATGCATAATGTCTTCACTTGACCGTCTACAAAACTACATGTGTGTTGTTTTTTTGTCTCAATAAAAGTTCATATATCCTAATACTGTGGAATTCTAACCAAGAGAAACATTCTGCGATAACAAGCCCATAGTTAATCTCTTGTTACAACAAAATAGACCGGTAATGGTTTTTTACAGCATTAAATCTGTGGGAATTGGGGCACGTTAGCAAAAAAAAACAATTTTACTTGACAACCCTTCACCTTCCATTACAATAATCTTTCATTCTGCAACACAGAATTACCAATTCAGTCAAACAGAACTAAACATTAACTATTAACTAATATGTTTTTATTTATGCAAATTAACATGTGGAATTATTTAAAGAAGTTTGGTTCATACACCAATACGTAACACTCTTTACCTTTAGAAACAATAGTTTTTTCAACATATTTTCTTTTAATTATTAAACGTCTAAAACGGGATATAATTTACCGATTATTCGACAACGAAAAATACTAATCGATTTCACCGTGATCGATCCACAATCGATTAATCGTGACAGCCCTACTGTTGGTGCGTTGTCAGTAATGATGCAATCTTTAAATGGTGGCTTTCTTGAAGTCGACTTTTAGTGAATTAATAAATCGAGATTCAAATTATTAAAAAAAACCTTTTATGTAACGGATGGGTGGGGGTGAAGATTAGAGAGTCACATTCCTTTTGCTTCCCTTCTCCACTTCTTCCTCCTGTGTGGTCTTTGTTTCTGCCTATAATATATGGTTCTGTGCTTTCCCCCTGTATTTGTGTTATCATCGTTTCGTATAATATCACGTCGGCGCGCGTGCGTCAGTTGGCTTCACGAACACGATCGCGTGCTCGAAGCTCACCGAAATCAATTATGGCTACCAGCCAGGCTTCTTTATGGGGAAACCCGGGAAGTGAAGCAGCTCCTGTCAACAGGGGTTTTCACACTACAGGACAGCGATTCCGCCCCTGTTGTCCTGCAGTCTGTATTCTCCAACTGCACGCCGTTGGTATAACTTGTGCTTTCTGGTTGTAGAAGAAACGATGCATAGAGGTCCTGACAAATTATTGATGCAGAGCATAGCCGCGTGTAGCTGCAAAACGCGGCTATCATCGTGCTATGCATTGCATTACTGATTTCTTAAGGGAATTCAATTGTCTGCCCCGCCTCGAAATTGAAATGGCAATCACAACTGGGGACGCGGATAAGTTGGAAGGACAGTATTTTGGTGGAAGCTCAGAGGCGTAGCTAGGATTTCCTATTGAGGGTGGGAGCCATATATATATATGCCAAAGGCATATCCGAAGGCCGTAAACCTGAGGCGGGGCGGGTGTGACCCCCCATAGGTGGGGGCTCGGGGGGGGGGACTTCCCCGAACTCCCGCCAATGGGAGGGTCATACCCACCCCTCCCCAAGCCTACGGTATCCCCCTCACATTGGTGGGGGGGGGGGGGGCCTTCCGAAAAAATATTAAAAATTCAATGCCCTGAGAGGCTGGAGACTGAATCTGGGACCCTCTGCTGCTTCAATTTTCCCATTTTGAGAGAGGGTGGGGGGTCGCTCCAATATTTGGAGGGGGCCATGGCCCCATATGTCCCCCCCCCCCCCACCTTGGTTACGCTACTGTGGAAGCTACTCCAGTTGCATTTGGAATATATCAAGTAATTTACCCTCATATTAAATGGACTTCAATTAAACCCTTACTCATAAACTAGCAATAAACATGGAAGATATCGCTCTGAAACAGTTAAGGAAAACTGACGCAGGCAATTTTTTGCGCACCTACCGCTCGCGCTCTGTTACCCCACGCTTTTTTCTGAGCCTAGATTCAGTCATTTTCGACATCTGTATCTGGGACACTTCGCCAGCTCCTTCGCGGAGGGTGAAACAGAAATGGCATTAAACCTGCGTTTGATCTTGATCCCTAAAAAAAGTAAATTTATTATGTCTGATCATTCCTGTTGGGCCATCAGTAAACGACAATGCCTTCCAACATCATGTTATTAACTGTAATATTATCTAAAATAATATTATTTCAGTTTTGCATACTTCATGCAGTATCTGTTCTCACGTGGAGAATGGTATGAATTTTTACAAATCCCTCTACCCCCATATTGACCGATTGGATACGAAGTTCTGCCTGGAATCCGCTCATTGGAAGAGGGCTTTGTATAAAACGAACACAGGTTTAACAACGGTTTGTTTGCTTTGATAGACATTTAGCACTCACGCACGCACCATTTATTGCCATAGGCATATCCGAAGGCCGTAGGCCTAGGGTGGGGTTGGTATTGCCCTCCCATTGGTGGGGGACCTCCGAATCCCTGCCAATAGGAGGACCATAATCACCCCCACCTCAGCCCTACAGTATCCTCCCCATTTTAAAAATAATTCAACGCCCTAAGAGAATCTGGGACCCCCTGGTGTTTAATTTAATTTTCCCATTTTGAGGTGGGGTGGGGGCACAGTAATTTTGAGGGGACCATGGCTCACCCATTAACCCCCCCCCCCCCCGGCCACACCACTTATTAGCATTGGTTAAAGGCATGTGCACAACCACCATGCTGCATGTATTTAGCACACGTCGCTACCGTGACCCCACCTGGTTTAACCCTTTAACCATCTCACATGATATCAAAATTGATTATTTTAAATAATGTTTTCATTTTTTTTTAAAAATTCAACCAAACCATATCGTGAAAATTTTTTAAAAAAATTTCACTTATAAATTTTGATATCATCTCCATTGGGTGAAGGGTTAAAATCTTATCACGAAACCCCAGTCAGAATCTTCTTATATATGGTATAAACCATCCGGTGAGAGTCAGATTGGAGTTTGTTAAAAATCAAGTCCGTGTGTTGATATTTGCGCTCCCTTCTGGATTTCGAATTTTAACTTAGGTTGTCAAACTGTAATTAACAGTAAAGGGTCCATACTCGATATTGAAGCTATACCAGTTCGTTCCGTCAACTTTTTGGCAAATTGAAAAATTCCTCTTTTACCAATAATATCCATTTTCCATGGTTATCGTATTCAAAAGCTAAAAAATAATGTTAAACACAAATAAAATCTTAATTTCTGTACTTAAATCATAAAAGATATAATTGAATAAAAAATATATTGCACTTTTCATCAGTTGTCATCACAATATTTCAACTAAAACGTAAAACAGGTAGTTGGATATACTTGTTGCTAAGCAAATTTTGAGTGGTATAAATCCAAGTTTCCATTTTTAACTTTAATAAACGAAAGCAACAGAAATCTCTTTGAGCTGATAATCCGACGTTTAGAATTTCTATTTGTATCACACCTACCAACACAATACAGAGAGTAACCGCTTGACTGGACTGGTTACGTGAAATAATTAATGAGAGGTGAGGGACGTTGTACAAACACGAGTGCGCGCGAGTGAATTATTTCACGTAACCAGTCCAGTCAAGCGATTACTCTGTTTATTACTTCTTATTATTAACGATAATTATATTATTTAACCCTTTACCTAACGTAACGCCAGCGCTATTCTCAAAAATCGCCAATTAATATTCATTATTTTTTAATTTTTTGTCTCTAAAACATAAGTTATGACCCCCTCATTGGAACGAGCTCGTTCCAATGAGGGGTCATAACCTATGTTCTTGAGACAAAAAATGAAAATAATAGCTATTCGATATTTTTTTTACAAGTGTGGTCTGCTTTTCATATTAGGTAAAGTGTTAAAAAAAACAAAAAAAACAATGAAGTCCCCATTACATCCACGACAAAGCGTCTCCGTTTGCGCGCACGGATACATGACACAATTGTTGATTGCATAATTCACTTGTGAAGTTATCGTTTATAATCAAACCCGGAAATCCCAGTAAATCACACTTTGGAAAGTAATACAAGTGTCCTCTTTGGCTGTTACAGCTTATTTTCACAGTAATTTGCAAGTTTTACTTCTTCCCAGAAAAAATGGGCAAATCTCACCTCCTAGTCTTTTTATATTAATTGGAAAGGCGTAGAGCTGTAGGCTTTTAAATTTCTTGTTCGGTTTCGGTTTTGGTTTTTCAGGTGGAGTAAAACCTCGGTTCGGTTCGGTTTTCGGTTTGTTCATGAGGCCAGGTAAAATTCAATGAAACTCATTCTTATGTCCGGAGTTATAACTGAATGGTAGTGAAATTGAATGAAACTCAATGAATGCCCGAAATAAGCAAAAATACATGTACATGAAGAATCAGGAAGGCCAATATAATAATTACCTAAATATACAGAACTTTTATTGTGCGTGGCCATTTTTCGAGGTCTGACACCTACACGCAACTTGAGGAAAGCTGCAAACACAACTAAGCTGAAATGTCGGAAATCCACAGAATGTAGCCTTCCCAGAGTAGTGAGAGTACCCAGACACTGCCATTGGCAGTGTCTGGGTACTCCCACTACTCTGGAATGGCTACATTCTATGAATTTCTGCAGCAAGAGAGTATTTAATAAAAAACGAAAAACCTTAGATTACGGGATGTCGACGGTTTCGGTTGTTTAAAAAAACTAAAAACCTCGGTTCGGTTTCGGTTAACCTACAGCTCTAGAAAAGGCGTTTGTATTGCATGTCACAATGCGCACACTGTTGATATAATTAACAGACAAAAAGTAATAGAACATCAAAAGATGTTGAAAACGCCGTTTTCTTAATTCCACTCCGACCAACAAAATGTCTCTGGAGCTTTTATAATGCTAAGTTGTACGTCATCCGTCCGTCGTCAACATTTTCTTTGTCCGCGCCATACTTTTTTAGCCACTGAATATTCTTTACAAAACTTTGTAACTGTATGTACTGTCACTGGACAGTGTGTCATCAGGTCTGTACCATCGGAGTGAAGGTCACTGGCCCCATACAGCAGGTAACAATCAAGAACACTTTGATATTTGACTACCATTTTGTCCGGTCCATATAATTTGATCTAATTGGCAGATCTTGTGTGTCGCGTCTTTGATCCAGAGTCATATCATCAAAGTCAAGGTCACAGACCGCAAAACTTGTATGTTGTTATGCAGCCCTTGTCCGGTCAATACAACTTGGTATGATTGACATATCTTTTTCTTACTTGGTACAATTATTGCTCGTGACTCAAAAGGTGTGTCACGACTTTGATCCAAGGTAATATCAAGGTCAAGGTCGCAGGCAGCAAAACCTTTATATATTTATACACGCGTTTTCCGATCCATATAACTTGGTATGATTGACAGATCTTATTCATAGTTGGTACAATTATTGGACATGACTCTGTGGTCATATCATCAAGGTCAAGGTCACAAACAGCAAACCTTTGACATTGTTATACTGCCCATGTCTGTATAATTGGATCTATGTGGCAAACCTTGTTCATACTCCACACAATTGTTAACCATTACCTAACGTTGTGGCATGACCTTGACCTATTGTCATATCATGCAGGTTAAGGTCACTCGCAGTAACACTTGAATTCTTGCCTTGTACTTAGCTTCCCCTAAAAGTCGTTACCCTCTGCGGAGCTGTCTAGGCCGAGAGGCCTCTTGTTTTTAAATGGTTTAAACAGAGAATAATAGTCAACAGAAAAAAATTGTAAAAAGCCAGCTTCTGTATTTTTATACTACTGTACAGCAGGCCTGGCATTTTCAGTAGAGCTGTAGGTTTTTAAATTTCTTGTTCGGTTTCGGTTTTGGTTTTTCAGGTGGAGTAAACCTCGGTTCGGTTCGGTTTTCGGTTTGTTCATGAGGCCAAATAAAATTCAATAAAACTCATTCTTATGTCCGGAATCATAATTGAATGGCAGTGAAATTGAATGAAACTCAATAAATGCCCGAAATAAGCAATAATACATGTACACGAAGAATCAGGAAGGCCAATATAATAATTACCTAAATATACAGAACTTTTATTGTGCTTGGCCATTTTTCGAGGTCTGACACCTACACGCAACTTGACGAAAGCTGCAAACACAACTAAGCTGAAATGTCGGAAATCCACAGAATGTAGCCTTCACAGAGTACAGAGAGTACCCAGACACTGCCATTGGCAGTGTCTGGGTACTCTCACTACTCTGGGATGGCTACAACATTCTGTGAATTTCTGCAGCAAGAGAGTATTCTAATAAAAAACAAAAAACCGTAGATTACGGGATGTCGACGGTTTCGGTTTTTAAAAAAAAAACCAAAAACCTCGGTTCGGTTTCGGTTAACCTACAGCTCTAATTTTCAAGAGAGCGATTTATTCGCTCGCCTACTGCTCGCCTTAAAAAATTGAGGAGAGCGAAAAATAGCCCTCCTAACCTTAGAAAATAATGATTACCACAAACGCCTGTTCCTAAAACCCACAGGTTTTCAAATCTCTGTTATGTTAGTGGACTCTGCAAGATGGCCACAAAATATTTTTCAATACCGAAATTTTGGTATTTTGAGATTCCATCAGTACGGTAAATTGGTACTGATTCGATACCGATACCGAACGGTATCTATGGTATACCGACCGTCTCTATCTACAGGAAATGAAAGTTTGTGAAATGATGCGCACATCGTCGAAATTCACGTGACATAGCCCAAGTGTAAAATGTTCCGACAGGTTTAGCAAATTAAAGGGAGCTAACTTTCCTGTGAATTTCCTCGCTGACGAAAATTGTCAGCCATGCTGCGTCAGCACTTTCAAATAATTGTTCAGCATATTTTTTCTGTTTCCCAGCCAACACGCTGCCTTAACACTAGTTCCAGTGACATTCCCCACATGTTACTTCAATACAAGGATGAAAGCTGTTCACAATGCTTCATAATAGGCATTGGGTCTGATTCATATCATTTTGAACTTAATTGGGACTTGAATGTCGTCATCAAGCCTGGAAATACGCAATCTGTCATTTGCAGAATGAGGTCCCGGGAGGAAGAATTTTCAGTGGGCTAAAATTCCCAAATTTATCCTCTGGGTACCTCATTCTGATTAGGCCTGAGACCTTGATTCAGATAGAGGTTCAGAGGGTAAATTTATTAATGCTACCCTGGGTAGCATCACAAAATTTACCCTCTGTGGACCTCATTCTGCAGACGACAGTCTGCTTATTTCCAGCCTTGGTCGTGACTCGTCATAAATATATGAATACGAGAAAAAATTATCTGAATCGCGAAAACGAAGACACGTTTTTGATAAGCTGAAAAACACCCACGCGGTGTCTACAAGGGGAGCGCGGTGGCTCAGTAGGTAGAGGTGCAGACTGCAAGCCGAGAGGTCCTCGGTTCGAATCCCACCTGCGGCAACCGCGTTGTATCCTTGGGCAAGACACTTCATCTCCATTGCCCGCGTGGGGGCACGATGACGCCGTGTACTAAGGCGTACTGCACCTCGATGGTACGCATGTCTTCAACCAATCTAACCCTGCCTGTGCTGCAGTGCGGAGTTACGATGTTGGGGAGCTGTCAGCTGCCCGTCGTTGCTCGGTGGTTCTCTCCGGGTACTCCGGCTTTCTCCACCCGTAAAACTGTCACGGTCATGATTAGCCATTGTGCATAAATATGTGACCTTAAACATAAATAAATAAATAAATAAATAAATAAATAAATGTGTCTACAATTTTTTATCTGAACCCGAAAAATTTGTTAACTTCTGGCCTATATTTTATTTCGTGGTCTGAATTTGTTCATCAAAATTTGTCTTATTACAAATTATTGGAGAGTGCCCACAGGCACTCTCCAATGATTTGAAATAAAACAAAATTTATATAAACAAAATATTATTTGCGTTTGACTGAATATGAAACATGAGCAGGAAAAATATTGGCTTTTGCTGTGGTACCTTCATTTTTTGAAAGCCCTGATGGTGGCTTCTAGCACCCAAGCAGTTAAAAAAAAACGCCCCATGCGGTTTTTTTACTCAAAAATAAAAGGGTACTATATGACATAAAGAGGAGTGTGAACGTGAGTGGGAGCGTTCTCTATCACTTCTACCCATGTTTCCTCCCCAACCGCTAGCTGCTAGTCGACAATAGTTTGGAAGTGTTAAAATGAAACGTCCGAAGCACAACAGCTGTGCAAACGGTTCATAAATATTCAGTTGCCCTTATCAATGGTATTCGAGACATGTGATGCAAGCTATAATACTAACAAAACAAACGAAAAGTTAATGTAATTTGAATAACTAAACAGTTTTACGACAAACCATCTACAATTTCGTAACGCTACATTTAATAACAATTTTTATAATTTCCCCCAATGTACTTCACCGTAAGTGGTGACGCATAATCCTGAGAACGAACGCACAGCAGTCAGCAGATACTCTTTGTTGCATGCAGGAGAGATGATAGCATTTTTTTCGACAGATTTCAGGTTGGGCAATAGAATTTCTATCGTTTTGACAACGAAACACGGCTAATTATAGAAAATTCAGGCTAAATACATATACGATAATATCATAGTGTGTTTTGATATGTTTGATATCTCAACGAGTTGAAAGTGAGTTTTTTTCGCGAGGCTTGCCGAGCGAAAAAAACTCACTTTCAACGAGTTGAGATATCAAACATATCAAAACACACTATGGTATTGTTGTATTTATCTTATACCGACCATTTTTGTTCTTTTCTGCATTTTTAAAAGGGTTTTGGGGATGATTTCGTGTCAAAATGTCGACTCATCTGGAGTGGAGTCGACTGCTTTCTCTTGTTTGGCATGAATACAAGTGATGTGCCCGGAAAAGCTGTTGGTGCGTAACAAGGCTACACATTCAAGTGAATGATAGAGTATAGTTCCCCTTAGAAAGTGGCCCTGTAACTGGGAAAACAATTACAGAAAATATACTTACGCCTCAATTCTTATGATTTATGACAAAAATATGTTTGATAATCATTTTCACCAGATTTGACACGATTTATAAACAATTTTGCGAATGTCATCATTATATTATAATATAGAAAAAGACTATAGTCCGTTCTCCAATCTATATGACATAGGGGTATGTGTTATAGATAATCTATAACACATGGGCTATATCTTCAACAGGTATAAGATAAAAACGTTTTAGCCAAAATCTCAATTATTTTCCTTCCATTTTGGAAAATTTTACCAACAAAAAGCCTCAAACTTTTCCGAGGAGCCTAAAGGCTTCCTAACAAAATATTTGGTGGGGGCCGTCGCCCCCTTCCATCCTTCTTGTTTGTAAATAGAGCTGTAAGTTTTTAAATTTCTTGTTCGGTTTCGGATTTGGTTTTTCAGGTGGAGTAAAACCTCGGTTCGGTTCGGTTTTCAATTTGTTCATGAGTCCAAGTAAAATTCAATAAAACTCATTCTCATGTCCGGAGTCATAACTGAATGGTAGTGAAACTCAATGAATGCCCGAAATAAGATATAATACATGAAGAATCAGGAAGGCCAATATAATAATTACCTAAATATACAGAACTTTTATTGTGCCATTTTTCGAGGTCTGACACCTACACGCAACTTGAGGAAAGCTGCAAACACAACTAAACTGAAATGTGGGAAATTCACAGAATGTAGCCTTCCCAGAGTAGTGAGAGCACCCAGACACTGCCATTGGCAGTGTCTGGGTACTCTCACTACTCTGGAATGGCTACATTCTGTGAATTTCTGCAGCAAGAGAGTATTTAATAAAAAACGAAAAAACTTAGATTACGGGATGTCGACGGTTTCGTTTTTTTTTAAAAACTAAAAACCTCGGTTCGGTTTCGGTTAACCTACAGCTCTATTTGTAAACCACTGGTTACATGTACATCACTTGGGGGATTCAGCAATTAAAAGTTGAAAATGGAGAGTTTGAATACATATGGTACGTGGAGAATGAATTACCATTAACACACTCGTATAGTGGGGTTTCTGCCCAGACAAAAAAGCCGCGTCTGTAGAAGTCCATATTTTGGTCCTGTAGCCAAGCCTTCACATCAGCAGAAAGTTCCTCATCATCTTGAAATCTTTGACCACGTAAGTGTTACTTCGAATTTGGAAAGAGATGGTAGTCACTGTGACCATGTATGTGTTTCTTTAAATTTGGAAAAAGATGGTAGCCACTGCTGTGGAGGCTTGGCTACAGGACCCAGATATGGACTTCTACAGACGCGGCATCAACGAACGACTGGCAGACCAGGTGGAACAAGTGTATTGGAATTACAAGGGGACTATGTTGAAAAATAAATATGTTCTGTGCCGATATTCCAGCTTTTTAGCTCCGCTGACAAAGTCAGCAGAGCTTTTCTTATACTGATTCGTCCGTCGTCCTTCGACCGTCGTCTGTCGTCCGTCGTCTGCCGTCCGTCTGTCCGTCCGTCCGTCGTCAACATTTTATTTGTCCGAGCCATAATTTCTAAACCGCTGAATATTTTTCCACCAAACTTCATAACAATATGTATTATCAATAGACGGTGTGTCATCAATTATTCTGCGGTCTGTAAATCCACAGGGTCAAGGTCACAGGTCACAGGATCAAGAAAATCTGAAGATATTTTTGATATTTGTTTGTCCAAGCCATAATTTCTGAACCGCTGAATATTTTTACACCAAACTTCATAACAATATGTTTTATCAATAGACGGTGTGTCATCAATTATTCTACGGTCTGTAAACCCACAGGGTCAAGGTCACAGGATCAAGAAAATCTTAGATATTTTATGATATTTGTTTGTCCGAGCCATAATTTCTGAACCGCTGAATATTTTTACACCAAACTTCATAACAATATTTATTATCAAAAGACGGTGTGTCATCAATTATTCTACGGTCTGTAAACCCACAGGGTCAATGTCACAGGATCAAGAAAATTGCCCATGCGATCAGTGGCCCTCAGCGGAGCTCTCTAGGCGTGACAGGCCTCTTGTTTATGTTAGGCTCAAAACTTTTTGACATCCCCCCGTGGGCTAGTTAAAACAAGTAAAACCATTTTCCTGTTTGGTTTACTTCTCATCCCATTATATACACTGAAACCCATCACTAGACGAGATCGATTTACAATAATCCAAGATCACGATTTCATACCATCTCCCATAATCTGTCAATAGAGAACGGGTGCAATTACCATCATCGCCACGGGCGCTTGTATGGAGAGAGAGTGTAAAATCAATATGTAATGTAAGTACTTGAAACCTATCCAAACAGACAGTCGTGCCACTCGACAATCACACTTAGTCTTCACCAGCTTCCAGTACGACACGAACAATCAATTATGCCGCTGTGTGAGCACTGTGTTTTGGACGTTGAATGTCTTCTGTACATGTAACCGGCTGTCCAACCTGTCAAGACAAGTTGCCCTCCCATACACACAGGCGCGTAGCCAGGGTTTTATCATGCGGGTGCCCTAGACATTTTTTTAGGGTTGGGGGGGGGGGGTGGTGGGGGGCAAAGATGATATTTGAAAAGTCGTTATGTGGGTTTTTTTTTTTTTGGGGGGGGGGGGGGTGTCCCCTAATTCTAACTAGGACCCTCTTGTTGTCGCCCCCTCCTACCACTTCCTAACGGGAAGTGGGAGGAGGGGCGACGACTAGATGGCCCTAGTTAGGGCTATATTTCTCCTCACCGCCGAGAAAAGTTTACAATAGTGCTTAAAGAACGAATCTACGGCATTTGTCGCGTGTGTAGCCCATATAGTGGAGACCATTTTGGTACTCTTATGCTGTGTGAAATTTGTATTGAACCAATGTTTAAGGGGGGGGGGGGGGGGGATATTGGGGGAGGCTGCCAGCCCCCCTCCCTCACCCCACTGCATAAACGATTATATTCAAAAGGTATATTTTGTAGTCTGTATGAATGTCACTCTCTCCGGATGTAGAGCCGGTCAGGACGAAACTGAAATATAGTCAAATTGAAAAAAACCCAAATTCCTGGCGCATCCAGGTTTTCGGTTGAGGGAGAGGTTGTGGGGAGTCATATTTCTAGAACAATGGAATTTAAAAAATCCAGTGGAGAATCTTGTGTTCTTCCATTCAGCCTTCACGTCAGTGCTTAATATACTCGAGGAATAACGCAACATGACATTTGATGTATGCCGCTGCGAAGCTTCGAGATTCGATCCGGATTCGAATCTTCCGTGAAATTCGATTTGAATCCATCGACGGGTATTCGAAATTTCGAATTCATGGCGCAGTTTTGTTATAGTTATCACCACGATGTTTTATTGAAGAATTCTCTCCAGTACAGTTGTCAAAAACTGATATACTGTCCTAATATAATAACCAGGTACAAGAACAGTTTTGTTCATCTTGAGAGAATTATAATCTGTACTCGTCGAGTCGGCGACTGTTATCTTTAAATCGACACAGAATTATAATATAATATTATACTACTCAAATTTTGCTAAGCACCACATATTTGACACATCATTGTGAAATTTTCTTGTGGCATATTTGCGATGTTTTTGGTGGATATGATGGAGGAATGTATTGAGATGGTTCCCAGTGTTTACATTAGCCCCCTTGACAGGCAGACTTTTTCGTGACAGTCATGGAAAGCATGTACCCCTTGATTTCCATGATGTTTTCGTGTACTGTCTACATGTACATGAGATGTGTAGGGCATTCAGACTTCATTTCAACACAAACCCTTGTGATTTAATGATTGAATATGGCGAATGCAAATGTAAGAAGACATTTGTCTGAAGCAGAAATGTGGTTGGCTATAGGGATGGTGGAACAAGGGGCTACCCATCGTCAGGTTGGTGAAGCCCTTAGTGTGCACCATACGGGGATCACCAGAGTCTGGGCAAGATTTCAGCAGTATGGCACACCAGTCAGACGACATGGTGGTGGCAGAGACAGGGCAACATCTGCAGCTGAAGACCGGTTTTTGATCATTCAGGCTTGTAGGAACCGCCTTGACACAGCAACCCAGCTTCGCAGTGACCTTCAGAATGCACCCGGGGTAAATGTTTCGACGCAGACTATCCGAGGAAGGATGCACGAAGGTGGCCTCCGATCGAGAAGACCATGTATTCGCATTCACTTTCCCAGAATCACCGCGAGGCACGATATAAATGGGCCATGGATCATGTTGGATGGGCCAGAGAAGATTGACGACCCTTGTCGCAGGATTACAGGGGTTAAGTGATGGAGGGAAATTTATGTTCTTATCAGTGCTCGGCCGACAGCCAATGACTGTCGTCTGAACCCCAGTTCGAACGTAAACCTTGCCACCTTATCAATGCCCTCTCCACTTGGGACTCTTAGGATTCCTGAAGGTGCCTGTGTCTTACACCGCCAAAGGGTGATCAACGATAATTCACTGAAAGATTATTTATTTGCATGTACGAAGAAATATAATATGAAACAAATTACTCACAAAATTATCCATAAGAATACACTAATTGCGCGGATAAAAGTTTATTCTTTAGGGCCCTCGACGTCTCCCACAGCTAGCTGTGTCCGCTGGATCGACCTCACATCATCTTCATCTTCTCACGGTTTGTGATAAATACAAAGTGTCTATTCACTTCTTGTTGCTTTCTCCTCGCAGGGTTAACTTCACCGTCAGTCGGGCTTAACACATATAATGTTCTGCTTGTGCGACTCTCTCAGCATTCTCACAGTTCAACCACAATTCAGTCGGCGTCTACCACAGTTCACGATCACTTTGCGCCTTGTCTGGTTCGCACGGAGTAAGTTATTCTTCGCCTTCAGATATATACATAACAAAGCTTACATAATAATATTCTGCAAAGTGTTCTCAACATCACCAATTCTCGCACCGCCTAAAACTATTTTATCTCGCGAGCTATTCAAGCGCTTACTCAAGCTCTTAATACGGTCTCTAGACCTCAACGTCACAGCTTTTACTTCTTTGGCTACTATGCCACTACGGTTCGCAACCGCCAACAAACTACTATCGGTTCCTTACAACCCTCACAGGGTTACGACAATACGCGGACTTTCAATTTCGGTGCCTATGACCCTCGACGGCCAAGGCTAAATTCTTACCTTCTCTGGGTGCCCTCAGGCCAACTGCCTATGTATGTCGTGCCTTCTAAAACAGGTAATGCCGTTTACCTAAATGCATATAGCTCCCTGACCTCGTACTTCCTTTTCCTGATCCTATTCTCATATATGGCCACCAACTTGGCCCGCGACTGCTCCTATTCTAAATATGAGCTCTGTGGCTCCCCCTACATCACAACGTGTCTTTACTTTCGCACCGATGCGGCACCTTCTCTAACCTATAGCATGGGACCTCCCCATCTACTCGCAACGACCCACAGCCTTACACACCTTCCGACTGGAATTGGCTAGAATGAATTTTTCGAGAAATCCCTCGATTTTTATTTAGATAGCCAGAACATTTATTCTCAGTTAATCGCTTCTCTTGAACTTGGCCGCTTAGATCTATCTTAATTTAACACTCGCTTTAAAGTTCCTTTGAAAGACTCGCATGTTGGTATATTTTGACATTTCGGAGACAGGATAGATGCGTAATATGGGTGTGTGTCCAGAACATATGTGATGCACTGGTTTTCAACGATCACAATTTAACTGGTCTTAATTACCCAGATAACGATACAGAAGATAATATTGTCTCTCTTACTATTGATATGTTATCATCTAGCCCACGTGGCGTTGGACACGTGCGCCATAATGGACATTAAATTTCATGCCTAATTAACAGAGTTTGACAAATCTGTATTCAGGGTCCGTCACCTACCTATCTTTATGCTTTACATTTAACCCAGGCAGAAATATTATCGAAAATATTTACACTTTTACACACAACAAAATCGCAACTTTTAGCTATCACCTTGACAGGCTTGTCCTTGCTGAGCATGACCGCTATGGTGGAGGGTCAATAATGGTCGGTGGCGGCATCAGTTTGGGATGGACGTACAGAGCTGTGTCCTTGACCGTGGTACATTGACTGCATAGCGGTATATTGATGAGATCCTGGAGATCCTGGATGCCCACGTCAGATTGTATGCAGGTGCAGTGGGTTATAGGTTCATTCTGATGCACGATAATGCCCGTCCTCATGTTGCCCATGCTGTCCGGGAGTACCGACAGGGAGGGCATTGAGCGTATGGACTGGCCGGCAAGATCCCCTGACCTCAATCCACTCGAACGTGTCTGGAATGAGTTGCAGCTTGCAATTTCAGTCCGTCCAGTCCAACCAAGAAGTGTCCAGAAGCTTGGTGCCATGCTGGTCCAAGAATGGAACAACATCCCGCAAATGACCATCTTGGAACATGGATGGGAGCATGCGAAGGCGCTGTCAAGGTGTAATTAACAATAATGGGTCTCATACTCGATATTGAACCCATACCAGTTCGCTCCGTCAACTGTTTGTCAAATTTGAAAAATGCCCTCCTTTACCAATAATATCCGTTTTCCACGGTTATCGTATTCAAAAGCTAAAAAATAATGTCAAACACAAACAAAATCTTTAATTTTTGTGCTTAAATCATTAAAGATATAATTAAATATAAAATATATACACTTTTCATAACAACATTTCAACTAAAACGTAAAACAGGTAGTTGGATATACTTGGTGCTCAGCAAACTTTGAGTGGTATAATACATGCATGGTCAACTTTTCTCGTCATTCACATCGATTTTACGAAAAGGTTATCTCCCTGGATTGCTAAGAATTGGCTGGCAAAAATTAAACACTAATTGAATGGGGAATTTTTATATTTCTCAAAATTATATAAAATCTATGAAAGTTATATTCGCTGTGAGCATCAATCCTTGAAGGACAATACATGTATATATGCTCCCAGTTGGTGATATTATCGAACGATTTCATTCGACCAATTTTTTTCCTCCGTCGATGTAAAATGCTACTGTTATTTTCTGAAAAATTCCATGTAAAATGATAGAAAATTGCATTTTCGTCAACTTTCAGCGGTTAATATATTTCTTTTATGCTTCATATTAGCAATGCTGTGCGCATACCGGCAAATAATATAGACATTGTCCTATCTAACCATATAAAAATATACAAGCTGACATTTGCCCATTTTTTCCCTGTGATGTTAAAACCAAGACAAATTTTATTGTAGTAAAAACAGTTAAAACCGCAGTCCACAATATCAGATATGTTTCCGCGTGAGAACAAATGAAACGGTGCGATAACCCCTAAGCGTCTTAATTTCTAGTCAACCAGTAAAAAAATCCTCGTATAACTAAAAATTCATTTTTTGGCTTCCATAACATACGTTTTGGAAGCACAAAATGAAAATATAAAAAAAAAATAATGCCGATTTTCGTTGCCGGTGTGACAGGAATGCAAGTCCGTAGAAAATTAGTCCCTCTGGACTATTATTCCGCGGAATTATAGTCCTAGGTCTAACATTTCTAGAAATAGTAGTCCACCGGACTACTATTCCTAGGAATGTTAGACCTAGGACTATAATTCCACGGAATAATAGTCCAGAGGGACTAACGTACCTACGGACTTCCATTCCTGTCACACCGGTTCATTCTCAGCTGATTTCTCCGCTTCCGACAACTATTCCCTGGCGATCAAGATTTCATTCACACCTTTCAGTGGTTCAATGTTAATTGGATAACAGCTAGACTCCAGTATTTACAAGAGGAGATAACTTTCCCAAGAGTCAATATCTTTGACGATAAAAGTTGAGGATGAAAGCAACTGTTACTCACAATTCCTTCTGTTGGAACTCACATGCCTTTACACGTTACTCAACCTATTTACATTAATATTACGCCATGGCATGAACATATACTCACACGCCGTGACTGTTAATTGAAAGCCCCATAGAATGTGACTAATCCAAAATAAGAAAGTTAAAACGGCGGAAATTCCTTCTCTTTTCGATACACGAGAAGTTGACTGCTGATACGGGTCGTTTGATACTAACAGGATCGAGAGCCTTCTGCTTGCAGGCAGATGTTTCAGATATGAATAAGTGAATTGACGGACTCAAATTCCGAAATGCATCAAGTTTAATTCATGACATGACGACTCACTCGATTACACACAAAGAGTGACAATAGGCGACCAGCCTTACAACAATAACATAACATAATCTCGACCCATGATACTTTACCCATTAACATCCCCTTTTCTCTAAACGAAAAATATTAATGTAACTTTCAATCAATCATACACCCACTATCCCTTTCTTGTTTTTAAGGGAAAAAATGCTATTTGGAAAGAAAAAAAATTACGCGGTCATACTGGGACGAATCTAGTCATAGTCTTAAGGGGACGTCCAACCTAACTTTGGTCAAATTTCAGGTAATTTTCTTCCAAGTCAACAAAAGACCCAAAATGAATAACCCCAATAAATTATATACCAAAATGTTTGGAATGAAACATAGAACACGTGGAAACTGGAATCTGCCATGGAACTGCTGCCATGTGGTAGATAGCACCGCCAGAAAGTCTGCTATGGCATAAGTATCCGACCAGGTTTTAGACAATAAAATACCTTAAATTTGTTGAACAGTTAAATTCTGCAATCCTTCTAGTACAGACTCGGAGAAATCTTTTTATCATTCTTGCAAGGAACAGACCACAAGACAAATTGTAATTTAGGATGCCTACATTTCAAAAGGGCTGCCATTTTTCTTGTGTTTGTTTACCTTTTATGAAGTTCACCAAGGGTCAAATCCACACAGTTCAGAAGAATTAGTATGGAGTCATGAGAGAGTGCATCAATGAAAAATGAAGAATGTCCAATGTGTCTTTTGTGAGTCTGCTGTGACCATACCCCCCCCCCCCCCCCACACACACACACAATTCTGTGCCATTTTGCCTGAGATCTGTATCAAATTGGTAACATACGATGAGATTGATACACCAAAAAAGGGTGAACTGCCAAACTTCTTCATTTAGTGTTATATGTGTCCATATCTGTGGTTGCATGAGCAGTGACAGCTGCCAAGAGTGTCATTTGAATGTTCAAGTGTGGTCAAAACAACAAAAAATGACCTGTCCTGCGTGCTGAATACTTTCACCAATCGGCTACACTTGGACATCCTGGCTTCCAATTCATTTATGTACATGATTTGGTGTGCTTCATTTGTTTTGGAAATATCGGTCTTCCGTAGTTGCTGTTTGAGGAGGCTTGACTGTTGTTTTCTCATAAGATTTAAGAACATTAATAACCTATCTGCTTACCAATACTAATTTTATAGACGGAGGGTTACCTGCCCGAACAATATCGGAATTGTGTTGTTCATTAAATGCATTTATCTAAACACTTATGACACGTTGTGAACTCATTTCGGTAATTCGTGTGAATTTTTGTCCGCCTTGCAGAATTACTCTATTTCTGTCCGCAGTGTCAACACACAGATTTTCGCAACCTTTTGGTGCTAACAGCGCTCAAAGTCGACGTTGATCCGTCTTATACACAATGCGATTGTGTGAGGGGGATATTTAAATTTACGATGGTACGACATTTCTGTATATTTGGTGAACAGGAAGAAACCTTTCTGATAATTTTCCTGGACATTGGTCTTCTTTTTTTGTAGCAGACTTCACCAAGCCTTCTTTACGTCACCAATAGTTCGGCGATAGTAAAATTATTTTTTCGTAAATATGCAATTGTGACGACTGTAATGTATGTTGATGTGAATATATTTTTGTTTTCAAATATACTTTTCCACTTTTATGTTCTGATCATCGTCACCAACCAAATACTACTAGTTCGAATTGGTGGCGTATTAATCCCTTGCTGACACTTGCGTCACATTGTGCAGTTTTGGAATTAACAGTACTACTATGGACTGTCTCTCGCATTTATCACATTGTCAGTTGAATATTTTCCCATGAATGTATCGTGAGCTGTACATTATATCGCCTGCCAGATTCAAAAACAGCAGTGAAATGTTTGAAGATTTGAGATCGTGGGAAATGAAATGATTGCACAACTTCGCCCCAAACGCACGTGATCACAACAACAAACGTGTCGGACAGAATGAAGCGTTTGTGGTATCCATTTTCCCCTGAGCATTGTCACCACGTTGGTGATGAAATGATAAATATGCTTTCTCCGACTATGGAGTGTGGAGTCTTTTATTCACAACTCAGACATTCGAATTACCGATCTATTCCTTGTTAATCCTGACGTTTACTTATGCGGCTGGCAATTTCTTTGTCATCAAAAGCAAAAAAATTTAAAAAAAATTTCCAAAAGTGGATAATCTCGGGTTTTGTATACTTTTGTCATTATTTTGGTATATAATATGTCGTTATTCACCGCTTTAATCCGTATTTAGGGCATTGTGACAATTTACAAAAAATGCCCAAAGTCACGATGGACGACCCCTTAAGGCAAAATGTTCATAAAATAAAAAAAAACAAAACGTATTAACCTGCTTGGCGTAAGAAGGGAGAAAAAAAATGTTAACACTCTAAACAAATTACTGTCTAACAAAATCTTGGAGCCAGGAAGGTTCACGTCTATCCCTTTGGGGACTAGTGTTTATGACAGGATCAGGTGGCTCATGATCAATAGGAAAACCAGTAAACTTCAGTATGTGATTGATGGGCACCATGGTTTGGGCGGATATGGACCCTATTACGTCTGTAGGTTGAACCATGATAGTCTTTAACCCTTTACCTAACCAAAGCAGACGACACTTGCAATTCTTGAATAACTAATTTTTTTCATTTTTTGTCTCAAAAACATAGGTTATGACCCCTCATTGGGGTCATAACCTATGTTTTTGAGACAAAAAATGAAAAAAATAATGAAAATTAATTGGCGATTTTTGAGAATAGCGCTGGCCGGTTTTGGCCGTTACGTTGGTTAAAGGGTTAACCATGTATGATCGTTCACCAAGCACTGAGTTCACATAACCTTTGTGTCAACCGAGTTTGGATGGGTGCTAAAAGTATACAGGCTGATTCACTGTGAGAGGTTTCAAGTTGCGAGCACTCTTATCATATGTTGTTTTAACACTTTGTCGACGTTTGTTTCGCTTATGCTGATTCAGTCAAACAGTATTCGGGTGTGATTTTACAGGAGGTATATTGGAGCGAAGTGTTCTACTAAAAACAATTTCAGCAGGACTTACATTAGTATCTGATCGAGGAGTATTTCGAAGCTCCAGTACAGCAGAATGTTGGTCACTTTTGTCTTTAGCACACTTTTTGAGAAGAGTTTTAATGGTTTTCACTGCTGATTCCGCTTTACCATTGGACTGTTGGTGTCCAGGTATGCTGAATACCCCAAAGCGTTACAAAAGTTCGAAACTCAGCAGCTGTGAACTGAGAGCCGGAGTCGGACATAATTAACTTTGGTATTCCGTACCTGGCAAAATGTGTCTTTAGTTTGCCGATTACTTGATTAGAATGCAAAGATTTTAACAAATCAACTTCAATGAAATTAGAATGATAATCCACTGTATTTAAGTAATTTCGACCATCAAATTCACAGCTAATTTTTCCAAAGGAAAATTACCTTCAACATGTTGTTGCAATGTTTCTTTCTGCACATTTGGCTTCAAACTTTAGCATATTTCACAAGAGTCAGCTATTTGTCTGATGTCTGGAAAGTCCAAACCAAAAAATGGTTGCACGTGCTCGACGCATCATACTATCGTAGCCCACATGAGCTGCATGTACATGTAATCGTTTCTTCATATCGTTTCATAATGATTCAGGCATTACGATGCGTTCTCCTTTCAATATTATTCCATTGTGGATACTCAAAGTGTCTCTGATATCGCAGTAATGTCTGAGTGCTTCGGGCATCGAACGTTCATGTAAAGGCCACCCTTCTAAAATTAATTTTAACAATTCTTGCATGTTATTGTCATTGGCTGTTGCTGTACGCACTTCTTCACAGCGAGCATCTGGAATTTCTTCTACAGCGTCAATGTTCATTACACGAATGTCGGATTCATACACATCGGTGTCTATGTTTTCAACAAAAGCTCTGCTGAGTGTATCAGCAATCACTAAATTTCTACCTGGTGTATACCGGAAGAGAATGTCATATCGGTAGAGACGCATCATACGTGTTTGTAATCGTTTCGGTGCTTGACTGAGAGGTTTCTGAAGAATGTTTTCTAACGGTTTATGGTCGTTATGAATCACAACTACACGGCCATACGTATACTGGTCGAATAGCTGAAAGCCAAAAACAATTGCCAATGTCTCTTTCTCTATCTGCGCCCACCTACACTCTGCGTCTGTTAACGCGCTTGATGCATATGCAATTTTTACAAATTCATCTTTGGAAATGTGGTGCATTTTGCTACGCATAGAAAAAAAGTAATTTTCAGCACTGACTAATTGTTTTCAAACCCAGTAAACAGTTAAAGTCGTATTTCACAACGGTAAATTCAATATCATGCACTTCTCCAGTTTTAGGATTTGTTACTGGTAGTTTGGTTTTACCCAAGGATATACACTTAGTCTTATTCCACATAAGCAATTTTTCAGCTGTGGGCGTGAGTTGCTCCTTTCGAACATACTTTTGGCACAAAGTATTGACATCTGATGGGGCGCGGAGGCTCAGTTGGTAGAGGTGCAGGCTGCACGCCGAGAGTTCTTCGGTTCGAATCCCACCTGCGGCAACCGCGTTGTGTCCTTGGGCAAGACACTTCACCCCCCATTGCCCACGTGGGGGCACGGTGACGCTGTGTACTAAGGCGTACTGCACGTCGATGATGCACCTGTCTTCAACCCATGCTAACCCTGCTTGTGTGGAGTTGGTATGTTGGGGAGCTGACAGTTGCTCGCCGTTGCTCATGGTTCTCTCCGGGTACTCCGGCTTCCTCCACCCGTAAAACTGTCACGGTCATGGTTAGCCATTGTGCAGAAATATGTGACCTTAAACACCAATAAATAAATTGACATCTGATGCACTATCATGTTGAAATCGTACCGAACAATTATTAACTGTCATTTGCGCCGATACGCGATTTTTAGTTTTCGCCTGAACTACATGTAACCACTGTGTGTCACCGTCACCATCATTATCATACTCTTGCACGGCATGAACCTTGCGCCTACATTTAATTTTAAAATGATTTCTGCCATTACATGCCGTACACGTCTTACCCCATGCCGGACAGTTGGCTTTTCCAGGTTTATGTGTTCTTCCACAAAAGTCACGACAATTATATGGTACATTATTGGAAGTTTACTTGCAGGGTTAATGATGCTTATCATGCTATGGAACAGAGTTTTATTAGCAGGCACTTTATTGATTTTAGAATCAACATTTGACATTTCCTTTGACTGTTTGGCTGAAACTTCATAGGCTCGACACAACTGTATTGCACGTTTCAGTGTTAAATCAGTGTCCCGAAATAATATTTCTTGCAAACGCCCTTTCACTGTAAATGCAATTTTGTTTCTCTAATCATTCTGTCTTGTTCCTGGAACTTACAAACTTCCGCGCGCGAGCGTAGCTCTGTTAAAAACGAATCGAACGGCGCCTAGTACGGGACGTTCCAAAATCTGAAAGACTGCAAGACGATATTCTGTTTGGGAGTACAGTATTCTTCTATTTTCAGTAACACTTTTTCGGGATCATTTTTATCACTTTCGGCCCCAAAATCGTAATGTTCGAAAACTTCAATCAGTTGGGGGGGGGGGGGGGGGAGGGGGGGGGGGCTGTACAATGTTTTATTATTGCCGCTTGAACCGGTTTAGATTTAGATGAAACGCCGCTAGCAAGCATATAAACATTCATTTCAAGTCTCCACATTTTTGAAGCGTTCCGACAGATTGCTGTCATTTATGTCCAATAAGCCAATTTCGAAACTGCCATCTTTGGACTTTAATCTATGCAAGGTCACAGGTCGCGAGGTGTAAACAGTGCGATTTCATTGCTAACAACGCGTTTTCTTGGAATGTTTATACATCGCGACCTGTGACCTTGCATAGATTAAAAGCCAAGATGGCAGTTTCGAAATTGGCTTATGGCGACGGCAAGCGAAAATGGGATTCAGCCATGGTGGGTCAAATGGAGACAAATAAAGTTGGAAGGCGTAGATTTAATACATTACCTCTGCCACCATGTTGATACGGGTCGTTTGATACTAACAGGATCGAATGCCTTCTGCTTGCAGGCAGATGTTTTAGATATGAATAAGTGAATTGTCGGACACAAATTCCGAAATGCATCAAGTTTAATTCATGACATGCAGTGGCGGCGCCAGAAATTTTTTTGTGTGTGGGGGGGGGGGGGGGGGGGGGGGGGGGGAGGGGGGGGCAACTAGGGGGGCAGACTCCCATGGAGGGGGGCAAATACGTAAATGATCATATCATTACTTTGTTATGAGGTAGTCGAAACTTGGACCCAAAGTCCGTAATATACTTTTTTGGTTTGGTACGTCCTATGGACGTACCAAACCAAAAAATTATATTACGGACTTTGGGTCCAAGTTTCGACTAAATGTAATGGTAATTAGCGGTCCTCCTTTCAAAAAATCCTGGATCCGCGTCTGGTGGGTCTGTGCGTGAGAGAGAGAGAGAGAGAGAGAGAGAGAGAGAGAGAGAGAGAGAGAGAGAGAGAGAGAGAGACTTATAATGCCCGTCTGTCATAATGCGAAATCCATGCATTTTTTTAGACAAGGGATATGGATAGACATGCCTTTGTTGGCTCATAACTTAATTATAACTTATAAGTATCTGCATCCGAGTCTTTAAATCTCTACTGCCTGGATGTGTTCATCAGCTAGCCTGAGGCTTTGGGCTAAGTGTGTATGGGAAATTATTGGGAATAAAAAAGAGAGGGGTGTGTGTGTGTGTGAGAGAGAGTGACTGAATGTGTTTGTGTGTGAGGGTGGATGGAAATGCGAGATGGTTGGGGGGGGGCAACTGGGGGGCAAAGCCTTCGTTTGGGGGGGGGGGGGGCAAATGCCCCCCCCCCCCCCATGCCCCCCCACCCCCACCCCACACCCCGTAGTGCCGCCACTGATGACATGACGACTCACTCGATTACACATAAAGAGTGACAATAGGCGACCAGCCTTACAACAGTAACATAACATAACATAACATAATCTCGACCCATGATACTTTACCCATTAACAGACAAAAATACGTATGTAAAGAATGTTCGGCGCGATCGTGTTTTGTTTGCTGCATCACAGGGCTTATATTTCGTCCAAATTTGTGAGAATCCATTTGGATTCTCGTGAAAATGGTTGCGAGAATCCATACCTACTATGAGTGTCCCAGGATTCCATGAGACCACCATGGTTGAACCACTGTTGTATACTGATAACACATGTTAACATTTTACCCAGTACACCTTTTTAATTTTTAAAACTAAATTTGATAATTTTTAAACAATAAATAATAAATAAATGATGAAATAATTAAATGAACTAATAATAATTATTTACCAATAAAATCTTACAAATAATTATTTACCAATAAAATCTTACAAATATGGCTGTCATTGGAACCGGCTCAATGAGCCGGTTCCAATGACAGCCATATTTGTAATATTTTATTGACAAAGTGTCGGGATATTTCAGGTCATGTTAGCCTTCTATTGGTTAAATTGTTGCCGCTGTGTTAGTTAAAGGGTTAAATTAACTTAATTTTATTCACGCGAATCCTAGCAGAGGTGCAGCAAGAATCTACATGGATTCTCGCCGGTTTTATGGAGCGAATCTTTGTGCGAATCGATTCTCGTATTCTCGTCGAAATATAAGCCCTGCATCAATATAATGGGAGCGAGAATGTGCAGTTAAACCACTTATCACTTTGTTACGATGTGTTCCAGTTGGATTAATAATAATCATTGATTGCATAATACTCACATACTTGAAAATGTATCAACCATCTTATACTGATATATTTTCTCTTGCACTCCAGTATTATATTACATTCGTTTTTCGTTTCCGTCACGAAAAATCGTAAAGTTCGCTGATTTTACTGGGTATTTAACACAACGTTGGATTCGATTCTGATTTCACATTCGATTCGGATTCAAATCTTCCTTAAGATTCGATTCGGTATTCAATTCGAGCAGGAAAGTAGGATTCGCAGGGGCCTAGCATATAATTTTTTCCACAGATATGAAACGTGTTGCATGCATTATATGCATAGACAATTTCAGGTGTCTCCCTTGTTTTTTTTTCCTCATTGCCTTTAAATAGATTGTTTGGTTTTTGTTCGTGGTCATCCTCCAGCAGGGGCGTGGCGAGTGGTGTGTTACCCCCCTCAATCCTAGCCAAAATTTCCTGAAGTTGGAAATTCGGAGGGCAAGTCATGAGTAGTTGGAAATTCAATCTATCTGGATTTTAGAGCTGATTTGGAGATGCTGATGTCTCCTTTGCTTCCCAAAATTCCAACTCCGTTTCAAATCGGCAAAAATTCCAACTGTTATTATTTTCAACTACAGGTGTACGCAATATCGAGCTTCATAAGTATGAATGGTGTCTATCGGTACGAGATATCTCTAGTACGTTTACTTATCGTAATAAAAAAATCTCGTAATGCACTTCCAAGAATATCACATCATGTAAAACTGTTATCCTGAGTTAATTCCATCATTCACAGTTACAAAATGATGAAATATCGAAAATTGATCATTTCTACTTAAGATCTGATTTAATGTTAGGACAGTGTGAATTGTTCAAAGTTCTAAGCGTGAGCATTTGTTTATCACGTATTCAATTCCCAGAAGAATACCAAATAATAATAACCTGATAATTCTATCATAAATGTGTTGGCATTTCAGTTACTAGAATCAATTTTATGCCCCTTTTCATGGCTCCATTTTCAAAATGTTTCTCGGCAGTGAATTTCCAACTACGGGGTGCGCCCTGGAAGGGGGTTTCCCCTCCCGGGCCTTTTTCCGTAGTTGGAAATTCACCACCCTACATCCCCCAATCGGAAACCTCTAGCCATGTCCCTGTCCTCCAGTGGTGATATTATCACCCAGTAATGGATAAGTTGTAAGTACAAAGGCTGGTATGAGCCACATATAACTCTACACCTTATTTCACGAGTTTCTTTCAATAACTTCACCCAATGCGAATTGAACCCCAACAGTGTTCACCATCACATGCCATCGGCATTGCAGTAAATATATAAATATTCGATTTATTGTATCATGGATTATGTGCTGGCTGCACTCAGAAGGCTATAAGAGTTCCCTCAAATTCTAAATTATTTAAGAACTGAAAATTCATTCTCGCAGCAAGAGTTTTCGGGAATCAACACAGATTCTCGCAAATCGGGACAAATTTTAGGGCCTGCCTACTTCCACATTTGGTGGGTTTCTTATCTTGCATGTACAAAAATTGACGTTCGTATATGTTCCAACATACAGACGTTTTGTGGTCTTGATGGAAGTTACAGTACCTTGTCAGTGGCTGAAGTATTCACTGGACATCACTGCTGAATCAACGTTTTACCTTGTTATGGGGGGGGGGGGGGGGGGGGGGGGGGGGGGGGCAAAAAATAAGTAAAATTCTCCAGGCGTTTAACCACTCTGCACTCTGATGTCAAAATGGCAAAGTTTCAGGAGCAAATATTTCCCATGATGCAGTTTTATATTTAACGAAATATTCAGAGGCGGACTGGCCAAATGGTCTACTGGAAAAATTCCCAGTGGGCTCCCTGTTGGAGGTCCCCCTGGGGCCCCAAAATAATGCATCCTAACACGTGTTGGTGTATGATTTTTTAAACGTGATCAACAGGCGATATGCATCTGATTGCATGGATTGCCGGTGTACCGAAATGCTCGGGAGCGCGGTGGCTCAGTGGTAGACTGTTGGATTTCTCTGCCAGAGGTCCCGAGTTCGATCCCCGTCCGGGACGACCCGCGTTGTGTCCTTGGGCAAAGCACTTTATCTCGGTTGCCTACATGGGGGCACGATGACGCCGTGTAAGGCGTACTGCACGTCGATGGTGCGCATGTCTTCAACCAGTCTATCCCTGCCTGTGCTGCAGTGCGGAGTTACGATGTTGGAGAGCTGGCAGCTGCTCGTCGTTGCCCGGTGGTTCTCTCCGGGTACTCCGGCTTCCTCCACCCGTAAAACTGTCACGGTCACGATTAGCCATTGTGCATAAGTATGTGACCTTAAAACACAAATAAATAAGTAAATAAATAATACCGAAATGCTCTCTGTGTGGACTGCCAATGGCAACGAGGAAACAGCGTTCATTCAGTATGAAAAATAAAAATCTTCTCCCATTAGGTCGAACCATGGTCGGTTCGATGGGTCCCCCCACCCCTCGGCACAACCATTTTTCGAATAAGCGACGAAGATGACGTAAGTATGCCATCGAAATGTCCTCCACTGCAAATGATCGCTCAGATGCAAGGATGCAGCGTTCTTTCTGTTAAAAAAATCAAAATTTTCTGCGAGTCCGCCCCCCCCCCCCCCCCCCCCCCCGTCCCCCCCTCCCCCCGTACATTTGCCGGTAACTTTTCTTGGCGCAGTCCACCCCTGCAAATATATATTGTTTGAAGTGAGCTCTGTCAAACAAATTATAATTGGTTAAACTGCATGTTAAACCAGTCAAACAAAAGAAAGATAGAATAATTGGAAAGAAAGTCCAGAGTGCCAGGGGTTAAGTAAACTTTCAGAATCTAGGACAATAATTGAATGGTCATTTTGCAAGAATAAAAGTTGATTCTTGTTGTTTTCCTTGCGAGAACCATTTTCAAGAATCGCTTCTGGTCCCCATATGAATTTTAAGCCCTGCGGGTTGCACGGTATTTTAGTCGAGCAAAAACTGAAAGTAAATTCTGTTCCTATTACCTCTCTAGCAATACGCGCCTTACTTACGCGGAAGTGCATGGTGACAGCTATCCTCGAAACCGGTATATTATTTACGCGTGAATTCCTTTAGGGCAGGTGAATCGGTCAAGTTTTGACAAAGCTTAGAAGCTAATGCAGAACAATAAACAATCCCATGACAGGTATATTGACATTCGCTTTTAAACCCAGTAACGAGACGTCAGTGGAATAATGGTATATTGATGTCTTGTCAACAATAGTATCTGTTTGAGTTCTTTCCGGAAAGATCCAAGATCCTAGAGTGTAGATTCATTTCCCTAGGTTCTCACTGAGTTTCTCTCTATGTTACTCAAAATACATTTACTTGCTACAAATTCTAAGCAGGGACGTGGCTAGAGGGCTTCCGATTGGGGGGGGGGGGGGGGTGTAGGGTAGTGAATTTCGAGAGGGGAAAACACCCATCCAGGGCCTTCCCGTAGTTGGAAATTCACTACCGAGAAAGATTTTGAAAACGAAGCCATGAAAGGGGGCATAAAATTGATTCTGGTAAGGATACTCCCCATCTCAAGTCCTCATTCTAAATCTTCAGTCTCTGTAGAGTAATTCTCCATTAGCTCCCTCGCTCTCCTTAACCACCCTGTCTGAATGTTAGAGTTCTATACAAGGCTAAACGTCGTTTTACACCATCTGCTGTTTTGGAGGTTTACCAGATAATTCAGGTAGCATAATTTTCCCATATCTATTCTATCTTTATCCGACATCCACCCGAGCACCTAAAGAATTATACATATCATTACTCGCCATTGAAGTACTGTGAAGACGAAGCGGATATTTGCGGATGAAGTCTTTGACTTACAAAATACTACATGGCGACATTTGCACACAAAATTTGTTTTAAAAAAAAATCAATAAAATAATACATATTATAAGGAGTTATGTAAAACAAGATTTATTGGTTAACTGGTTAAGAGCTATATTATTTTTGGAGGTTTGAATTTGTTATGCAAAATTTGTTTCATTACAAATTATTGGAGAGTGCCGAAAGGCACTCTCCAATAATTTGCAATAGAACAAACTTATATAAACAAAATATTATTTGCATTTGACGGAATAGGAAACACGAGAGAGGAAAATGTTGAGTTTTGCTCTGTACCCTCATTTTAGCTTGGTATGATCTCCAGATGAGACTTCTATTTTGGTCATGATCGGTCAACCGTGACCGCCGAACCGTCACGTGACCTAGATTCCTTTTAGCAAAGTCTACGAGTTATATTTATGAAGGGATTTCATTTTAACTTGACTCGTTTTGGAATGATTTTACTGTTACTTGGTAACTTGGGTCGACATACATTAACTGTGAGGGCAGGGGGCGCGCTGATGTTGCGGCAACTGGTTCTCGTCAGATCACGGAAGTTAACGTCAAGCCCGGTTAGTCCGTGGATGGATGGCCGTCGGAGCGATCGATTCGGACTCCCGCGTTGTGTCCTTGGGCAAGACACTTAACCCCGATTGTCCACATGGGTACACGATGACGCGTACACTACGGCGTACTGCACGTCCCTCGGATGGTGCGCATGCCTTCAACCAATCTAACCCTGCCTGTGCTGCAGTGCGAAGTTACGATGTTGGGGAGCTGGCAACTGCTCGTCGTTGCTCGGTGGTTCTCTCCGGGTACTCCGGCTTCCCCCACCCGTAAAACTGTCACCGGCACGATATGACGTTGACTGTTAAAATGTCGTTAAAACCTTAATAAATTAAATAAATAAATAAATAAATAAATAAATAAATAAATAAATAAATAACCGTGAGGGCCACATTAACCCAAGCTTCAGTTCTTTAGTTCAGTCTACACCTCAAATTATTCTTTCTGAAAACATAGCATACAGGGAATAGGAATTAACATATTCTCAATTATCACAAATCTTGTCTTATTTCATAATTCTTTCATAAACTTTGAACATTATCCCTTTTTATCAGATACTACACACAGCCAAGTTAAGCTACAGTGTCATTGACACTTTCATTTTGAAAGCCCTGATAGTGGCTACTAGCACCCAACTAGGGCTGTCACGATTTTTTAATTTAGGAATCGATTAAAAGTCGCAAATAATCGATGATAATCGATTGATCATACCTAAATGACCCCATCTCCTCTTTGAAGTCGATAAAAATGAAGTTGAAGTCAGTTAACCTACCTCAAGTAAACAACGAAGACGACCCTCTTTCAGTTACATTCAAAGCTTTGATGTTCTGAACTTTTGAACCGTCAGTGTAATAATCAAGATCGGTCGGCAGTTGCGAACTTCGCAACTGCCGACCGGTCTTGATTATTACACTGACGGTTCAAAAGTTCAGAACATCAAAGCTTTGATGAATGTACCTGAAAGACAAATGCTTCCAATAGCTTCTTGGGGTTTAACATCGATGTTCTTAACTCTTCACCTTTAGAAACAATAGTTTTTTTCAACATATTTTCTTTTAATTATTAAACGTCTAAAACGGGATATAATTTACCGATTATTCGACAACGAAAAATACTAATCGATTTCTCCGTGATCGATCAACAATCGATTAATCGTGACAGCCCTACACCCAACCAGTTAAATTCCAAGTCAGGGGTGTCGCGAAAGGATGTTGAGACCCGTCCAATAATTTTTCCAGTCAGAACATTTTCGTCTTGACTGGAGTTCTGAATATCGATTCACCTTTGTTTGTAATCTTGTACTTCTTCGGGAGACGAGATTTGATATTTGGACTAATGTGACACGCAATCATGCAAATGAACGACTGTTGTACCCTGATTCTGCAGTTGGATGCCGGTACGTGTTAATTCAGTAAAAAGTTGCGCCACGACTACTATATGTAGTTAGAAAAGTTAGAAAACTTATTTTATTCGGTGAAAGACCTTTAAAACTTTGATGTACAAATTCGCTTATATCATCATTTCGTCGGGTTTTATTTGAAAAATGTTCTCTGGTGGCTTGTGGGGAAATGTTTACTACCTTGATACTGAAATTTGAGTTTCTTGCTTTCATAAAATATATTTACGACGCTGGCTGAAAATTTAATCTATATTAGTTTGTAATAAACTTGTGTTGCTTTACGCACAAATCTTTGTGTGTGATATAATTGACGATTTTAACCCTCGCATGACGGGACTGTAAGATTATAGCGCTCTTAAAAAAAACACCCTTCAAATATTCGTGTAGTTCTGTTACCTTTAACTGGCGGAGTGCTGAAAGCCCATATTTGGGCCTTATTCTTAAGTACCGATGACGTATCTAAAACATTCATACTCAGTGAATATGATTCATATATCGTCTTTGAAATGAAATGAATTAGTCTTGAAGAATTTGCCTGCTTACAATTTATAGGAGAGTGGCTAGCCACTCTCCCATAAATTGTAGCAAGGCAAAGATATGTGAACAAAGTTTGATGACCACAAATAATTTAGCACTCTACAGTAAAAACACTCGCGGGTGTGATTTCCACCTCGACAATATTTGCTGAATTCCAAGTTAATCTCTTGGTGAAAACCACGCTCAACGAATGTTTAACTGGTAATCCACTCTCACATACGGAGGTGGAACCATTCAGTGGTGGCGCCAGGATTTTCCCGACAAGAAAGGGGAGGGTGTCCTCCCCGAGGTGGGGTCTATAATATCCCAGGATAAATCCACAATAAAGGAAGCAGCTGTAACCCCGCTGAACTCCGTTCCCCGGTGCCACTCTCTGGAACCATTCGCACTTAAAACAGATTTCCAAGTTCTAAGCAATGAGAATTACGGAAATAACCTCTCTGCCAGTAATGCATACACTATGCATTAACGTCACAACCAGGGCCGTAAGAGATTTTTATCGGGGTGGGGGGGCGTGGGGAGGGTGTAGGACGTCGGTGCCCGAAGGTTCGGTCATATCGCCCAACTATTTGGATCGTACCTAATTGTTTTTATCAAAGACTAGTACGCTACAAATATACTTTCCATGGATGAAATACTTAAATGGTTGGGAATTTATTGGAGATTGACGTCAATAACACATCAGCTAAGCAGAGGTGCCCGACCATCTGGCTGCTTTTAACAAGTCGTGGTCATAAAAATATTTTCTTAACAAGTAACTTTTCCAGGATGTGGAATTCTCCCGATATATTGAGTCAGATAGTGCTCTTCACAAGAGTCGCCGTTCAGATTGTTGGCTATTATTGTACCAGCGTGCATTCTCATCTATGTGCATAAACGATGCATGTGTGATTCCGTGACTCACTGATTCAGTCCGTTTGTGTCCAGCTAAATATTGATATGCAATGGAAGTAGAAGTTTTCTGTCGTATGGGCGGGGCTACCCGTTCTGGTGTTGGTGGGAGGGCTAGTTGGTTATACACCCAAAGCCCCTTTGCAACTTATATATAAGTTAAAATATCCCCGGATATATATATACACAACGTGAGGTCGTTAAAAAGTGCGTCGTTGAACGCAAATTGTGACCGATAAACTAAGAAATAAACACAGACCCATGCATAAACTCAATCACAAATTCGTCGCTCGAGCTCTATATTGTTGGATTCAGAGGCGGACTGGCCATATTGTTTACCTGGGAAATTCCCGGTGCTCCCCCTCCCTATTAGATGGCCCCAGCCCCCCCCCCCCCCCCCCCAAAGTGATGCAGCCCAACACCTGTCGATGCCTGAAATTTCGTGAAAACACCCAACAGGGGAAATGAATCTCATTGCGTAGAATGTCGGTATATTGAAGTGTTCTCTATGTGGACTGCCAATGGCAGTCCTCATAGAGGACACTTCGATATATCAGCAGTCTAGTCTGCCATTGATCGTCCAGATGTTAGAAACAGCATTTTGTTTAATTTGAACAATCACAATTTTCTTCCAGTGGGTCGAGTTATGGTCGATACGATGCAATCCCCCCCCGCCACCCCCCCCCCCCCCCGCCGCCCCATGACCGACGCAGAAAAATGCCATCGAAATGTCCTCTGTGTGAACTGCCATTGATCGCTCAGATGCAAGGAAACAGCGATCGTTCAGTTCGAAATATCAAATTTTTCTCCTGCCTTGATGTATTTCCCGGTTACTTTTCTTGGCCGTGTCCGCCCCTGGTTGGGTTGTACAGGCCTGGCATTTTCAAGAGAGCGATTTATTTGCTCGCCTACTGCTCGCCTCAAAAAAAAAAATTAGGGAGGGCGAAAACTAGCCCTCCTGGTCTTAGAAAATAATGATTACCATAACGCCTATGCCTAAAACCCACATCTTCTAAGATCTCTGCTACATGTATGTTAGTGGTCTCTGTAAGACGGTCACACTGTCCCCCCCCCCCCACACATCTCCGGGCCTTGCCAAGGCTCGGAGGTGTGGGAGGGGCAGTGTGTAACCGTCTCACAGAGACTACCTTGTTAGCAGCAGCAAAGAAAATGTACAAAGCCCACTTGGCGGAATTCATTAACAGTAAAACTTCATTTTGCAATTTTAGCTTTTGTAAGCTTGAGGAGAGCTAATCGCTCGCCTACGCCATGCGAGGGGAGCGACTTTTAGCCCTCCTGCATATTTAAGAATGCCAGGCCTGCTTGTATATGTTATTAGTTGATATGTAGGAAATAGATCCTTAGTTGCGGACAAACACGCTTACTCATGTTAAGTCGACCTGGTTTTATACCTCCAGACAGACTGTTTGAAATGCAATGAACTCAGTCATGTGAAAGAAATGTCGTGTCTGAGGTCGTTGTTATGTTCATCTTCTGGGTCACGAGTTAGTTTTGGTCATTTTACTTTTAAGATATTTAATAATTCGGTCATATGACTTTGTGAGTGCTCCACTGTTTCCCCTGACGTGGGTTATTACAAAATGAGATGATTATCAGTTGGTGATGACGGACGGTATTTTGAGAGTGTGTGTGGGTGGGTGGGGGGGGGGGGGGTAGGGGGACTAAGGTTCTTTAACTTGGCCATCCTAGCACGCACATGTCGAAGGCACGAGTTATAGTGGAGATGCCATTGGCGGTTCTCCCCGAACGGTACAATTTAGACAACGTGTTATCAAATGGAGCATACTTGTGGGTTTGAGGGATGAATATCCACTTTATTTTTGGTGTCGGCAAAAGGATGTTTTAGCAGCTTGTTTCAAATCGCTGAGCTCACCAATGAATGTTTAGTTTACCACACTCACAGACTTTATCATTTGGAGTGGGGTGAGGTGGAGGTGATAAACAGATGAATATTAACGTTACTGGGGGGGGGGGGGGGGGGGGGGGGTGGCTCAGTAGGTAGAGGAAAAGGCTGCAAGCCGAGAGGTCCTCGGTTCGAATCCCACCTGCGGCACCCGCGTTGTGTTCTTGGGCAAGACACTTCACCCCCATTGCCCATGTGGGGGCACGGTGACGCTGTGCACTAAAGCGTACTGCACGTCGATGGTGCACCTGTCTTCAACCAATGCTAACCCTGCTTGTGTGGAGTTAGTATGTTGGAGAGCTGACAGTTGCTCGCCGTTGCTCGGTGGTTCTATGTGACCTTAAACACCATTAAATAAATAAATATTAACATTACTAAATAGTTCTTACCTTTCAATCCATAGTATGTGTAGTTACACTCGTCTGAGATATTTCAGTTGTCCGGAAAAGCGAACCTACGGTATGATATATTTCAGACGACTGAATCTGAAAGTACCATAAACGTTCATTTTCTTTGAATGAACGCTAGAAATGTTGCTCAATGGAGACTTGATTTGAGCGAATTTTTAATGGCATTACCATTAGGAATTAAGACTCACCACAGCCGTAGTTTACGCCGCACGGTCCCACTAACTGTGTTAAAATCTTGATGGTGTAAAGGTGAATTACATACTCGTGGATCGGAATATCTATGATGGGAACACGAAAGAATATCTGCGTATTCCTGTGAATGGATGAACATTAGATTACATCAAGGGTAATCAGCGCGCAAAACTGGGTAACATTACTAAACAAACAGTAGAGAACAGCTTTGCCACGATATAGCCTTCGCTGCTGATGTGACGTTGAGCACCAATGAATAAATAACGTCGTCGAATTACTTACATAATTAGACTGGTGGGCCGAGAGCTTGTGTTAAACCCGGAGATTCATTGGTTGAAACATTGCTTGTGTTTTTGTCCATATGGACATAAGTTGAAAGTGATACTGTGGGTGATTTTACAATCCACTCTCCACATACTGTATCTTAAGTATAAAAAAGAAACAAAGCATTTTATGGTAACTGTAGAGTGTATTATCACTAAATCACACACGGAGTGGAGGTTCCACCCAAGCAATAATTGCAAGTTTGTTGAAAAGCATAACAAGCACAAGCGAAGTTTCAACTGATGGACCTCCGGGTTAAACCCGGAGGTCCATTGGCTGAAGCATTGCTTGTGTTTTTTTGTCCATATGTACATAATTTGAAAGTGATACTTTGGGTAATAACTCCACTTCGCGGCTGATTTAGTTACAATCCACCTTTCACATACTGTAAGAGTGTTTGATTAATTTTGTACCACAATTTATTTCACGCATTTACAATGTTGCATTTCTGGGTAAACAACTTCAGATACCATAAAGTTAATCCCCCAGAAAACCTGGTCACGCAGTACAGTGATATGAATTGCACATAAAACTTATAGCGTTTCGTTTAATAACAAGTTTTTCAAACCCCAAGGCAGTCGCACTCGATGAATGCCGTAAATAAATTTCCTCTCGTAATGAGGTTTCGCTTTTATTTTAGTGCTTGAAGACTTTAATAATTAACTTGTGATACAACCATCGAACTGTTTTCCACGGAAAATTTTGAACGTGCTTCATTTTAACCCACTTCATTTCCCTATTCGTCCTAGGCCGGCACCATGGCTTAAACTTCACACGAGAATCAGAATTGATTCGACTAGGGCTCTGCGAATCACATTTTCGAGTCGAATCGTGAATCGAATCGGGTTTATTATTCGAAATCGAATCGAATCGAATCTCGAATTGAATTCTGGGAGTCTTGAAGATGACCCTATAAGAGGACGGGGGTGGGGGTAGGGGGTTAACCTGATTGTTCTGACTATAACGGCTCAAGTCCCGATTGATAAATATTCCAGCTACATCTATACTATATTTTAGAATGTCTGTCTGTCTGTCTGTCTGTCTGTCTGTCTGTCTGTCTGTCTGTCTGTCTGTTGTCTGTCTGTCTGTCTGTCTGTCCGCTATAGAAATGAATATGGGGCCACTGTCCAAAATGGGTCTACTAGGAGTACTTTTTATGGCGGAGGTCATCGTCAGGTTTAAAAAAGTGTGTGGGATGGGGTGGGGTGTAGGGGGGAACCAAAAGTTATGACCAAAATTGTTTTTACCGATACAAGTCTTCAAAGGGGTCTATTAGGGGTAAGCTTTTATCAGGAATCTAATAGTGAGGTTTAAAAAGTATCGAGGTGGGGGGTGGGGATGTAGAGGGGCACCAAAAGTTATGACCAAAATTTTTCTCACCGATACAGGTCTTCAAAGGGGTCTACTAGGGGTAAATTTTTACCAGGAATCTAATGGTGAGGTTTTAAAAAAGTGCCGGGGTGGGGTGGTGGTGGGGTGGGGGTGTAGAGGGGCACCAACAGTTATGACCAGCAAACTCTAGTATAGATCAAGGGAGAATACTCCCCTCAGCCCGAGCAACGGCGGGTAACTCTGCTAGTTGATGATATAGTTGGAATATTACCCAGGAACTGATGCGAGACTTACCAGCACTAATCACTGCACAGGACGAGCTACTAGCAACAGCTCATCGTCAACATTGTTTGGAAACTTTAACTTTGTTTTCAACAGTGGTAGAGACTAGTGAGACTGGAATTAGCATGGGATGTGACATGGGTCAGGTGCTATTTTATGTTAATATAGATGAAATTACGCTCTGTGTTTATTTTTGGCTTTATTTTCGTACAAATTCCGTCTGAACTATACGTATTGTGAGACGACGACAATGACTAATCATGTAAAGATTCGAAAGGAAACGAATCGGGCAACCGATTTCGAATCGAATCGAATATCAACTTAAGATTCGAAATCGAATCGAATCTCGAAGCTTCGCATGGCCCTTAATTCAACGAAAACAATGAAAATCAACTTTACTCCTCGCAAAACTTGTCATATATAGATCTGAAAGTATGATTAACTCTTCGAAAGGCAACTTATATGAAACAGGATCGTGATACGACCTATATTCATAAAGTAGAGAGTTACTCAGTGGATTTGTGTGGTAGACCAATCAAGATTTTCACCGTGCAGCCCCCAAGGCTGCACGTTGAAAATTTTACTTGGCCTTCCCATAAGAAACGAATATAGACTCTACCAGTTGATGGCACTGCGCTGGCACAGAATATACCATTAAGGTCCCAGGCCTGGCATTCTGAAAAATGCAGGAGGGCAAAAATTCGCTCTCCTCAATCAGCTTAGGAGAGCAATTAGCTTTACACTGCATTTTAAGTATCCAGTTGAACGAACTCATTGAAACTGAGACCAACAGACTGCATCAGTGATTTTATTAACTTTACTAAGGTAAAGCGAAATCTCTTAGACATCTAGATATCTCACTCAACAACCGAACACACACTTGACAAGACCTGTGTGTGTACCCAGACCTGTTGTCCAAGAAAGTCATACGCCTATCACTACCACCTTCAACCCCCCAAGGGGGTTGAAGGTGGTAGTGGTAGGCGTATGACTTTCTTGGACAACAGGTCTGCTTGAATCTACAGTCACATCCTGGTGCAAGTGCTTCAAGTGACAGGATAGTAGTAATGGTAGTATATTATAGTGTCAATATTCCTTGAATAATTACCCCTCAAACTGTGATGTCAGTTGTTGAACTTGAAACTGACAGAAAAAAAAATATTGCTGTGGCCCATTTTGCTTCAAATGATTGCAACTGTGTTTGGGTATGGTTGCAGCCATTACCTTTTACCACTAAACCAGTTTCAAAATGAAATTACGTGATGTTGTGTGACTTCGAAGTTAAATTACATTTTTGCTTTACAACAAAAATTTAACGTGAGCATAATACATGTAATCTCAATCATCCCAGACCAAAATATTTAGGAGGGAAATTTTTCGATCTCCTTAATTCTTTCAGGAGGGTGGTAAGGAGAGCTAAAAAATCGCTCTCCTGAAATTGCCAAGCCTGCCAGGCCCAAAGGGTTAAAATCCTGGAGAATTCTACCTATATTTGCTCCCTTAACGTTCACGGCGGTCGCAGCTTTACATCCAATCCAATTTGCACTATTCTCCCCGCGGGAACCCCGGGAAGTGAAGCAGTGCCTGTTCGCTGCGGTAAACAGGCTCTGTTTTACTGGTAAAATAGGACCCAGTCACCAATGCTTGGGAGGTGCAAACCCTCTCTAAAATGGACAACATGGCTTATTAACGCTCACCCCTGGTCTTGAGTTGATACTTGTGTTGTGGTCATGATTAGACAATGTGCCAAAATATGTGACCTTAAACCCCAATAAATAAATAAATAAATTTGCACGAAGGTTAGCAAATAAAATATGTTTAAACTAAACTAAACTAGCTTTACATGCACTCGAGATCGTGTTTCTATTGAGTGACGCATTAAATAATAATAATTATTGATTATTGCTTAAAAAACGCCCACATTAAATTTTCTAATTCTTTATTCATCAAAAGTTTGCGCGTGTCTCCGCGTGTGTGGGATGGGGTGGGGTTTCGGAGAGTTGGGGTTGGGATTGGGTTCAAAATATATGATCTATGATTTGTGGGGACATTTTTGCTTTTGTTCTCGGTGACAAAACAAGTCCCCGCAAAATCATGTAAGACAAACCCAAATCCATTGGCTATTGTTTTCTTTGCGAGGATTCGGAGAAAACAAAGGAAATCTTTGCGGGAGCCCGGGCGCGATTGTCCAGGTTCTCACAAAAATCGGGATGACAGACCCTCCCCCCCCCCCCCCACACACACACTATCCTCATACCCACCCCTCTCCACAGCCATTGACATAAACTATACGCCGGACAGTCTGGTCCATTGGATTGTGTGGTTTTTGTTGTTGTCGAGAAAGAGATTTGTACGTGTTATGATTTTGATAACTTCAGTGTCAAACAAACTGTGAGAATTTTCTTTAAGGGTTCACTCACCTCTTATCACACTCGTCGTGTCGATCTGTTCAAACTGTTTCGAGTGGCTCTGACAAGTAACTTCAAAATAAAAGCTTTTTAAATATGTTTTAATTTGTACTCTTCGGGTCAAGTGGATTGTACCTTAGAATGAAGTTTATCTTTGATCGTCTCATCTTGATTCAATTTAATTTCAGTGCAGTTGTACTTTTACAAGTATTATACGGTAAAAACTCTTTGTCCGTTTGTCGCGAAATCAAACGTTCGGACGATTTTGTTTCAAGACACTGAGGTTTCCGGTATCACGATGCAACTGTTTACCAACCATAAGGGGAACGCAGTGGCTCAGTGGTAGACTGTTGGACTTCTAATCTAGAGGTCTCGTTTAGATCCGCTTTCGGGGCGACCCACGTGGTGTCCTTGGGCAAGCCACTTTATCCCGGTTGCCTACACAGGGGCACGATGACGCCGTGTACTAAGGAAGGCGTACAACACGTCGATGATGCACATGTCTTCAACCGCTGTAACCCTGCTTGAGCGAAGCTTGAACAGAGTTAGACTGTTAAGGAGCTGACAGTTGCTCGACGATGCTCGGTGGTTCTCTCCGGTTACTCCGGTATCATCCACCCGTAAAACGGTCACGGTCACGATTAGGCATTGCGCATAAGTATGTGACCTTAAACACCAATAAATAAATATTACCAACCATAAGTAGGGACGTAAATAAGCGGGTGGGGGAAGTAGGTAGTGTGTGTGCGCCCCATATATTTTTTAATCTGGATTTTTTTTTAGTCTCGGGTGTCAATTCACTTTTATTAAGTCAGAACACAACGAGCGTTGAGAAGGGTAGACTGGAATTAATTACCCGAGTTGGAGTTCTTCTTGTACTTCGCGCGGGCCGAAGGCGCGCGTGAAATACAAGAAGAACTCCAACATGGGTCACTGATTCATGCCCCCCATCCCACCCACCCATACTCTACCCGAGTTGTCATCTGTATCTATACCACGATTAAACTTGAATTAACCCTTTACCTAACGAATCGCCCGCATCCGCCCGCGTAATTTGCAAATTGAGTAGTTGAAAAAATTAAATTTTTCAAAATATTTCAACAAAACCATATCATGTGACCCCTCATTGGTACGAGCTCATTGAACTCGTTCCAATGAGGGGGTCACATGTTATGGTTTTGTTGAAATTTTTGGAAAAATTTATAAAAATAGTAATTAAAATAATAAATGTTGATTTTCTCTACGTTGGGTAAAGGGTTAAGTGAATGAAGCTAATTTTTTTAAAGAAAAATAAAACCTTCAGTCGATGGTCTGTTTACTTTCTTGCGTGACGTTGTTTTGTGTCAAAGTTTTTCATTCATGTAATGACGTCACTCTAATGCGTAACAGCCAATCAGATGCATTCTTTCATGGCGTTCTTACACTTAGGCTCTTGGGCAAGGCACTTTATCCCCGTTGTTTATATTGTGGCACTGGACTAGGGCGTACAGCACGTCGATGGTGCGCATGTCTTCAACCGCTGTAACCCTGCTTGAGCGGAGCTTGAACAGAGTTAGAATGTTGAGGCTGCATCGATTTTGGGGACCCCAGGAGGGGCCTTCTAATAGGGGGCCCACCGGGAATTTTCCTAGTGGACCATACAGCCAGTCCGCCTCTGGTTCAACCAGAACTCCCGACCCCATACACACACACATTACTCACCCGTGTTCAATGGCGGTTGCACTGTGCGTCAGCTGTCAAAGCGTTCGGAGCACTGACAGAATAATGCCTTCAAGCAGTGCAAAGTTAAAACAAAGAATGAAAGGTTTTGAACACCATAACATTTGTTTTAACCCTTTACCTAACATGAAAAGCAGACGACACTTGCAGAAAAAATTCTTGAATAACTATTTTTTTTCATTATTTGTCTCAAAAACATAGGTTATGACCCCTCTTTGGAACGAGCTCGACGAGCTCGTTCCAAAGAGGGGTCATAACCTATGTTTTTGAGACAAAAAATGAAAAAATAATGAAAATTAATTGGCGATTTTTGAGAATAGCGCTGGCCGGTTTTGGCCGTTACGTTGGGTAAAGGGTTAACTCAGGTTCATTGTATTGGTAGTTATCATAGCTGAGCCGGGCAACTACAGGTTAATCATGTGATATGTATCGTCATGGAAGTGAAATGGGACTTTTTTCAAGACATGCGCACGAGTACAGTTTAAAAGGGGTTCGTTGGTGAGAATTGGGTAAAATGTTCAGGTCTGGCATTTTGAGGAAAGCCATTGATTCGCTCGCCTACTGCTCGCCTAAAAAAATTAAGGAGGGCGAAAATTAGCCTTCCTGGCCTTAGAAAATAATGATTACCATAACAGCCCATTCCTAAAACCCACTTTTTTTCAAATCTCTGCTATGTTAGTGGTTTCTGTAAGACGGCTACACTGCCCCTCCCACACCTCAGGGCCTTGACGAGGCAGTGTAGCCGTCTCACATAGACTACCTTGTTAGCAGCACCAAATAAGATGTACAAAGCCCACCCAGGCAGAATTCATTAATAGTAAAACTTTATTTTGCCACTTGTAGCTTTTGTAAGCTTGAGGAGAGCTAATCGCTCCCCTAGGACATGCGAGGGGAGCGATTGTTAGCCCTCCTGCATTTTTAAGAGTGCCAGGCCTGGTAAATGATACATTATTCTGAACAGGTTTGTCAGTACTTGTAGACTGCTTGTATATTTGTTGTGATATGTTTTCTAAAGTATGTCGGTGAAGGACAAGAATAATTTGAAATGCGTATTTATCGGTCACCTATGGCACGATATTTCCGGTTTTCACAGATGCGTGTGCGAATGGTTAAAACATCGACTCGACGAGCTCGTTCCAATGAGGGGTCATAACCTATGTTTTGGAGACAAAAAATGAAAAAAATCATGAAAATTAATTGATGATTTTTTAGAATAGCTCTGGTCGGTTTTGGCCGTTACGTTGGGTAAAGGTTTAAGGCCTTTTCTCTTTTGTTGGCAAGGAGAAAATAGTTTCACAATCCATGGTTGTGTGCAGGCATCTACGATCTACACAAAAAACGACTGCATTCTTTCTCGCCAAACTTTTCACAGAATGGTAGGCCTACTTGGTAAGTTTGAACCCGTATTGATTTTTGTGGTCAAAGGTTAAATTCACAGGATCACAAAATTCATTTAAAGACATTTTCTACTCCATCCACTTACCTGTTCCTGCAACCCAGTTTTAAAATTAGAAGTCGGATATTGGGGATATTAAACTTTGGAGAATAAATGTCAAGAAATTTTGGATATGCACTTGGAACGGACGCGAAGCTAAGATATCGAAATGTTCCTTCACAGTTTAATCAAACACCTCGACCCGCTGTGTGAACGTATTACCGCAAACATTTCAAAGGCATTTCTAATATTGGTCGACGCGTTTGCTTAATCGTAACGTGTCATGAGCAATTATAGAAGTTCTGTGCGGTATGTAACAGGCATACAATATTTCAAAAACTGACTAATGATCGAAAACATACCCTGAGTCGGTGGAAATTTCTGCCATTTTGACTGGATTGTGATGTACATTTCCCATCCTGAAGTAAGGACATGGGTGGACGCTAAATGTTCTGTTCGTATCCGCCCTTGAACGCTCTATACTAAACTTGTTTACCCTTTTAAAGGCCAAACCCTCCAGCGCAGTGCACAAGAATCGGCAGTTTAATTTAATTTTTTGTCTCAAACAGCTTGTGAACCCTCATTGGAACGAGCCCGCTGGGCTCGTTCCTATGAGGGTTCATAAGCTGTGTTTTTGTGACAAAAAATGATGATTGTTATTTAAGAAATTTTATGCAAGTGTCGTCTGTTCTTCAGATTATGTAGCGCGTAAATGCTGCACTGCATACATTGCGGTTATTTGTGAAGTACGTATAAATTATATCGCTTTCTGCCTCTGACCAGTGACGTGAATCGTTTCGATAATGCAGTTTGATCATGTATGTTAATTGCTTATTCGAGTTCAGTGTGCTGTGGTGCAGAGCTGATCAAGAGTAAAGGCTGGGGAATATTGTATCACACAGCTGGTTTTCCGTTATCGTAAAATTCTTTGTTCCCCCAATAATGGCGCTATTTTTTTCTTTCGCTCACAATATACACGCTAAATGGGAAATGCGATTGAGAATATTTACTGAAGGTTTCACGGTCGTTATTTCGTGCATTTGTCAATAAATTACTGCTAGAGCTATAAGTATGAGTTTGCAATAGGATAATCGATCATACTATATGTTAGTTAACCCCATTCATGCACAGGCGTAGATAGCTTTTTCGCTATCAGCGAAGCTCAAGGCGATGTTTCGTGATCATTTTCCGTCAGCCGTCCGTCCTGCGTGAACTTGACATAAGTGGCGGAGCCATGGGGGGGGGGGAGATGGGGGGGGGGGGGTACTTACCCCTCCACTTTTTTGCCAAGCGTAGTAAAAATATACTATCATTTTAATTTTTGTTTTGAACGTTGCGGTGTAATGGTGGGTATGCTTAATTCCATATTCCCAAGTGCACTAAATCAGAGAAGTTTTTAAATTATGTTTGTGTGTGCCCCCCAGCCAGCCCCCCCCCCCCCCCCCACACACACACATCTGCAAACAACAAACAAGAGTCGAGGGCCCAAATTGCAACAAGGCGTGCCGCGTTCAAACGGTCTGAAACATACCGCTTAAGAGTATTCGAGGAATGCTAGAATCGAGAGCGTGCAACGCATCCGTTTGGAATGCAGCCTACTTTCATTTTCGATTTGAGTGTCGTTTGATGCTTTGTGCTCGCACTATACAACAGCGTTCTTCCGTTAAAATGTCACCATGTACGACGTTTTCTATAACTGAAAGACCTATCCAGTAAGTTTCAAAAAGGATAAAACTGTTTTAATTTAATTGTCTGAGAATGCTCCAGAGAACACCATTTACAACATAAGTTTTAAAAATTTTCTCAACTTCCGGAGGGGACACCCCTCCCGAAACCCACCCCGGCTCGGCGCTGCGCGCCGAGGCCGTCGCTACGCAGCGGGCAATACCCAACTGTACCCCCCCCCCCTCACTTCTGTAACTCTGGCGCCGCCACTGCTTGACATTATCGAGTTCTCATAAACTACTGAGCCGAATTGAACCAGAAGTGATACGCATATTCCTTATCCACTTGTCAATTCAAGTTTGTTCAAATAAAGTTGCCACGCCTACAAGGGGCGTCACAATTGGCATAATTCTGTCAGCACCCACAATTTAAAAAATAAGAATTAAAACATCTTATGCAAAATTACCAATCAAAATCTTTTGATACTTGGTACACAACTTCCTTTGAGGGGTCCGATTGTGGTTCCCTATGGAACTCGAATTTTAACTTGGTGTGATATGAGGAGTTTCATTTTAAAATCCTCTTCTTCAGATCCCCAGCAAAATCTCTTGATATTTGGTAGACTGTATTTTTGTGAGGGTTGGGGAGGGGGTGGGGTCAGCTTGATGTTTGTTCAGACCAAATCCCTGGGGTCATATTTGGGCTCAAATCAAGACCCTGGGGCGAGAGATCGAATTTTAACTTAGTGTAAGATGAGGAATATTGATTGTTTAAAAATATTCTTCTTCAAAGCCACCAGGCAGAATATTTTGATATGTGGTGTGTAATATCCTTACTAGGGTGAGTTTCATGTTTGTTCAAATCAGATCCCTGGGTTCATATTTGGGCTCCTTATGGGAACCCAAATTTTAATTTAGTCCAATATAAGCAAAACATTTTAAAAATCTTATAAGAACCACAAGTCAAAGTCTTTTTCTGATCGGTATGCGCTTGTAAGGAGGTGGGGGTGGGGGGCAAATATACGTTTGTTCAAGTCAACTTGACTTGGTTGTACGTCCCTGCCACCAGTCAGAGTCTTTTATTAGCTCATCTTGACAAAGTCAAGCTGAGCTAATCTCATCGCTCTGCGCCCGTCGTCCGTCAACACCATGTTTTGGTCTTCTCTTCCAAGGCCACTGGGCCAATGCAAGTGAAAGTTTGTATGAGTGATGTTCCCAAAGGGGCATTTCATTTTTGTTCAACTCAACATGCCCAGCCCCATAGGGAGGGAGTGGGGGAAAATGCTCCAAAATATTTTTAAAATCTTCTTCTCAAGAACCTGTGTGCACAATGACTTGATATTTGCTATGGGGCTTCCATATGAGGTGTAGAATCAAATTTGTTCAAACGAACTTCGTGAAGTAATATTTGGCTTTGTAATAGGAGGGGGTAAGATTTTTGGCCCCGCCCAAAATTTCTATTTTCTGAACCGATGGTCCAGTCTGAACCAAATTTGGTTTGTGGTATTATTGTGTCATAAGTACTTGCCCCATACAAAAAAAAAAAAAAATTCCCGCATCCCCATGGGAACCCTGGGAGCTAAAATAGAAATATTTTCAAACGCCCATATTTCCCAAACCCCACGGAACAGAGAGCTTTTATTTGGTATGAAGTATCCGTATGACCAGTAGAAGTGAATGGTAAAAAAATGCCATCGGTTATGTTGGGGTGTTCTGTAATGGGCATCGACAAAATGCTGAGTCAGCATATTTGCAAAACTTTAAAAAAATCTTTTCTCCGGAACCAATCTTCAGAATCTTTTGATATTTGGTATACAGCATTTATAGTGGGGTCAGATAAAAGTTTGTTGAAATAAAGCTCATTGGTTCATATTTGGGCTCTCTACAGGAGCCCGAAATTTTAACATAGGGTACTATGGGGAATATTCTTTAAAAATCTTCTCCTTCAGAACCACCAGTCAGAATCTTTTAATGTTTGGTATACATCATTGTTTTGAGGGCCAGATTCAAGATTGTTCTAACCAAGTCCCAAGGTTAATATTTGGCCAAATTTTATTTTTCTTCAATATGGAGGGTAATTTAAAAAAATCTTCTTCAGATCCACCAGTCAGAATGCTTTGATATTAGGTATGCAACATCTCTAAGGGGGTCAGATTCAAGTTTGTTCAAATCAGATCCCTAGGTATATATTTGGGCTCACAATGGTAGCCCAAATTTTTACTTAGTGCAATATGAGGAAATTTCTTTAAAAATCTTCTTCTTCAGATCCACCAGTCGGAATGCTTTCATATTTGGTTTACAACATCTCTTGGGGGGTCAGATTCCAGGTTGTTCAATACGAGTGCCTAGGTTAATATTTGGGCTCCATATGGGAACATGAAATTTAAATTAGTACAGTATGAGGGAATTTCTTCAAAAATCTTCTTCTTCAGATCTACTCGTCAGAATGCTTTCACATTTGGTATACAACATCTCCAGGGGGGTCAGATTGAAGTTTGTTCAAATCGGATCCATAGGTTAATATTTGGGCTTTCTATGGTAGCCCAAATTTGAACTTAGTGCAATTCGAAGAAATTTCTTTACAATTTCTCTTCTTCAGATCCAACAGTCAGAAGGCTTTCATTTTCGGGACACAACATCTCTTGGGAAGTCAGATTCAACTGTGTTCAAATCAAGAGCCTGGGTTAATATTTGGGCTCTCTACGGGAGCCGGAATTGGCCATTTTGATGAAGAATTAAAAATTTTGTATTCAGTACCCTCTAGAGGTGTGTAACTAAGATTAATCCACATAGGTTGTATCAAGGGGCTTCATAGGGGAGCTCTACATTTCACTTTATGATCAACTGAAGAAAAGGCATGATGCCCAGATTATTTTTGTCACTACTGAGGGACTCAAGGATTGACAGTGTAGCCTATGGAGATGGCTTGCTTATAATGTAGACTCATTCTTGGACTCTGTTTAAATTATGTTCTGTTCAAGACGAGCGCTTCAGGCCCCGTGAGGCCTCTTGTTTGATATACAGCAACCTTATGAGATTCAGATTGTAGTTTGTTCAAAGCAAGTCCATTGGGTCATATTTGGGCTATTCTTTAAAAAATCTTCTTCACATCCACGAGTCAGATTCTTTTGTTACATTGTATTAATGTTCTTAGTATGGTGTGATTCAAGTTTGTTCAAATCAATTCCCCGGGCTATTTCAATTTCAACATAAAGCAGTACGAGGAATGTTCTTCAAAGATCTTCTTCAGACCCACCCAGGGACGTGGCGACTGGGGTGGTGTGTAGTGCTCAAACGACTAGTGAATTCCAAAGTCGACTAGTCAATACCCAAAAGTCAAGTCGACTTCGACTAGTTATTGGTGATAACCTGTCTCCTTATAACAGTGTTGGTGTTCCGGTAGAGTGCTGAAGGTCCAGATTTGGCTTCACTTGGGCATTCATATACAGCAACTTACTGGAACATTATTCTGTTAATGTGCTTCTAATTATGCTAAGAGTGAAATTATATAGTCTTATTTAATTTGCCTTGTTGCGATTTATGGGAGAGGCACTCTCCCATAAATTGCAACAAGGCAAATTAATAACATATCCTGATAACCCAAAATAATTCAGCACTCTACTAGTACTAGTTAAAACAAACTACTGTCACTACTATTAGATGGCAATAGATGTATACATTGACTGCCTAATATTGCTGTTCAGACTGTCTGACAGTGGCACAGAAGGGATACTATTTACCTAAAAGCTTGAACTCCTCCGACTAGTCGACTGCACAATTGAGAGTCGACTACTGGTTTGCCCAGAGTCGACATCGACTAGTCGACTAATCGTTTGAGTACTAGTGATGTGGGGGTGGGGTTCCCCCCCCCCCAAATCCTGGCCAAAATTTCCTATAGTTGGAAATTCGGAGGGCAAGTCATGAGTAGTTGGAAATTCCATCTATCTGGATTTTAGAGCTTCTTTCGGGTGATGCTGTTGTCTCCTTTACTTTTCAAACTTCCAACTCGGTTTCAAATCGGCAAAAACTCTCAACTGTTACTGTTAAAACTACAGTGAACGCAATATCGAGCTTCATAAGTATGCATGATGTCAATCGGTACGAGATTTCTATAGTACGTTTACTTATCGTAATAAAAAAAATCCTTGAAATGCACTTCAGGAAAATCACGGTATGTAAAATCGTTATCCCGAGTTAATTCCATCATCACAGTTACAAAATGATAACATAGAAAATTGATCATTCCTGCATAAGATCTGATTTAATGTAAGGACAGTGTGAATTGCTCGAAGTTGAGCATTTGTTTAGCACATATTCAATTCCCAAAATAATTCCAAATAATAATAACCTGACAATTCTGTCATAAATGTGTTGGCATTTCAGTTACTAGAATCAATTTTATGGCCCCTTTCAGGGGTCCATTTTCAAAATTTTTCTCAGTAGTGAATTTCCAACTGGGGGAGGGACCGGGAGAGGTTTCCCCCTCCCGCTCTCTCCCCCTAGTTTGGAATCCCCCCCCCCCCCCGCCAATCGAAAACCTCTAGCCACGTCCCTGGACCCACCAGGCATAATCTTTTGATATTTGGTGGACAGCATTACTCTCATTCCTAGATTAAAGTATGTTCAAAGATTTTACGCTTGACTGATTTTGGTTGGCACCAGAGGGGTTTGAAATTTAACACAGAATCCAATAAAGAATTGACTGTTTGATTAAATAAATTGTGCGTACGCATGGCCGATCTGATTGTGGTAAAAAATGTAAATGTGTGTAAACATAAGATTAACGTTTGTTCGAACTGCAACAACCCTCCAGGCAACAACTCGAGTGCCGGTGGGAGATGGCGGTGATAGGGTCCATTCAGGAGTTTGTTGTTGTTTTTTGTTTTAGAATTTATGCAACACAAAAATACACTTACTATCCGAGGGGCGGGGGGGGGGGGGGGGGGGGTAGTGGGAGGGGTCCAGTGGGCGGTTTTATCTCTTTGCGTTAAAATTAGTTTTGAAGGTGTTTGAGTCATTTTACGCACAAAACTGATTCAGTCAACAGGCTCTTCCCCTCTCCACCTCCCCCACCCCCTAGCTAAATTAGATTAACTATATAATCCCTCTTTAAACAGTTTATCAGTTGAGCGATTAAGGCTCCTTGAGCCTCTTGTTTTTAGCTCACTTGAGCGAAGCTCAAGGGGAGCTTTAATGATCACGTCGTCCGTCTGTCCATCTGTTAGCTCCCACATAAGTTTTAAAAAAAAATTCTTCCAAACTACCAATTACAATATTTTTATACTTGGTATACAGCACCCTTAGAGCGGTTAGATTCAGGTTTGTTCGAAGCAAGTCCCTGGGCTCATATTTGGGCTCCCTATGAGAATCCGAATTTCGACTTTGCGCACTGTGAGGAAATTAATTTAAAAATCATCTTCAGATCTACCAGCTAGAATCTCTTGATATTTGTTACACTGCATCTTTGGGACAAACGCAAGCGCTCGTGAAAAATAAAACTTTCAGGTCCACACTCGTACGATAATACCCGATATTCACTAAAACAGTGTAGATTTTCTTTTATTATATGCTACGTGACATTCTACTGCGTAATATTCAGCCCAATTTCACTGAAAACACGTACGTTTCAAAACAATAACAAAGATCAGCTGATCATTCATTCAAGGCGACGTTGAAGGCCACGTCATGTGTCGAAGCGTAACGTCCTTCAGGAAGCAGCTGAAAACATTCATCGTGTGGACCTGAAAATATTATTTTTCACTCGCGCAAGCGCTCGTGAAAAATAACAAATTCAGGTCCACATTCATAAGATAATTCCCGATACTGACTAAAACAGAGTAGATTTTCTTTTTATTATATGCTACGAGACATTTTATTGCACAATATTCAGCGCAATTCGACCCCAAATGCGTGCGTTTCAAAACAATATCAAAGACCAGCTTATCGTTCCTTCAAGGCGACGTCATGCGCCGATGGGTGACGTCATTTAGGTAGCTACTGATGGATATTTCTCGATATCTATCGAGTTGATGGATATCGAGAAATATGTTTTAGATAATTTGCGATAATTCACAGACTAGCATATAATAATATTAAGTTTACTTAATTTAGACCTGTCATGCTACATGAACGTTAGAGTCAGAGGCGGACTGAGCCAAGAACAGTTTCCGGAGAATGCACCAAGGTGGCACCAGACCCGGAGAAAATTTTGATTTCGCGAACTGGCCGAACGCGATTTCGTTTCATCTGAGCGATCAGTAACAATCCACATTGAGGACATTTCGATGACATTTTTGTATCATCTCCATCGATTATTCGAAAGTAATGGTTCTAAGGGGTGGGTGGGGGGAATCAGAAAGACCATAGTTCGGCCTAATCAGATAAAATTTTGATTTTTGAAATTAAAGGAACGCTGTTTCGTTTAAATAGAGTAAGCGAGGGCGAATCCATTATGACATTTCGATATACCGACAGTCAATGCAATCGGATCCATTTCGTCTTTTGATAATTTCACAAAATTTTACGTACCGTCAAGTGTTGGGCTGTATCGATTTTGGGAGCCCCAGGGGGATTCCAAGAGGGGACCTACCGGGAATTTTCCAGCTGAACCATACGGCCAGTCCGCATTTGGTTAGTGTACCTTTAGCACTGCTCGAAAGAAATTACCCGGAATACTTTTCTATCTATTACGTGAATTCTTAACAGTCATATTTGTTTATCTATTCACTAATAGATTCTTCGAATATTCAAGTTTTTCAGTGCCGGTTATCAGCCAATATCTGTGTTGCGTTATCGGAACTGACCTGTTTACAACGCAGTGTAAATCTCTTCCAAAATAACTCGAAGTGCCCGTGAGCCGTTACTGGGACGTTTGAACGGAACATGTTCGTATTAGAAAGAAACATAAGATAATTTAAGTTTTGAGATGTTTTTTTTTGCACACTCTAAAATCAGTTGGGTTAAAAATCAACCCAAATCAACTGGATTTAGTGAATATGAACTCAATTGGGTTCATATTCACTCAACACAGTTGATTTGGGCTAATTTTAACCCAACCGATTTTAGAGTGTACGTGTGTTGAGCTGGGAGAATTTATCCTGATTTAAAGAGTTGAATTGATTTGGGTATTTACTAGTGAAGGATGTACTCAATTTGAGTGCATTAAAACGGTGCTAAGGACATTCATTTTTTTTTCAATTTTCAGCCTCATTTTTACATTGAAAGAGGGTACATGTATTTCGCCTTCCCCCATAAATATTGTCCGTTGAGTGCACCAAGACGCCATCTCCAGTGCCAAAGCATTGCAGATGCCGCCTTGATGCACCCAAGGATCAATATATATACTGTGACTATAATCATATTGTATTAATGTTTTTTGTGCCTTCTAAATCTTGTATTACTATACATGCATTGCTGTAATTCCTAGCTATAGCGTTAAATAAATAATCTAATCTAATCTAATCTACTATTTAAAAAAGTAGGGAATATATGATAAAAGTGAGATATATGAAGAAATATATTTATATTTTCATCAAAAAGAGGAATTGCACTGTTACATCTGGTGAATGATTTCAGCGATAGTTGGGTGTCTGTCAATCACACATTCCACACACTGAGCTGTAGAAGACATGGGCGGTCAGGCAGAGAATTTACCACATTCAGTCCAAGACCTCAATATCTTGTAAATCCTCCTCGGTTCGCGAGACAAGCGCGGATCCGACGTGGCATACTCCTAACCAAACGTCCAATAACAGCTTGACTGATGTTATTCCATTCTTTCAGCAGTCCAGCGGCGAGTTCCGGAACATTGGTAGGGGGGCTGTTGGCGTTGTCGTAGGCACCTGCCAAGCATATCCCAGACGTGCTCGATTGGTGAAAGGTCTGGACTTAGTGCTGGCCAAGGCAGTGTAGTGATGTTCTGCTCCTGGGGGAACTCTGTAGCGACAGGGGCCCTGTGTGCTCTTGCACTGTCATCTTGGAAAATGAATCGACGGCCGTGATGTTGCGAAAATGGCACCACATGAGCTTCTGACATGTTGTCATGGTAGTACTGCCCTGTGACACCCCCTTGGATGACGTGCAGTGCTGTTCTGCTTGTCATGGTTATGCCTGCCCACACCATCACCGATCCACCACCAAAACGATCGTGCTGCCTGACGGTTACCTCATGGTATCGTTCGTTCCGCCACCACCGCCACACTCTGTTTTGCCTGTTGTGGAAGTCGAGAGTGAACCTCGATTCATCGGAAAACATAACGTTGCTCCGCCGATGATTGTCCCAGCGCTGTCGTGCTCCACGCCCATTACGCCTTGCTGCGATGTGACGTTCAGTCAAACGTGGAATTATTCGAGGTCGTCGAGCGTACAAATTCCAGCTGTTCAGGCGATTTCGGATAGTCTGACACTGACTCACACATCTGCCGCTCGGTGCAGCTGCTGTCCATTTTCTAAGGCACTTTGATGGCGGTTACGTGATGCTGTGGTTCGGATGAAACGATCCTGGTCAGCAGTTGTCGCCCTTGGACGATCTGACCGACATCTGTCCTCAACATTGCCTGCCTGACGGTAGCTTGACCACAACCTGCTAATCAAAGATTGAGTAACGTTGAGAATTTGAGCCACTGCAGTCTGTCTGTTGCCAGCTTCCAACATGACTGGACTGGTTACGTGAAATAACTCATGAGAGGTGAGGGAAGTTTTACAAACACGAGTGCGCGAATGCGCACGAGTGTTTCACAATAGAGTCCCTCGTCTCGAATGAATTATTTCACGTAACCAGTCCAGTCAAGCGATTACTCTGTTTATTACTTTTAATTATTAACGATAATTATATTATTTAAACCTTTACCTAACGTAACGGCCAAAAACGACCAGCGCTATTCTCAAAACTCGCCAATTAATTTTCATTATTTTTTCATTTTTAGCTTAACTTGACAAAGTCAAGATAAGCTATTGCCATCACGCGTGGGGAAGTCTGTGAGTCTGTTCACATTTTCATTTAGCACGGGCGGCACCCCGCAGTTCTTGTCTGATCGTCACGAAAGTTCATATGCAGGTTTGGGGTCACGTCTAAAAGAGAACGTCCCCTTTTGGTCGCGATCGGTCAACCGGTAGGCATGTCCGAGCCCAAAACTCGAAAACCATTAGCACAGTCTACAGGTCGGATTTATGAAGGGATTTCATTGTAACTTGGTAGGTATAATGCCTAGATGAGAACGTCCCCTTTCGGGCATGATCTGTCAACCGTGATGGCTGCCCAAGCCCGAAACCCAAAAACTTTTAGCACAGTCTGCAGGTCATGTTTAATGTGGAGGGATTTCATTGTAACTTGGTAGAATGACTCCTTATGATGTCTAGATGAGAATTTCCCCATTTGGGCGTGATCTGCCAACCGTAACGACTGCCGGGGCCCAAAACCCGAAAACCTTTAGCACAGGCTACAGGTCATATTTATTGAGGAATTTCATTGGTGGGTTGACTTCATATAATGTCAAGATGAGAAAGTCCCCCTTTGGACGTGATTGGGCAACTGTGACGGCTTCAGGGGCCCGAAGCCCGGAAACCTTGAGCACAGTCTACAGGTCATATTTATGAAGGGATTTCATTGTAACTTCGTAGGATCACCCCAGATGATGCCCAGATGAGAATGTCCCCTTTTGGTTGCGATCATTCAACCATGATGGATGCCCGAGCCCCAAGCCCAAAAACCTTTAGCACAGTCTGCAAGTCATATTTATGAAGGGATTTCATTGTAACTTGGTAGGTTGACTTCATATAATGTCTAGATAAGAACGTCCCCTTTCGACGCAATTGGGAAACTGACGGCTACAGGGGCCCGAAGTCCTAAAACCTTTAACAGAGTTTACAGGCCATATTTATGAAAGGATTTCAATGTAACTTAATAGGATGACTCGTTTTGGAATAATTTCACTGTAACTTTGTAACATTTATTGATACACGTTAATTGTGAGGACCACATATATTAACTGTGAGGTCATATTAACCCACCCATCAGCTCTTTAGTACAGTGTACACCTCATATTATTTTTATCAAAAACATAGCATACAGGGAACAGAAATGAACCTATTCCCAATTATCACAATTCTTGTCTTATTTCATTATCCTTTCATAAACATTGAACATTATCCTTTTCATCAAACACAACACACAAGTTAAGCTACAGTGTAATTGACACTTTCATTTATCTCTAAAACATAGGTTATGACCCCTCATTGGAAGGAGCTCGTCGAGCTCGTTCTAATGAGGGGTCATAACCTATGTTTTTGAGACCAAAAAAAAATGAAAATAATAGTTATTCAAGTGTCGTCTGCTTTTCATATTAGGTAAAGGGTTAAAAAAACAAAGAACAATGAAGTCCCCATTACGCCCACGGCAAAGCGTCTTCGTTTGCGCGCACGGATACATGACACAATTCTTGATTGCATAATTCAATTGTTATTGCATAATTTACTTGTGAAGTTATCGTTTGTAATCAAACCCGGAAATCCCAGTAAATCACACTTTGGAAAGTAATAAAACAAATCTATATTTTTTGAGAACATTTACTCTCCGATTTTTGCTAAAAAACAAGTTAAAAGTGCCAAATTTATTATGTTTCAAATAAGTATTATTGTGCAGAGTCAGCCTGTTTCACTTATGATTGAGAAGTCGTGTGTTTGACGAGAGTCACCTGCTGTCAATGTACTGAATATTTGGTTGAGAGTTATCTGCCTTGAAATGTTGCACGCTGCACACGGATCTGATGCAATATTAGAAAATAAGCTGCCAAGAAAACAAAACTTATTGTTTGAGAAAACTGTTAAAGCGTTTTATTAGGTTTTTATATCAATGCTGGAATACTCCACAAGACAACGGAGATACTCTGAGTATTTTCTGGGCTGAAGAATGCAGTTTTTCCCAGAAAAAAATTGGTGCAAGGACGGTACTTCACTTCCTGTTGAAATTTTTCTTTCATTTGTTGCAACCCATCCCATCTAATTTTAAGTAATGCGATCATCTTTTTTCAAATATTTAGTACCGTGATACCACTTGGATTCGTCCTCACTAACTCAATTGAAAACGTGGTGCAGTGTGGCAGTGTGGCTTCAATTAGTGGGAACTGGGACCAGTACAATAGAACTTGAATAACAATTGTATAACACTTGTATTTTCTGGAATAGTGTCTTCTGCTTGCGCATGCAATTGACTGGAATGAATAATAAATAAATAAATAAATAAATAAATAAATAAATAAATAAATAAATAAATAAATAAAAGACGATCACGTTCGGCTACTTATTGTAACGCATGCAGCTCCTGGTCACATTTCGCAAATTATCGGGATCTGTGCAGTCTTTCGACTTTGAAAATGGGAGACGCGCTGAATACAGCTCGCCAGCATTTGAAGTGAAGGGCGCCATTGTTGAGTCCCGGCATAATTCATGGCGTGTTGTTCACAGTTTCATGCAGCACGTATTGTATGTATTATTTGGCCTATTTGCCACTAATAGATTTTAACAATTTACAGAAAAATACACGAAAAAACTTTTTAATTTTAATTTTTTTCACCCAATTCTTACTTTCGGCGCGGCGGCGGCGGCGGCGGCGGATGCAGCCAATTCGTTAATTAAGGGTTGATCGCTCGCTAGGTGGAACCGAGGCGCGCTGTTGTCTGCTCGCAAAAAGTAAAAATTGCAGGTGCGATAGCGCGCAAAAGCGACAGCTCGCCTTAGAGTAGAAAAATTGATCTGTGGGGTGATTGGTGTAGTCGAAAATTTGTTGCCTTTGTTTGTTGAGAAATACACATCATTGAAGGGCCGTGAGATTCAAGATTAGAATTGATTCGATTCGATTCGAAATATTATCCTTCCTAATTCAATTCGACCCGAAATTTGAGATTTGCGACGCCCAGATTCATGGTAACATTTTCAGGTTGCTCTGATTAACCTGTGTTGTCTCGTTAACAACTCGTTTTGCGTGATACTGTACATCGCGAGGACAGCTTCTATGTACATTCCTGCTATTACTAAGACCTGTTTACAAATTTATGCAGAAACCTTCTAAATGTGGTTCGCGTGATCAGTATAAAAGGCGACTGTTCCTTGAATTGTTCAGGAGAAGAATATTTCTGAAAGCTTGCGATAAATGCTGGAAGTACCAACATTGTCCTGTTTGCTTTCTGGGAGGCTCAACATAACGGGATTCGTATACGTGACGTGCAGTGCGAGGAATGTTGAGAAAATTTCTTTTCTTTGTTCGTAAAGGATTGAATGAAGAAACTCAATCCAACACAACGGAATGACCTTGTAGCGTCAGCGTCGAATTTCAATCGGAATTCGGGTTATTAACCCATGCTCCATTCAGATGAACAAAACACAGATCATAGAATATTCTTTCCTTCGACCTTTAATTTCCCGTTAACCCTGATAGAACTGTAGGTTAACCGAAACCGAACCGAAGTTTTTAGTTTTTTTTAAAAAACCGAAACCGAAACCGTCGACATCCCGTAATCTAAGGTTTTTCGTTTTTTATTAAATACTCTCTTGTTGCAGAAATTCACAGAATGTAGCCATTCCAGAGTAGTGGGAGTACCCAGACACTGCCAAAGGCAGTGTCTGGGTACTCTTACTACTCTGGGAAGGCTACATTCTGTGGATTTCCGACATTTCAGCTTAGTTGTGTTTGCAGCTTTCCTCAAGTTCCGTGAAGGTGTCAGACCTCGAAAAATGGCCAAGCACAATAAAAGTTCTGTATATTTAGGTAATTATTATATTGGCCTTCCTGATTCTTCATGTACATGTATTATAGCTTATTTCGGGCATTCGTTGAGTTTCATTCAATTTCACTACCATTCAGTTATGACTCCGGACATAAGAATGAGTTTTATTGAATTTTACTTGGCCTCATGAATAAACCGAAAACCGAACCGAACCGAGGTTTTACTCCACCTCTAACCCTCTACCTAACATGAAAAACAGACTACACTTGCAAACAAAATTCTTGAAAAAGTAATTTTTTTTCATTTTTTGTCTCAAAAACATAGGTTATGACCCCTCATTTGAGACAAAAAATGAAGAAAATTAGTTATTCAAGAATTTTTTTTGCAAGTGTCGTCTGCTTTTCATATTAGGTAAAAGGGTTAAACTCTGTTATCTGAAGTTCTTAACTATTTGGTAAATCTCCCCCACAGTCGATGGTATAAACTAATGTTCCAAAATATGCGGGACACAAATACAAAGGCAGGGTGGATGGGTCAAGTAAGGGAGTTAATAAACAATTATTCAGTGGAGATATCGGACATAGAACTGAGTGCAATCCAGGGTAAAAAAATCGCCAGAGAAAAAGGCGTTCTTTGATTCTGATAGGTGGCGGATTTTCAAAAGTCTTCCCCTCTGAAACTACAGTGCCAAATGTTTTGAAACTTGACATGCTTGATGACTGGGACACCCTCTACCAAGTGTCCTCATTTAATGTTCATTGGGATGGACACATGGCCGCAATTGCGGCTTATCGTTCCCATAGAAACCCAATGGGGAATCACATTTTCATCTTCTCTGGAACTATTAAGCCGTTCTAAAGCAAAGTAGGCGGTAATGGTCTATGGGAGGTTCTCTACAACTGTGCCTCATTTTGTTCCTGTTGGATGAAAAACATGGCCGCCAGAGGCATTCCTTGATTCCGATTGGTCGATTTTGAAGAATCTTCTCCTTTGAAACTGCATGACCAAATGTTTTGAAACTTCGCAATCGTGATGACTGTGACACCCTCTACCACCGATCCTCATATAATGTTGATCGGGTTGCAAACAGGGCAGCAATTGCGGCTTATAGTTACCATAGAAACCCTATGGAGAAATCACATTTTCATCTTCTGTTCTACAAGATGATCGATTACAGGATCTTTAGAGCCTCTTATTTTGTTAGGATCAGCGCAAGAAGTGTTTCTCATTCGAGGCTTAATTTGATGAAATCTTCGTCATCCTCGATGACATTACCGATACTACTAGACATGGTAGTGTTCTAAATAATTATGAGTGAAGCCTCACCACATCTGTAGTATTATGATTACACCGCGTAGTTCCACTAATTGTGTTGATGTCTTGATGTTTTCAATGTGAATTAAATATTTATTAATTGGAATATCTCTAATTGAAGTGCCAAAAATATCTGCTAATCTCTGTGAGTAAAGGGTCATCACATTACATCAACTGTAGTCTGGGCTTAAACTCCACGAAAAGTAGATATTTATTTATTTATTGGTGTTTAATGTCACATTTCTGCACAATGGCTAATCATGACCACGACAGTTTTACGGGTGGAGGAAGCCGGAGTACCCGGAGAGAACTACCGAGCAACGGCGAGCAACTGTCAGCATAGAAACATACTAACTCCACACAAGCAGGGTTAGCATTGGTTGAAGACAGGTACACCATCGACATGCAGTACGCCTTAGTACACAACGCCACCATGCCCCTACATGGGCAATGGGAGTGAAGTGTCTTGCCCTAGGACAAAACGCAGATGCCGCAGGTGGGATTCGAACTGAGGACCTCTCGGCTTGCAGCCTGCACCTCTACCAACTGAGCCACTGTGCCCCAAACAAAAAAACAAACAGCCCATACCAGCGTCGAATTTGTTATAGAATTAGACTGGTGATCCCAGACCTTGTAACTCTGTGTGACATAGACGGGAGTGGCGGTGGTGGGGAGGGGGAGTTGGCAAAAATACTTCTACCAATTTAGAAACGGCTCGTTGGGCCGGTTCTGATGATATCCATATTGGTATGGTTTTATTGAAAAATGGTGAGAAATTGTTTCGAAAATGTGAAACTTAATTTATTTTTTAAATTTAAAAGCTGTGTTAGGTAAAGCGTTAAAAAATATCTGCGCTATCACTTGAATATTGTCTGTAGGCGCCACAGGCTAGATGCCAAGATGGTATTATGCGCCAAGGAACCTGCTTGTCTTAAGCCAAATTCTTCTCTCTTTCATACCAATGAATCGACTGTGTTCTTGGGCGTCGGCCGTTATTCGAGAAGAATGACTTTTCCGTACCGATACTTTTGTTTTCGTTGTTGTAACGATGTAAACTGGAGCGTGAGAGATAATAAGCAGCACGACCTTGCATGTCAACCACTGTTGTTCGAATTCTTTTCATCTGAAAAATTAATAGGCTTTGCGGAAATAAATTAAAAAAAACGGCTTCACTCTACATTCACTACTTGTCAGATAATAAGCCTGGATGCAAAGCCAGCATTGTTCCTTCTTCCGTTTCTTTGATTTTCCTAAGTGCATAGCCATTGCGATTTCCAATGTAGTTTTTCTCTGATTTATTTGAATTTTTCATTTAGTTGTTGCTGTTTGAGAACGATTGCTGCTTTATCGTACCGTGGCAATAACATTTTGACACAAAAATTAATAGGACGTTGTGTTTGATGATTTATTATCCGATAAAACACAACAACTGGGGTCCACATTTCCAATGTGATGTTGAGGTTGATGATTTATTATCAGACACACACACACACAAAAAAAAAAAACAACTAGGCTCCATCGTTTCGACAAGCAGCTGAAACCACATCTTAACCCAGGATTCGTTAAATTTTAAAACTTAAAACCGAAATCCACGGTCTTGTCAGTGGTTGAAATTCAGCCTTTCTTCGAAAATATTATGGGAATTTCTGGAAAACTATATTCAGGCAATTGCTTGCGTTTTCGTCAAAAACATGGGTGTCGTCCCAACAAGGCGAATTGGTAAAATATCCCAACAAGACGATCCCAACAAGACGAATCCCAACAAGACGAAATTTTTATTTCTCATCAAATATGGGGGAAATTTACTTTAAAAAGAACGTGTTCATTACAATGTATGCTATTTGAAGTATTTGAGGGTTTTATTTTATGCATGTGTTTGGGAGTTTTGTTGATAAAAAAAGATACAAAAAACTCTAGCAAGTAGCGTCTTGTAAAACAGCGTGGCGCCTCTGTTAAATGGTAGAGTGCTAAGTTTTTTTTGGTTGTCAAAATTTTGTTCGCATATTATTGCCTTGTTACAATTAATGGGAGAGTGCCTTTAGGCACTCTCCCATTAATTGCAACAGAGCAAATCCACCCAGATTTAATAATATGACAGCAAAATGTAATTGAAGTACATCCACAGAATATGAAGTCTTTTATCTCAGGTACCCACATTTCAGGATAAAGCCCCAAAATAGGCTTCCAGCGCTGAACCAGTTAATTGAAATCTCTTTGTCCAAAAGTAAGCCGTGATAGCAGTTTATGATAGAAAACCTAAAAATAAAGGGGTTATGTACAGTAGTCATTTTAATTAAATTCGTCTTATTGGGATTCGTCTTGTTGGGATGACCGTTTTCGACATTCGTCTTGTTGGGACTCGTCTTGTTGGGAATAAACCAAAACATGTTATTACTATTGAATTGGTGCCCATGTGTTTTTGTTGTGTAGAGAACGTTTCGCTGACGTAATACACGGTCCCGACACTGATTGTTTGGTAGGTATCTTAAGTGAGATTCAGGGATCGCGGTGGCTCATTGGTTAGGGCGTTGGACTTCAAACCGAATGATCCACGGTTCAATCCCCGCAGGGGCAACTGCGTCGTGTCCTTGGACAAGGCATATAATCTCGATTGCCCACGCGGGGGCACGATGGCGCCGTGTACTAAGGCGTACGGCACATCGATGGTGCACTTGTCTTCAGCTGTCGGAAACCGGGCGTGGCGGTTGTTGGGAGAAATAGATTCACGCCGTGTCTTCAGCCAAGGCACCGGGAATGGTACAGTCTAAAATCAGTTGGGTTAAACATCAACACAAATCAACTGGGTTGAGTGAATATGAACCCAATTGGGTTCATATTCACTCAACCCAGTTGATTTGGGTTGATTTTTAACCCAACTGATTTTAGAGTGTACCTGAATCCGTGCGTGAACGTATATCTCACCTGTCGAACCCGCCCGTTTCGTTTTTGTTGGGGTGGTTCTTATCCTGAAGGGGTCAATGACTTTTTCTCAAAAAGCATAAATCAGCAGGGGTTCACTGAAATTGACACCTTGAATACAAAGAGAAAAAATGTAGTAATTTGTAACTCACATAAAATCCAATGAATAAAACACAAATATCAATCACCCCCCCCCCCCCCCCACACACACACAGTTTTTAAGTCAGTTTGCGGGCCCGCGTTCTCTGTTGTCGCTGGTTTGTTCTTCCTTGTCGCTGGGTGCTTCTTACCTGGCTCAGTGTAGTGTCTTTGGACTTGTTACTCTAACATGTGACGTAATGTCACTCTACCACTGCCGTCACACGGCCACTAACATATCGTCACTTGACTGGACGCTTTTCACTCAAGCAGTCGCCACTTAGGGGGTTAAGTGCTCCCTTCCATTTATCTCATAATGTTCATACAGGGAGAGCCTATTCTGCCTACGCAGCTATCTACAATAGATAATACCGCCTACCTAAATGCAAATATATTCGCCAGCTCCCGATCTCGTACTTCCAATTTCTGACCATACACTTATCTATGGCCACCGACTGGCTCTCGACTGTTCCTACTCTCAATATGAGCTCTGTGGCTCCCCTTACATTATAACGTGCCTATACTTTCGCACCGATGCGGCACCTCCTCTAGCTTATAGCATGGGACATCCCCAGCTCCTCGCCTACGACCCACAGTCTTACACGTCTTGAGACTGGAATTAATTTTTCGAGAAAACCCCCCGACTCTTATTCGATCGCAAGGATATTAATTCCCATTTAAATTGCTTTTCTTGAACTTGGCCGCTACTTATCTGTCTTAATTTAAAATTCTCTTTCAAACTCTTTCAAGTTTGCTATACTTTGACATTTCTGATAGTACTAGAGCTGAAACTTTAACGGTTAACCGATTAAACCCATTAATCAGTGATCAACATCTTGATCGATCCAAAACGTAATTGATCAATTAACCGCTACTTTTGATACTGTATTGTATGGGTTAACAACGGAACAAACTTGCTCCAAAACAGGCAGACATTGTCACACTGACTCACATCAATTATATGAGACAGAGTAAAGCATGCAAGTTACTTGCTGACATTCGTGTTTAGTTGCATGATCATCATACTGTATCAGTAGCTGGAAATGATCATTTCTTAACCCTTTACCCATTGCGGGTAGCAGACATTACTTGCAAAATAAATTCATGAATTACTCAAAATTTTCAATTTTTGCCTCAAAAACATAGCTTATGACCCCTCATTGGAACGAACTCGTTCCAATGAGGGGTCATAAGCCATGTTTTTGAGACAAAACCTGAAAACATAATAAATTTGAATGGAGATTTTTGTATATAGGCCTAGTCGGTTTCGTTTGTTACGTTGGGTAAAGGGTTCATGCTGTAAATCATCAACAGTATGGCAATTATTCAGGTATCTATTTGGACAAGTGATTAACCGTTAACCAAAGTTAATCCACGTGATTAATCGATGAATAAAACCCCTTAACCGTTTCAGCTCTAGATAGTACCCTGTCAAAAATTGGGGAAGTGCATAACACAGGCAAAACACGTGTGTCCAGTATGAAGAGGAGATTATCGACACTAATTACCATATTATTAGTTACCCCGTGTCTGATCACGTGGTACGGGTTTTTACCTACCCGAAGCCAGCCGTATCCCACGTATCGTACGGCTGGCTTCGGGTAGGTAAAAACCCGTACCACGTGATCAGACACGGGGTAACGAATTTATCTATTGACTTTCCGTTTTAGAAGTACAATCTATTTCATGTGTGAACACACACAGCATGAGATCTTTTATCTTCCATTGTTGAGCCATACAGGTTTTTGTGGAATTTTTGTGCAAAAGAGTTTTTGTGAAAATATGCCGATATGACTAGTATAAAAAAATTATTGAATTTCTTTTTTTCTTTTTTGTCTCAAAAACATAGCTTATGAACCCCACATTGGAGGGTACTCGACAAGCTCATTCCAATAAGGGGTCATGAGCTATATTTTGGAGATAAAAAATTAAAATATAATACATGTACACTGCACAACTGGAATGACGCGTCTTCTACGGCCGGGGTATGGACAATTTGTAGATTTCGGAACGAGGCTTCCACTGGGTATGGGAAATTTGTCAGTGGCTGGGCGGACGTATCGTGGGTTTCAGTGAATATGGTCTCATACCACGTATCTATCAACCAATCAAATCAAAAAATTCACTTTAGTCAATTGATAAAATTAGATAACTGATTACCTTGGATGGCTAAACAAGTGTCTTTTGTTTGAAGCTTATAGTTTAGTTTAAACATATTTTATTTGCAAATTGTTTACAGCAAATCGGATCGGAAGACAAGTGCTTAAAACTTAGCAATCCATCCTTTCAATTAACTTCTGTGTCTATGCATATTATCGCGATAGTTGAATACAAAACCGGACGATGGTAACTGCGATGACCGTCGTTCGATTTTGGATTCAGTTATCGCAAAATTATGCACTGGTGGAAGTGCCCAGAAGCTGCGAAAGCTGATTTCTTGCCGCAAAATCCACTAGATTACGCCATTCCAAAAAATATTTTTAGTACAGACTTTTTATTATATTAGAAAGGGAGACAACAACCCTCCAAACCATCCCACCGACTTGGGGGTACTCGTTTCGGGCCAATATCTTCCGGGGTGACGATAATCTCTCAAAGAAGTTGTACCGTACCAATTTTTTAACACTATTATACACCGGATGTGAATCCTGTTTGGTGATACCAGACTTTTCCGCAGAACAATGACTGTAGCTAGCTTCCGGAACTCGGACGGTAATGGAAGTGAAGGTCGAGAAAACACGTTTGGGTCATGGGGTCTCATTTCAGCATCTAAGAAGGCACATACAAGAAGCTTCTGGCGCCCCTGGGTGGACGAGCCTAAAACGATGGGTATGATATAAACTATTTCAAAATGCGAAAAACGAAAGTATTGGAAACAGATGCCAAAAAAGTGAAAATAAGAAGCTTATCAGGCAAGATCGTTGCTTCAGTCCAGATAAGCTCAAATTGGCGTTACAGACTCCCATTGAGATTCCTCTCCCTTAAAGTTATGACGTTTATCTGATTTATTTGTATTTAGATACACAAATGGCTTACTTGATAAATCGGTTTTTCGGGATCCGTCACATACCTATTTTTACACTTTTACCCCAAGCGAGAAAATTTATCAAAAATATATACACTTTTAAACAGGAAATTCACTAATTTAAGCTACCACCTTTACATCAACCACTGCTAACCCTTCTTGTGCGCGGTTAGTACGTTTGAGACGCTGACAGTTGCTTACCGTTGCTCGGTGGTTCTCTCGGGGTACTCCGGGTTTCTCCGCCCGTAAAACTGTCCGACACGGGGTGACCCTGGATGTCGAAAGTGCCGTTAAACCCCAATAACTTGAGCCGTGAGATTCAATTAAAGATTCCGTTCCTTTCGAAATATTCTGCGTGATTCGATTCTTTATTCGATTCGATCCGAAATATGAGGATTCACAGGGCCGTAATGATAAACCCATTTCCTAAGGCTAAAAAAAATAATGTTTTGATTCTCAGGCCTTCCCTCGTTGGATTTGAACCTCCTCATTAGACATTTTTATTATGTCATGTTTTTGTAAGAATTTGTGAAAACTTGGAATGGTCATTTTTTCACATTTCTCGAAATATAATTATTTAGATGTGTTTGCAGTGAATTGGTTTTTCTTGTTGCAGTTTATGGGAGAGTGCCCAGAGGCACTCTCCCATAAACTGTAACAAGGCAAATTCTGATATACCGGATCATGATTTAATTATTTATTTATTTGCTGGTGTTTAAGGTCATATGTTTCTGCACAATGGCTAATAATGGCCGCTACACCAATATAAACTCAAGTTTAACCAATCATTTAGAGCGTTGTTTCCCATTTTAAAGGACTCCTACCCCAAGCATATTTTAATGGATCATGATGCTTGACAGATCTATACCATTAAAAAGAACAATAAAATACAAATCCTTTTAGCTGTTGTTACGGCAGTTAGTTATAAAAGGTATACTATAATTACACTAAAATACAACCTTTTCTCTTTTTCAAGTGGAAAGACAGCAAAAAGATTTACTGAGTATACTCAACCTTTTGCACAAAAAAAAAAAATTAAAAAAAAAAAAATAAAAATAAAATCCTCCCTCCCTCCCTCCCTCACTGATTTGAAAAAAAAATGGCTTGAGAATCAATTCATTTTTAGCTTAACTTGACATAGTCAAGATAAGCTATTGCCATCACGCGTGCGGAAGTCTGTTAGTCTGTGAGTCTGTGTGTCTGTGAGGCTGTGTGTCTGTGGCGTTTGTTTACATTTTCCTTTAGCACAGGCCGCAGTTCTTGTCTGATCATAACGAAATTTCATATGCAGGTTTGGGGTCATGTCTAGATGAGAACGTCCCCTTTTGGTCGCAATCAGGCAACCGGTATGGCTGTCCGAGCCCAAAACCCGAAAACCATTAGCACAGTCTACAGGTCGTATTTATGAAGGGATTTCACTGTAACTTGGTAGGATGCCTCTGTATAATGCTTAGATGAGAACGTCCCCTTTTGGGCGGGCATGATCTATCAACCGTGATGGCTGCCCAAGCCCGAAACCCAAAAACGTTTAGCACAGTCTGCAGGTCATGTTTAATGCGGAGGGATTTCATTGTAACTTGGTAGGATGACTCCTTATGATGTCTAGATGAGAATTTCCCCATTTGGACATGATCTGCCAACCGTGACGACTGCCCGAGCCCAAAACCCGAAAACCTTTAGCACAGTCTACAGGTCATATTTATTGAGGAATTTCATTGTAACTTGGTGGGTTGACTTCATACAATGTCTAGATGAGAAAGTCCCCTTTTGGACGTGATTGGGCAACTGTGACGGCTACAGGGCCCGAAGCCCGAAAACCTTTAGCACAGTCTAGAGGTCATATTTATGAAGGGATTTCATTGTAATTTGGTAGGATGACTCCAAATAATGTTTAGATGAGAACGTCCAATTTTGATCGCGATCATGCAGCCTTGATGGGTGCCCGAGCCCAAAAACCTTAAGCATAGGCAAAAGATCATATTTGTAACTTGGTAGGATGACTCCAAATCATGTCTAGATGAGAACGTCCCATTTTGATAGCGATCATGCAGCCTTGATGGGTGCCCGCGCCCAAAAAACTTTAGCATAGGCAAAAGGTCATATTTATGGAGGGATTTCATTGTAACCTGTTAGGTTGACTCCATATAATGCCTAGATGATGACATCCCCTTTTGGTCGTGATTGGTCAGCTGTGATGGCTACAAGTGCCCAAAGCCCCAAAACCTTGAGCACAGTCTACAGGTCACATTTATGAAGGGATTTCATTGTAACTTCGTAGGATCACTCCAGATGATGCCCAGATGAGATTGTCCCCTTTAGTTGCGATCATTCAACCATGATGGCTGCCCGAGCCTGAAGCCCGAAAACCTTAAGCACAGTCTACAGGTCATATTTATGAAGGGATTTCATTGTAACTTGGTAGGTTGACTTCATATAATGTCTAGATGAGAACGTCCCCTTTTGGACATGATTGGGCAACTTTGACGGCTAAAGGTGCCCGAAGCCCGAAAACCTTTAGCACTGTCTACAGGTCTTATTTATGAAGGGATTTCATTGTAACTTCGTAGGATCACTCCAGATGATGCCCAGATGAGATTGTCCCCTTTAGTTGCTATCATTCAACCATGATGGCTGCCCGAGCCCGAAGCCCGAATAACCTTAAGCACAGTCTACAGGTCATATTTATGAAGGGATTTCATTGCAACTTGGTAGGTTGACTTCATATAATGTCTAGATGAGAACGTCCCCTTTTGGACATGATTGGGCAACTTTGACGGCTAAAGGTGCCCGAAAACCTTTAGCACTGTCTACAGGTCTTATTTATGAAGGGATTTCATTGTAATTTGGTAGGATGACTCCAAATAATGTCTAGATGGGAACGTCCCATTTTGGCCGTGATTATTCAGCCTTGATGGGTGCCCGAGCCCAAAAACCTTTACCATAGGCAAAAGGTTATATTTATAGAAGGATTTCATTGTAACCTGTTAGGTTGACTCCATATAATGCCTAGATGATGACATCCCCTTTTGGTCGTGATTGGTCAACTGTGATGGCTACAGGTGCCCGAAGCCCGAAAACCTTGAGCACAGTCTACAGGTCATATTTATAAAGGGATTTCATTGTAACTTCGCAGGATCACTCCAGATGATGCCCAAATGAGATTGTCCCCTATGGTTGCGATCATTCAACCATGATGGCTGCCCGAGCCCGAAAACCTTTAGCACAGTCTACAGGTCATATTTATGAAGGGATTTCATTGTAACTTGGTAGTGTAACTTCATATAATGTCTAGATGAGAACGTCCCCTTTTGGACATGATTGGGAAACTGTCACGGCTAAAGGTGCCCGAAGCCCGAAAACCTTTAGCACAGTCTACAGGTCATAGTAATGAGGGGATTTCATTGTAACTTGGTAGGATGACTCCAAATCATGTCTAGATGAGAACGTCCCATATTGATAGCGATCATGCAGCCTTGATGGGTGCCCGCGCCCAAAAACCTTTAGCATAGGCGAAAGGTCATATTTATGGAGGGATTTCATTGTAACCTGTTAGGTTGACTCCATATAATGCCTAGATGGTGACATCCCCTTTTGGTCGTGATTGGTCAGTTGTGATGGCTGCAAGTGCCCAAAGCCCGAAAACCTTGAGCACAGTCTACAGGTCATATTTATGAAGGGATTTCATTGTAACTTCTTAGGATCACTCCAGATGAGATTGTCCCCTATGGTTGGGATCATTCAGCCATGATGGCTGCCCGAAGCCCGAAAACCTTTAGCACAGTCTACAGGTCATATTTTTGAAGGGATTTCATTGTAGCTTGGTAGGTTAACTCCATATAATGTCTAGATGAGAACGTCCCATTTTGTCCGTGATCATTCAGCCTTGATGGGTGCCCGAGCCCAAAAACCTTTAGCATAGGCAAAAGGTTCTATTTATAGAAGGATTTCATTGTAACCTGTTAGGTTGACTCCTTGTAATGCCTAGATGATGACATCCCCTTTTGGTCGTGATTGGTCAACTGTGATGGCTACAGGTGCTCGAAGCCCGAAAACCTTGAGCACAGTCTACAGGTCATATTTATAAAGGGATTTCATTGTAACTTCGCAGGATCACTCCAGATGATGCCCAGATGAGATTGTCCCCTTTGGTTGCGATCATTCAACCATGATGGCTGCTCGAACCCAAAGCCCGAAAACCTTTAGCACAGTCCCCTTTTGGACATGGTTGGGCAACTGTGACGGCTAAAGGTGCCCGAAGCCCGAAAACCTTTAGCACTGTCTACAGGTCTTATTTATGAAGGGATATCATTGTAACTTGTTAGGATGACTCCAAATAATGTCTAGATGAGAACGTCCCATTTTGTCCGTGATCATTCAGCCTTGATGGGTGCCCGAGCCCAAAAACCTTTAGCATAGGCAAAAGGTTCTATTTATAGAAGGATTTCATTGTAACCTGTTAGGTTGACTCCTTGTAATGCCTAGATGATGACATCCCCTTTTGGTCGTGATTGGTCAACTGTGATGGCTACAGGTGCTCGAAGCCCGAAAACCTTGAGCACAGTCTACAGGTCATATTTATAAAGGGATTTCATTGTAACTTCGCAGGATCACTCCAGATGATGCCCAGATGAGATTGTCCCCTTTGGTTGCGATCATTCAACCATGATGGCTGCTCGAACCCAAAGCCCGAAAACCTTTAGCACAGTCTACAGGTCATATTTATGAAGGGATTTCTTTGTAACTCGGTAGGTTGACTTCATATAATGTCTAGATGAGAACGTCCCCTTCTGGACACGATTGGGCAACTGTGTTGGCTACAGGGGCCCAAAGTTCGAAAATCTTTAGCACAGTCTACAGGTGATATTTATGAAGGGATTGCATTGTACCTTGGTAGCATGACTCTAATGTCTAGATGAGAACGTCCCCTTTTGGTCGCGATCATTCAGCCTTAATGGCTGCCCGAACCCAGAACCCCAAAACCTTTAGCATAGTCTGTTGGTCATATTTATGGAAGGACTTCATTGTAACCCGTAAGTTTGACTCCATATAATGCCTAGATGATGACATCCCCTTTTGGTCGTGATTGGTCAACTGTGACGGCTTCAGGGGCTCGAAGCCCAAAAACCTTGAGCACAGTCTACAGGTATTTCATTGTAACTTTGTAGGATCACTCCAGATGATGCCCAGATGAGAATGTCCCCTTTTGGTTGCGATCATTCAGCCATGATGGCTGCCAGAGCCCAAAGCCCAAAAACCTTTAGCATTGTCTACAGGTCATATTTATTACGGGATTTCATTGTAACTTGGTAGGTTGACTTCATATAATGTCTAGATGAGAACGTCCCCTTTGGACGCAGTTGGGAAACTGACGGCTACAGGGGCCCAAAGCCCAAAAACCTTTAGCACAGTCTACAGGTCTTATTTATGAAGGGATTTTAATGTAACTTGATAGGATGACTCGTTTTGGAATAATTTCACTGTAACTTGGTAACTTTTGTTGATATACGTTAACTGTGAGGGCCACATACATTAACTGTGAGGTCATATTAACCCACCCCTCAGCTCTTTAGTACAGTGTACACCCCATATTATTTTTATCATAAACATAGCATACAGGGAACAGAAATGAACATATTCCCAATTATCACAATTCTTGTCTTATTTCATAATCCTTTCATAAACATTGAACATTATCCTTTACATCAAACACAACACACAAGTTAAGCTACAGTGTCATTGACACTTTCATTTTTAACATAACTTGGTAACTGAATACTTGAAATGGGCACAAATTCATCCAATCGTGGTACGTGCGGAATTAGGAAGATAATCATCTAGTCACCATTGACGCTACTATACGCTAAATCAAATACTTACATAACTAACTCCGTGGCTTCTCAAACTTTACTGGGAAATGCATACACGGATGCGAATAACTATGAACTCTTAAAATCCCTCGAAATAAAAATGCAGAATATTACACAACTAGACACCGATAACGTTAATACCAGTCATAAAGACCAGAACAGACACATGCTGTAAGAACTTCGGAGTAGACACGAAACTAAATTCTTCTCAAGCATTTACGATGTGACGGTAGAAACGGAAGCAAAAACAAATTATGGACATACAGAACATTTAAAGACGACTACATTATGGCGCCACACTTGATGCATTCCACTTCTCGGAAAGCAAGAAACGTCTTCACTCGACTCCGAATTAGTGCTCAAACGACAAGTGAATTCCAAAGTCGACTAGTCAATACCCAAAAGTCAAGTTGACTTCGACTAGTCATTGGTGATAACCTGTCTCCTTATAACATTGTTGATGTTCCGGTAGAGTGCTGAAGGTCCAAATTTGGCTTCACTTGGGCATTCATATACAGCAACTTACTGGAACATTATTCTGTTAACGTGCTTCTAATTATGCTAAGAGTGAAATTATATAGTCTTATTTAATTTGCCTTGTTGCGATTCATGGGAGAGTGCCTATAGGCAAATTAATAACATATCCTGATAGCCCAAAATAATTCAGCGCTCTACTAGTACCAGTTAAAACAAACTACTGTCACTACTATTAGATGGCAATAGATGTATACATTGACTGCCCAATATTGCTGTTCAAACTGTCTGACAGTGGCACAGAAGGGATACTATTTACCTAAAAGCTTGAACTCCTCCGACTAGTCGACTGCACAATTGAGAGTCGACTATTGGTTTACCCAGAGTCGACATCGTCTAGTCGACTAATCGTTTGAGTACTACTCCGAATCAGTCACCACAGTCTATTAGTCGAGAAAGGGAGGCATTCACAACCTCCTATCCCGGTTAAAGGGAGACTTTGTAAGGTCTGTGGTTCGGGGCGATTGAGGACGAGTTTCACTTTGTTATGGAGTGTATCACGTATGACAAAATGAGAAAAAATCTCCTAAAAGAAATTAATAAGGAGACTGAAAACTTTCAATGTATGCATATAAAAGGAAAATTTAACCTGATAATGCGAAATGATATCTCCCAGCTATGTAATCCCATCTGTAACATGATCCAGTGTAAAAGGAATGGAAGTCCGTAGGAACGTTAGTCCCTCTGGACTATTATTCCGCGGAATTATAGTCCTAGGTCTAACATTTCTAGGAATAGTAGTCCGCCGGACTACTATTCCTAGAAATGTTAGACCTAGGACTATAATTCCGCGGAATAATAGTCCAGAGGGACTAATTTTCCTACGGACTTCCATTCCTGTTACACCGGCGCTTCTTTCAACACAGGGGAGATGAACTCACAAAAATAAAATAATTGTTCTTTATGTTGATATATATATAGTTTATTATTATATACTTTTAACATCCTTTTCTTTTTCTTTTAAATATTTCATTCTGTCATTGTTATTGTTTTGTTTTCGCAATCTGCCTCTCTGTAGGTGTTAATTGCTTGAATAAATCTAAAATCTGACTAGGGTATGTAACTTGCAAAAGAGAATTCTTAAATAACAAATAAATTTAAATAAAACATTTTTTTGCCCCAAAACATAACTTATGGTTCCTCGCAGGCCTTGAATTACCTCAATATGATAACAAACTCTGCAACCAAATAATAATAAATGTGTCCAAATTATGGGGTATTTAACCCTTTACCCAACGCAGATGATATCAAAATTTATTATTTTAAATAACATTTTTTTTAATTTTTCAAAAAATTTCAACAAAACCATATCTTGTGACCCATCATTGGAACGAGCTCGTCGAGCTCGTTCCAATGATGGGTCACTTGATATGGCTTTGTTGAATTTTTTTTAAAATAATACTTTTTCAGCTGCTGAATTTGCATATTACGCGGGCGGATGTGGCCGATTCTTTGGCTAAGGGTTAAAAGCATGAATGTACTGAGTCAGTGCTGTGTTTAGCTCATAGTTTTGTCATGCGACATAGTTCAGGTCCTACCCATCAAAAAGAAAAGAAAAATAGAGTGCAACCTGGAGAAATCAATCTGCGTCTACAGTGCCGTATACCACACTGCCGACAGAGATTGCTTTTCCCTTCAAACTCTCCATGAGGAAATATAAGCATGAGGTGGAAGCAGGGACGCCGGAAGCACGGGGGCAGAGGGGGCAGCTGACCTCCCTGCCTTCGGACCACAAGGGCGAGAGGCAGACAATGCCCTTCCCAGGTTCGTCACTTAATTTTTTTCATTGATTTATTCACGAAGTAAAACTATAATACACCCCAAATCCGTTCTGGGAGCTTTCAAAATGCAATGGGAGGGGGGGGGGAGTTTGGGAGGAGCCCCTTCTTCTCAAACTTCCCCATCTCGGACCTTCGACATGTCATGGCGGGGCTGCTAGTGCGAGTAAATGCGCTTTTCCCAGGGTCTGACCCATCTGCCCTGAAGTGCTTCTGGCGCCCCTGGGTGGAGGAGCCCAAAACGAGCCTAAAACGATGGGTATGATATAAACTATTTCAAACTGGGAAAAAAGAAAGTATCGGAAACAGATGCCAAAAAAGTGAAAATAACCACCGCCCGAGAAGCATAACTTTGGGTTTTATTTCACGTTGTGCCAAAATTAGATCAACCTAAAAAGACTGATAACTAGTTCCAATAAGGGTCGACACAAGATGTGTTTTAACCATTTACCTAACATGAAAAGCAGACGACACTTGCAAATAAAATTCTTGAATAACTATTTTTTTTTCATATTTTGTCTCAAAAACATAGGTTATGACCCCTCATTGGAACGAGCTCGACGAGTTCGTTCCAATGAGGGGTCATAACCTATGTTTCTGAGACAAAACATGAAAACAATAATGAAAATTAATTGGCGACTTTGAGAATAGCGCTGGCCGGTTTTGGCCGTTACGTTGGTTAAAGGGTTAAAGAAAAAAGTGAAACAATACTAAAATATGCATGGGGAATTTTGTGATCTCTGCTGGCCAGATCGGTCTGTATAACGTTAAGTAAATGGTTAAAATAACTCCAGGCGAAAGTGCTGGAATGTGCTTAAAATATATATGAAAGAGCTGAATTTGTCTCCACAGTGTTGTTCTGTTGCACGCGCATTCACGTTTTTCTCCCAGTTTTGTTGCTAAAGCTGGGGTTGACAGTGTTATGTTATCGGGAGAACACGTTTGGAGACACAAGAGGCAAAGTGTCTTGCTGAGTTTCTGCATCACTTTGGCTCCCATGCTCCTTCATGCACTCGGCATATAGTCTCCTAGGTTCATACTCACTCATTCGGAAGTGCTTCTCTTTTGGGTGTCGCTGCCCCACAGCAGCTTCCTGCATGTGCCTTCTTAGATGCTGAAATGAGACCTCATGATCCAAACGTTTTTCCTCGACCTTTACTGCCATTACCGTCCGAGTTCCGGAAGCTACAGTCATGGTTCTACGGACAAAGTCTAGTATCACCAAACAGGATTCACATCCGGTGTATAACAGTGTTAAAATTTGGTACGGTCCAACTTCTTTGAGAGATTATAGTCACCCCGGAAGATAATGGCCCGACGCGCGTGCCCACAAGTCGGTGGGATGGTTTGGAAGGTTGTTGTCTCCCTTTCTAATATTATAAAAAGTCTGTACTGCAAATGTTTTTTGGAATGGCGAAATCTAGTGGATTTAGCGATAAGAAATCAACTTTCGCAGCTTCTGGGCCCTTCCACCAGTGCATAATTTTGCGATAATTGAATCCAAAATCGAACGACGGTCATCGCGATGACCATCGATCGATTTTGCATTCAACTATCGCAATAATATGCACAGACACCACACTTCGCATATTTGGTTTTGTGGGAAGAGGATGTCGTATATATATAATTAATATGTATGCCCATGTGACAGAAAGAGTGCATCATTGTCTGATCCTCAGAATAGCTTTGGCCAATTCCCCACACTTGTACAACCAAAACCGCACCAAGGCCTACGCCTCTGTTAAGTCAAAAACAAACAATATTTTGTACGTGTGGACTTATTTTTGCTGATAACGTGCGTCTCAATGATATGTTCAAGAACAGTTTTGGTGTGAAGACATTTTGGCCACCAAAATTATTTCACAAATTTTCATGTTCGTTTCCGAAATTTTTGTTTGATTCAGCTTAACTAGCATTGAAGTAAAGAGATGGATTGGTGTCCATCCACAGGTGCCCGAATACTAATTCACCCTGATTGGATTGAATCGCTCTTTTAACCAACAGATCAGAGTGCAGATATATTCAGCTGAGAATTGCCCTTGAACATTTAACAGCTAACATTTCATCTAAAGTCTAATTTACGAGCCTTCCTTGTTTGAATGACAGATTATGCGAGAAAGGCTGCCCAGGTAATAGTGAAAAACATGCGTTATGGAACTTGTGTTTTTTTCAAACCGCAGTCGTTGGCAGACGACACTCAGTAAAGGAACAAGTCTGAAAATCTTTATGATTTTTATGTTCAATGGATTCAGTGTAAGTTTCTATGCTTCTATGAGTTAACATTATGCCTTGGACCCAATTCCGACTTCTGAAGAATATTTTCTCGTTTTTTTCCCCTTGTCTGTTGCATAATCAATATCCATCACAAAGACTATTTAGCTGACACACTGATCAAAGTGAACGCAAGTGCTTAACTCGTCTGCACTGAATCGATTGTCATGTTCAAAAAGGTAAAACCGTTTCTTGAGTTTTCTGAATCCGATTGTCCAATAGGCGATTGCGTTTTTTTATATTGATTTGTATCGGTAACATAATGGGACATAATTGCATTAATAATATAGTTATTCGTATTTGACGCGAAATGCCTGGACTTGATTGTTTAATTACATCAAAATACGTCCAGTGGTGGCGCTAGGGGGGGGGGGGTCAGAGGTGGCTACAGCCCCCCCCCCCCCCGTCGGAGAGGTCCAGCCCCCCCCCCCCCCCCCCCCCCCGTCGGAGATTTTTAGTCAGTTCGTCGGAGAGTCTCGTAAACCCGACTTCACGAGAAATTTCCGACAATCGAATGTAGATATCTCGTCTTGTCAGTCTCGAACCCGTGCAGCACTGGAACTTTGATAGAGAATAGTGATTCTCACGAAATTCCTTAATGTCGTTCGTCAAACTGGCTTTATAGATGAAATATTTCCCGACCTTATTATAATATGTTTACTTTAACCCTTTACCTAAGGTAACGGCCAAAACCGGCCAGCGCTATTCTCAAAAATCGCCAATTAATTTTCATTATTTTTTTCTTTTTTTGTCTCAAAACATAGGTTATGACCCCTCGTTGGAACGAGCTCGTCGAGCTCGTTCCAACGAGGGGTCATAACCTATGTTTTTGAGACAAAAAATGAAAAAAATTAGTTATTCAAGAATTATTTTTGCAAGTGTCGTCTGCTTTTCAGGGTAGGTAAAGGGTTAAAATATCAACAAACATACTCAATTTGCTTCTATTTTGATTCTCCAATTTACCAATTTTCACTCATTTTCCTTCGTTTGGGAGGTCAAATGTTATAGCTCCTCTGTCGGAGAGGTCAGCCCCCCCCCCCCCCCCCCCCTGTCGAGACATGCCTGGCGCCACCCCTGAATACGTCATCGGCGAATCTGATTCACATTTGACTGAAATTTTTATCTGACCTTTCTCTTTTTTGTGCACTAAGATAGAAAAGCCATCATTACTGGTAATTATCGGTTGACTTGGGGAAAATAATACTTTTAAATTTCGGAAATTATCAGATGATTCGTTGGAGATAATATTATAAATTTAAATTTCTGTGTGTGAATTCAATGGTGAAACAAAACTATTAACTTTGCTCAGCTGTTGGGGCCTGCTTGGTCTCAAAAGTGATTGCAATAATAGTTCATTATTTCTTGTTTGACAGATGAATCAACAAATTCGCCACGCCGTGAAGTGGGGTAATTGTGATCTGCAGCATCAGAATATAATGAGAGTTATCCAACTTGAAAATTGGTATGGTAGTGATGTAATCTCGAAATGTTCGATTTTGGAGGGGGTGCCCGGTGGAGGTGATGTGAATGATATTGGGTTAATTTTTAACCCACCTGATTTCAGAGTGTATTTAACGTTTTTGATTGAGACAGGGCATAAGTTGTGTGAAATGATCCTGATGTAAGTAGGAGGTCATATTTAGATCACAAGCAAACTGTGTAACGAATGTATCCCACTAACACTACTTTTCCGTGTTAAGGATAGAATTCTTACTTGCTCAACGTGAATCGGTTATCGTTAGCAGACAGTTTGAAACATTAATAGGCAAAGGGGAGTTGATTTTGTTAATCGTTTGTAGACCCGAACAGACTGTGTATGACATATAGGAAGCTTACGTGCGACAGCTTGAAACTATTGAGAAACTTAGATGTTTGGAGGAGATAAAATATTTGATAAAACGCATGCTCGTAATTGTTTCATTACGATGGCCTCTGAAATAAGTAGTAGGGTTAATTAAATTTAAAAAATGGCCATCAGATGATAAGTCCAACCCTTAGCACCAGTTCTTGGGACGTGCTCAGTCTCATGGAGCACCTCAAGAGAAATGATGTCGTGTCCTTTAATTCAGAGTTTAGTGTATGGAAATTGGGAAAGGGCCTTTTCGTGAGTGAAGATCCATTTGGAAAGCATAACCTGTCAAATTGCAGCAAATTCCAGGAACCCCAGTTGATCTGTGGTGCCTGCCAATTTGTCAGACCTGTTGAGGAGGTTCCTGTACATGCACTGCAAAAAATATAGGTTCTCTTTAGAACCAAAACTTGTTCTAATCTTGTCCCTGAGATGGAACAGTTCTGTTTAAACAGTATTTATTCCAAATCAAATAAATTTACCAAGATTAGCATTCAGTTTTAACAGAATATTACATGAACTGAAGTAGATTCAGCAGTAAACTTGGAGCTTATTCAACGCAGTCGCCAAACATTTTGAAACAAAGGTGATATGAACAGTTGACAAATCGAACCAGTTTTGGTTCTGAAAAGAACCAAAACTGGTTCGATATGCCAACTGTTCATATCTCCTTTGCTTAATAATGATTTGAGACAGCCTCGTATGAGCTCTAAACTTACGGCTGGAACCCCCTCAATTTATGTTTAATTCTGTTAATATTTAATGTTAATCTTTATAACTTTATTTGATTTGAAATGAATACGGTTTAAACAGAACTGGTTCCATCTCAGGGACAAGATTAGAACCAGTTTTGGTTCTAAAAGAACCTATATTTTTTGCAGTGTGAGGTTCTTAAAGCTACCCTGGTAACTCACCCTACACCAGACCCTGTGAAAACATTGTCCATTGCAGTTTTGTGCCTGTACATATATGTTTGCAATATGTTCAAGACTTGGATTCACGGTTGGTTGGATTACTTTACTAGTAGATATGAGATCAGGGGAAGCTTGGTTAGTTTAGCTGGGAATTGTACTGCCCATTTCACATTGGGAATGGGACAGAAATTAGGCCCCCAAAAGGCTCTGAATTAAACCCTGTTGAATTATGAACACGGAATGTGGGCGCTAATATTTTTAGTATCCTTCGCTACAAGTCAGTTCAGCTGATCCGGTACAATCAATGATGCTGGAAGCGACCTTGGACATCAATAATTAAAGAAATTTCGAACGAGAGTTGTAATGGAAAAATATGTGTTTGTCAAGTTATGGTAATTCTTTTCGAGATTTGTGTGGAGTACCCCAGAAAAGCGTTAGCACTGCCCCCCATTTAACCTTTTATCTAACGTAACGGCAATAATCCGACCAGTGCCATTGTGGGAACCTTGGGAAGTGAAGCAGTGCTCGTTTACTTATGTAAACAAGATCTGTTTTACCGATGAAAAAAGAACCCTGTCATGGGATGGAGGTCCTCTAAGACGGACAGCGTAGGTAAAATGACTAGCTAAACTTGACCTTATAATTGTGTTGCGGCCATGATATAGTCATAGATGGGGAAGTGATCTTAAACACCAATAAATAAGACAAATATCCGGCCAACGGCGTTAACAAAAAAAATGCCATTCTTATTTTTTATTTTCTTCATTTTTAACCTCCAAAACGTTGTTTATGACACCTCCCCTCATTAGAACGAGCTCGTCGAGCTCGTTCTAATGGGTTGGGGGTCATAACCTGCAGTTTGAAAATGAAAAAGAAAAACAATTCAATATTTTTGTGTGTGCAGGTGCCATCTCGTGGCCGTGTTAGATAGAGTTTAATTATTTAGACCATTGTAACCACGAAGGGCGAAGAAGTGAAGAGAATCTGGAAACTTGAACTGCTGAATGCTTTGACAAGGAGATGCGATACTTCTCTCCTCCCATATCGTGTAAATAGTAGATGTTTTGTCAGTAAACATAATGTCATTACCAAATCCGAACAACATCATGCTTCAATTATATTTTAATAATTTCGTGTCAGACAGACAATGTCTACTAACAAAGGGCGTTGCGGACGAAAAACGAGAATCGGTTAAAAAAGTTATATGTCTTAATTCAATATATTGACAGAAATACCTTCCGCAGTGACGTATGTGCGAGGTCTCCATTCTGCAGAAGATACAGCTGCACCGAGTTCACCCGCGCATCTTCAGTTCACAGTAAAAACATATTACATTTTATACCCTTTTTAAAACAAGGCGAGGGAAGGGGGGGGGGGGGGGGAGGGGGAGAATTTTTGTAATATTTATTTTTAATTTATTTTTAGTCGAGTTTTCAAAAAAATACTAGACTATTGGTATGGCGAAGATCAGTCGTCGGGCTGGCGGTCGGGCGTCAGGGCTTCCCTTCTTGCTTATAACTTAGTTGTTTCTGGGTGGATTTTGATAATATTTGTTATGTGTCTTGATATGCATGTTCAACACCTGATGACGCGAAATAGGGCGTATCCATGCTTTTTCACAAGGGTTATGGCACTTTGTTAAAATCGACTTTGAACTTGATAGCGCGATAACTTCAACAAACTTCAACCGATTTGACTGATATTTGGCACATGGGTTTCAAGGAACAATGTCTTGGTCGAGTTCGAAAACGGGCTCGGTCCGATCAATGGTTTTCACAAAAGTTATGACCCTTTGTTAAAATCGAGTGATTTTGAGCTTGATCGCGTGATAATTTCAACAAACGTCAACCGATTTGACTTATATTTAGCACAGGAGTTTCAACACCTGATGACGCGAAATAGGGCGTATCCATGCTTTTTCACAAGGGTTATGACACTTGTTAAAATCGACTTTAAGCTTGATAGCGTGATAACTTCAACAAACGTCAACCGATTTGACTTATATTTAGCACAAGGGTTTCAACACCTGATGACGCGAAATAGGGCGTATCCATGCTTTTTCACAAGGGTTATGGCACTTTGTTAACCCTTTACCTAACATGAAAAGCAGACGACACTTGCAAAAAAAATTCTTGAATAACTATTTTTTTTTCATTTTTTGTCTCAAAAACATAGGTTATGACCCCTCTTTGGAACGAGCTCATCGAGCTCGTTTCAAAGAGGGGTCATAACCTATGTTTTTGAGACAAAAAATGAAAAATATAATGAAAATTAATTGGCGATTTTTGTAAATAGCGCTGGCCGGTTTTGACCGTTACGTTGGGTAAAGGGTTAAAATCGACTTTAAGCTCGATAGCGCGACAACTTCAACAAACGTCAACCGATTTGACTTATATTTAGCACAAGGGTTTTAAGGAACAATGTATAGATAGAGTTCGAAAACGGGCTCGGTCCGATGTACGGCAGCAGAATTATTGGGCTGATTTGGTCATTTTTTGTGAATTCTGTGCTTGATAGCGCGATAACTTGGGTCCAATATACGGCAACAGAATTACTGGGCTGATTTAGACATTTTTTGCAAATTGTGTGCTTGATAGCGCGGTAACTTAAACAAATGTCAACCAATTCGGTTCATTTTTGTTGTATGGTTTTGTAAGAAGATTATCTTCTCAATCAAGTTTGAAAACGGTCTCGGTCCAATGTACGGTTTTCACAAGAGTTATGTAGAGCTGTAGTTTAACCGAAACCGAACCGAGGTTTTTATTTTTTTTTAAAAACCGAAATTGAAACCGTCGACATCCCGTAATCTAAGGTTTTTCGTTTTTTTATTAAATACTCTCTTGCTGCAGAAATTCACAGAATGTAGCCATTCCAGAGTAGTGAGAGTACCCAGACACTGCCAATGGCAGTGTCTGGGTACTCTCACTACTCTGGGAAGGCTACATTCTGTGAATTTCCGACATTTCAGTTTAGTTGTGTTTGCAGCTTTCCTCAAGTTGCGTGCAGGTGTCAGACCTCCAAAAATGGCCAAGCGCAATAAAAGTTCTGTATATTTAGGTAATTATTATATTGGCCTTCCTGATTCTTCGTGTATTATAGCGTATTTCGGGCATTCATTGAGTTTCACTCAATTTCTCTACCATTCAGTTATGACCCCGGACATAAGAATGAGTTTTATTGAATTTTACTTGGCCTCATGAACAAACCGAAAACCGAACCGAGGTTTTACTCCACCTGAAAAACCAAAACCGAACAAGAAATTTAAAAACCTACAGCTCTGGAGTTATGGCCCTTTGTTAAAATCGACTAATTTTGAGCTTGGTAGCGCGATAACTTCAACAAACGTCAACTAATTCCACTGATATTTGGCACATGGGATTCAAGAAACAATGTCTTGATCGAGTTCGAAAACGGGTTCGGTCCGATGTATGGCAGCAGAATTATTGAGCTGACTTGGTCATTTTTTGCGAATTCCGTGCATGGTAGCGCGATAACTTGGGTCCAATATACGGCAACAGAATTACTAGGCTGATTTAGACATTTTTTTTTCCAAATTTTGTGCTTGATAGCGCGATAACTTAAACAAATGTCAACCAGTTCGGTTCATTTTTGTTGTATGGTTTTCTAAGAAGATTATCTTCTCAATCAAGTTTGAAAATGGGCTCGGTCCAATGTACGGTTTTCACAAGAGTTATGTAGAGCTGTAGTCCGTGAACATAGTGTTTACACCTGCTTCTCCTAAACCGCTGAACCAATTTTAGTTAGTTATATTTGACGCGATTGCTTGTTCCGGCATCGCATTTTTTTCCAAATCAACTTGCCCACCCTCATAGGGAGGAGGGGGGGGGGTGGGTCCACCAAAATTCTTAAAAAAAAATCTTCTCATGAACCAGTGGGTAGAATTACTGTTATTTGGTACTATGGAGCTTCCTGTTGAGGTGCAGAATCATGTTTGTTCAAACGGAGTTCGTGGATCAATATATTTGCCTTTGTAATGAGAGGAGCAAGATTTTTGGCCCCGCCAGAAATTTCTGTTTTCCGATTTGAATCAAATTTGATATGTGGTATTATTGAGTCATAACTACTTGATTCATGTTAAAAATAATTTCCCGTGTCCCCGTTGGAACCCCACGAGCTAAAAATAGAAATATTTTCAAATGCCCATATTTGAATTTCTTTAAAAGTCTTCTCCAGAACCATCTCTTAGAGTGATTTGATATTTGGTATCCAACATCTCGGGGAGGGGGCAGATTCATGATTTTTAAGCCTGAATTTTAACTAAGGGCAATATGATGTAATTTCTTTGAAAATCATATTCTCCAGATCCACCAGTCAGAGTGCTTTTGTATTTGTTTTCATCATCTCTAGGAGGGTGAGATTCAAGTTTGTTCAAATCGGGTCCTTGGGTTAATATTTGGGGCCCCTATGGTAACTAGTTCAATATGAGAAGATTTCTTTAAAAATCCTCTCCTTCAAATCCCTCAGTCAGACTGCTTTCACATCTGGCATACAGCATCCTGGTGGTGGTGGAAGGGAAGAGCTCACACTCAAGTTTGTTCATGGTTAAGTTCCTAGGTTGATAGTTGGACTCCCAAGTTTTGCATTACTGAAAATCGGGGCATTATTTCTGTGGTAGCATCCCAGTACTAAAAACAATCATCTGGCATGGACAACAGAGTTATAAATAATTAAATAACTACATTCCTCTGCAGTGTTAACTAGCTATAGATGCTAATTAAATCCTTCCTTAAACAACTATTGTCGGGTGAGCGCCTGAGGCCCCATGGGGCCTCTTATTTTATGGGTTTCCAGGAAAATTGTCTCGATCGAGTTCGAAAATGGGCTCGGTCGGATATACTGCAGCAGAATTATTGGGCTGACTTAGTAATTTTTTGCAAATTAGTTATTCAGAAAAGGTACTCTGATGCCTTTTAGTTCATAGCCACCGTTGCGTTAGCCATGAAAACTCGACCCCGCATCAGCGATGCAAACCCTTGTTTGTGTGGTTTCCTAAGTCATTCAAACACTCCAGCGTCGTACACAGGTTGCCCATAAGGTTTGGACGTGTGAGAATGCTGTCTGTGTCAGAAGATCAATGTCAAGGTCAATTTTACTTTAAAGAGAGACATTTAGTGTTCATACAATACCTTTAGTTTCCTTGGATGTACAACAGCCAACTTCATACAAACGTTGCCCATAAGGAATGGATGTTTTCAAACTCTTTGGAGCTCTAAAGCCAGGGGTGTTTGTTTCTAAAAAAATAAAACCTCACCTTCTATGCCTTAACCTCAGTTTCAAAACTCAAAATTTTCGTACACGTGTTTGATATTGCTTCAGGGGTATTAGGGCAAAGGTCAAGAATCATGGTAGCTCTTACAAAATTTCAGCTTCTGTTCAACAACTTCAGTTTCTCTGTGCATTTAACAGTTAAACGTAACTCATACACAGGTTACGTTTAAGCATCAAGTTCAGTCTCACAGGACTAGTAAAAAAGAAAAAAAAACACTGGCCACTGGGGGGACTTATACCTTGTTTGAAAATGCTGTTTTGTTTTCTCGCCGGTTCGTCTGTTGACGAGTTCAGTTCACCGAGTTGTTTAAACTCGCCGCGTTTGGAGACACAGACTCGTTTGACGCCGTCAACTCGACAGATCACTTCTTCACTGTTGTAATATTCAAAATATATAATCATATACAAACTACTCTACAGCAAATCTGCGAATCAACTCTGTGATATTTTGCTCGAAACACCAGTATTAGGCAGTTTAACAATTTATCTAACGCCACGGTAATATCTGAACAGCGCCTTTCACGAAAATCGTCATTCAAATTTAATTGCTTTTTTTTTAACCATTTACCCAACGCAGACGATATCAAAATTTATTATTTTAAATATCATTTTTTCAAATTTTTCAAAAATTTTAACAAAACCATATCATGTGACCCCTCGTTGGAACGAGCTCGATGAGCTCGTTCCAACGAGGGGTCACATGATATGGTTTTGTTGAAATTTTTTGAAAAATATTTATTCAACTGCTGAATTTGCATATTACGCGGGCGGATGCGGGCGATTCGTTGGGTAAAGGGTTAAATTGTCGTCTTCAAAACATAGTCTTCGTACCTCAATGGCACGAGCCCATTGAGCTCGCCCCAACGAGGGGTCATAAGTTATGCTTTTGAGGAAAAACAAATGAAAAGTTTTAGCAATTCAAAAATGATTTTGCAAGTGTCGTCTGCTAGTCCCGTTGGGTAAATGGTATAGGACTGTATAACTAAATTAGAATTGAAACTCATTGAGGCGTTTTGTGCATTTCAACGGCCAACTTGTTCTTTATCGCGAAACTATATGCACGCTGGGTTGAAAAGTTCAAGGATTGACGATGTATCAGTCAAAAATCAGTCGACTAAGAATGAATTCATCTTTATACATTTTTCTGATTTAACTCTTCTCGTGCCATATTGATATGAAAACATTCCATGTTGTGAACATAACCAGTAAAATTATATGACGATGTGTTGAACTGAATAGCGGCAAGTCCTTCATTTCTTGTCTTTAAGCAGTGACTGTTGAACCATCATGCAGTCTTGTATTACCGTGAACACCTTTTGCACCAAGTCACTGTTCAAAGTAACTTTGACCATAGATATGATGATGTCTATGTAACATCCGGTAAAGCCGATTTTTTTTTCTATCCAGTCTCTACTTCTCTTGAAGACATGATGGTCCGAAAATGCACCATGTTGTCATTTCAGAATGTGACTGTGTCCAACTCTTGTCGGAACGATTTATCTGTGTACAATATGTAATGGTGGAGACAGCCTACTTGGTGTTGGATCTATTTTCCAATGTTAATTTGTTTTGCTCAATTCACTTGTAGTGTTTGTTTGTTTGTTTCTGTTTTTACTGGGTTTTAACGACATATAAAAAATATTGTTTAAACTGAATAAAATTAATCTGTATTGAATTTTATAATATGCTACACCTTACAAGATTGCTGGAATGTCTTAAATAGTTTTCGATACATGTTGTCACGATAGAATTAAGAGAATATACCCCCCCCCCCGGAAGTGACGCGATTACGTAATAAATTTAGTGCCTACTCAAAAACAGTTGTTAGCTTCTATATATTCAGTTTCTTCTGTTTGTATTACCCACAATTTCACTGGCTTTTACTGTATAAATATTGTAGAAAAGTTACAAATTAATAATACAAGGGCATTTAATATAACACATCCACGATCATAACAACACTGACAGCCCTTCTTCCCAAGAACTATCATTTATTGGAACCATCTAAAGGACAGCACTGTAAACAAAGCCGACATTGAGAGCTTTAAGTCGTGCTTGATAAAAGAGGACACCTTTTAAGCTGCGCCCTCCTACACCCGTTCTGTTAACCCTTTACCTAACACGAAAAGCAGACGACACTTGCAAATATAATTCTTGAAGCACTAATTTTTTAAATTTTTTTGCGTCAAAAACATAGCTTATGATCCTCATTGGAACGAGCTCGTTGAGCTCGTTCCAATGAGGGGTCATAAGCTATGTTTTTGTGACAAAAACCGAAAAAGTTTTAAAAATGGAATGGTGATTTTTGTGAATAGCGCTGGCCGGTTTTGGCCATTACGTTGGGTAAAGGTTTAAAGTCAAAATTGGCATCTTGGGCGTACTATACAGATACAGGTCACTGCAAGAACCTTTAATTGCAATTAAACATAGCAACAACGCATGTAATGAAAGATTACCTCCTGTTTCGGAACAGGTGCCAGAATTATGATCTCCGTCGCAACTGCAAGGAAATCTAACTTTTCACCCACAGCCTTCAGCAGTTCTTGTAAACTTATATTTCCTTGCAGTCATTAATGAGAGAATCGACCAATTTAGCATTCCGTCATCGTAACATCCAGGGTAGCGATTTGCCCGTGTAAACCAGCTTTGTTTATAAACACCGCACACACGTGTGCTGAACAACTGATGGCTGTTTGGAAGACACATCGTTCGTTTTAGTTTTTAAATTGAAATTCAATCGTGTATCTGCCTTCCGTTTATCGAACCCGATATTTTTTACCCCATAAGAGAAACCAAAAATGTGTTCATTTGCGATCAGCTGCTCGCCACACGTGTGTGCAATGTTTATAAACAAAACCGGTTTACACGGGCAAATCTCTATCCTGGATGTTTATCCAAGATAGTGATTTGCCCGTGTAAACCGGTTTTGTTTACAACCATGTCGGAATATTAAAGTGGTCTGTTGTGGTGCCTACTCAAAAACAGTTGCTATCCTCTATATATCCAGGTTCTTGTTTGTATTACATTAGCTTGAACCTATATTTTCGCTGAAGATAATACTGGTTGAGATGAGGCTCTTTCCATGCTCAAAGTATTGCTTCATGCAGGCCTGGAATTCTTAAAAATACAGGTGGGCTAAAAATCGCTCCCCTTGCATGGCCTAGGGAAGCGATTATCTCTCCTCAAGCTTATAAAAGCTAACAGTGGCAAAATGAAATTTTAATATTAAGGAATTCTGCCTGGTGGGCGTTGTGCATTTTATTCGGTGCTGTTAACAAGGTAGTCTCTGTGAGGCGGCTACACTGCCCCTCCCACACCTCCGGGCCTCGGCAAGGCCCGGAGGCGTGGAAGGAGCAGTGTAGGGTCTTAAAAAGACCACTAACAAAACAGAGATCCTAGAAGATGCGGGTTTTAGGAATAGGCTGTTATGGTAATCATTATGTTATAAGGCCAGGAGGGCTAGTTTTCGGCCTCCTTAATTTTTTAAGGCGAGCAGTAGGCGAGCGAATAAATCTTTCTCCTGAAAATGCCAGGTCTGTTCATGGCACGGCCATTTTGTGTTCTCGGATTCAAACTAGTATAAACGTGGGGAGCGTTGTCGGTAACTGTTGGGTAATTCTGGTTTGTCCCACTGACGGCTCAGAGACAAATTAAAGATGATAACAGTTTAATAGTGAAACTGCTATTCCAAATATCTCACAGTAATAAACATTTAACAATTTGACTTGTTGGATATCCAAACAATATTACAGCAATAGCTCATGGGATTTCCCAGTAGAATGAAGCAGAGTAACGTTTGGAAACCCAAACTATAACTGAATTCTTACTTGTGATCAAGTCTATATATACAATACAATAAGTGCGTCATGTCATATCAAGTTTTCTTGATATAAAGACTGAAGTAAGCTTTCATTGGGCCTTAATGAGATGCGTTATTAACTTAGTGAATAGAGCTTAAGGGAACGTCCAACGTAAATTTGGTCAAATTTCAGGTATTTTTCTCCAAAGTCCAGAGAAGGTCTGAAAGGAATAACCCCAATAAATTATATATCAATTTGTTAGGAATGAAACATAGATTTTGTGGAAACTAATATTTGCCATGGAACCGTTACCATGTGGCAGAAAGCACTTCGCGAATGTCTGCTATGGCATAAGTAAGAGATCAAATTTTATACAATAAAATACCTTAAATTTATTGAATAGTTAAATTCTGCAATCCTTCTAGTACAGACTCGAAGAAATCTTTTTATCATTCTTGCAAGGAACGGACCACAAGACCAATTGTAATTTACGATGCCTACATTTCAAAAGGGCTGCCATTTTTCGTGTTTGTTTACCTTTTATGAAGTTCACCAAGGGTCATATCCACACAGTTCACCAGAACAAGTGTGGAGTCAGGAGAGAATGCATCAGTGAAAAATGAAGAATGTCCAATGTGGCATCTGTGAGTCTGCTGTGACCATACACCCCCCCCCCCCCCCACACACACAATCATGTGCCATTTTGCATGAGATCTGTATCAAATTGGTAAAAGACGATGAGATTGATACACGAAAAAGGGTAAACTGCCAAACTTCCTCATTTAGTATTATATGTGTCCATTGCTGGGGTTGCATGAGCAAAGACAGCTACCAAGTGTCATTTGAATGTACAAGTGTGGCCAAAACAACCCAAAAATGACATGTCCTGCGTGCAGAATACTTTCACCAATCGGCTACACTTTATTAGAAATCCTGGCTTCCAGTTCATTTATGTACATGATTTGGTACGCTTCATTTGTTTTGGAACTATCGGCCTTCCGTAGTTGCTGTTTGGGGAGGCTTGACTGTTGTTTTCTCGTGAGATTTAAGAACATTAATAACTGATCTGCTTACCAATACTAATTTTATAGGCGGAGGGTTACCGACCTGAACAATATCGGAATTGTGTTGGTTATTAAATTCATTTATCTAAACACTTACGACACGTTGTGATCTCATTTCGGTAATTCGAGTGAATTTCGCCTAGCGGAATTTCTCTATTTCTGTCCACAGAGTATCAACACACATAGATTTTCGCAACCTTTTGGTGCTAACAACGCTCAAAATCGACGTTGATCCGTCTTATACACAATGCGGTTGTGTGAGGGAGATATTTAAATTTACGATGGTACGACACTTCGCAAAATTTGCTGAACAGGAAGAAACCTGTCTGTTAATTCTCCTTGACATTGGTCTTCTTTTTTCGTAGCAGACATCATCAAGCCTTCTTTACGTCACTAATATAGTTCGGCGACAATAAAATTATATTTTCGTAAATATACAATTGTGAGAACTGTAATGTATGTTGATGTGAATATATGTTTGTTTTCAAATATAATTTTCCACTTTTATGTGTTGATCATCTTCACCAACCAAATAATAGTAGTTCGAATCGATGGCGTAGTAATCCCTTGCTGACACTTGCGTCAAATTGTACAGGTTATGATCTGAACAGCGCTACTATGGACTGAATCCCGCAATTATCACATTGTCAGTTGAATATTTTCCCAGGAATGTGTCGTGAGTTGTACATTACATCGCCTCCCAGATTCAAAAACAGCAGTGAAATGTCTGAAGATTTCAGATCGTGGAAGATCAAATCATTTCGCAACTTGGACCAAATTCCACGTGATCATAACAAACAATGTCACCCGAAGAGAATCAAGCGTTTGTTGTCATCCATTTTCGCCTGAGCGTTCACACCACGTTGGTGATGAAATGATAAATATGCTTTCGCCGAGTATGGAGCCTTTTATTTACAACTCAGACATTCGAATTACCGATCTGTTCCTTGTTAATCCTGACGGTTACTTATGCGGCTGGCAATTTCTTTGTCATCAAAAGCAAAAAAATTAAAAAAAGATTTCAAGAAGTGGATAAATTCGGGTTTTGTATACTTTTGTCATTATTTTGGTATATAATATGTCGTTATTCACCGCTTTAATTCGAATTTAGGGCATTGTGCAAATTTAAAAAAAAAATGCCCAAAGTTACGTTGGACGACCCCTAAAATAAACAATGGAGGGAAACAATGAATAGAGGCAACTTGTTAATAACTTCTATGAGAGAGGCTTGCTGTCACACGACGAATGAAGAAATATGCCAAGTTTGAAACAATTGAAATTAAATTGGACAAAATTCGAACAGTACATGTAGATTGTGAATGCAATATAATAATAGTAAATTTGTCTTTTTGTTTCGAAAGTTTATCATGGTCTGTTTTACTGGTAAAATAGGACCAGTCACCAATGCTTGGGGTGGAAGTCATCTAAAAAGGTCAACCTGGTTATTAACGATTGACTAAACTTGACTTTATCTCCATGTTGCAGTCACGATAAATCATTGTGCAGAAGCACGTGATCTTAAACACCAGACAATGAAGAATAATAATTCATCGAGATTGTCTCCCTTTTACTTTCGGTAATTTTTCAACATTGCCGAAAGTAATCGAACTATGTTTATCTAAATTTCAGTTTACGGTATACCCAGTTGCAATAAAACCGAAAATAGGGACGTAAATCTGGAAATGTGTGAAGCGGAGATGCAAAAGAAATCACCGCTAGTGAAATGTTTTTCTTGTTTGCAAACGAGAATTGCGACATGTTTCGAACGAAACAACCCGTGGCGAAAAAAGAAGTTTAACAAAAACAGATTGTACTTGTAGGGGAAGGAGTGTCGAACAAATGGTGCTTCTATATGTTCAGTTACAAATAGCATACGATTACAGGGGTATTATAAACGAACTATAATTTATTTCGTTTTCCTCAATTTATCATTGATTTCCAGCCGTATTTTTGAAAATTCTTTCTCGGGTAATTAAATCTGTGTAGTTTTACAACAGGGTCATCATAAATACAAGAACCAATGCCACACCTTCCCTAATCTGAGAGATTTTTTCAGAGAGAAAAAAACTGCGACACTGGTCTGCTAGGGCTGAAACGGTTGACTCATTTTCACAACCGACTAACCGAGAGCTATAACCGGTTAATACCGGTTATCCGTAACCATTATTTCACCGAATGTGGGATCAAAACTTTTGGAATTGGAAAGCAGTATTCTCAGAAACTATTCCGTAGTGTGTATACAAACGAACGTTGTCGAGTACTCGACAACGTTCGTTTGTATACATACTGCGGAATAGTTTCTGCGGTCACTCAGTACTATGGTCTTTCGGGTATTACGACGGAAGCAACCGCTTGGAGTTTAGAGATTGAGTCGGCCATTGGGCGACTACAGCCACATTCCGTTATCACACGGACCTCCAGCCAGCACCCAGTTCAGGGGCGGGGTGCAAATTGACCATATGATGCGAAGCATCATCCTAGCTGCGAGTAGGGGGCGTGGGCCTCCCCCAGGAAAGTTTCACAAAAAATGCACCAGAAACACGCGTTTTCCTCAACTCTGCGCTCTCATTTGGATATTAAATTGCTGCCAGAAACCTAGTAATTATATTCACAAATATACATGCATGTTGAGTTGACTAGCCATATAGTTCGACCGAAACCATTTCTGCCCTCCAGTGGGGTTATTAAATACACTGAGTGTGCGAGCAATTCTTTTTTCAATACGCCTAAGGGGTAAGCCGAATTGAAACGGAATTGCTTGCACACTCAGTGTATTTAATAACCCCTACGATATTGTATGATAGCTTTTGGGCTAATTTGAGAGCTGATTGCTACTAAACACTGCACAATACGGGGTCTGGGGTGAGTATTTCGTCGTTCCCCCACCCCTGGATCCGCCCTTGCAGTCTGGGGTGGCGGTGGGTGTGATATATGCGAGCTACCGACCTACCGTGGCACCCGGATTGATAGCCGATTATCTCATCAAATTAGCGGAGTCGACTTCCAAAGATTTTGAACATGCAGCGCCGGGTAAGGTTACATTTATTGCGACATGAGAAGGCTTTTGTGAGGGATCGCTTTTCTGCGTCAACAGCAATGATGAGGATCAAGTCATCACGAACAGAATTATAATTAACATCGACAGCGTAGATAATGGGACTGGTTGATGGTGTGGCGCCTCCACCGAACCGTTTATTAATGGAGAGGTTTCTCGAATAGGCCCAGAGTTTTCAAATTTGGTTTATAGCATAAATGTACGGGTATACAAGTTGGTATGGAATTTCAGCCCCGCCCGCCCGCCCGCCCGTCCATTTTTAGCTCAACTTGACAACGTCAAGTAGGAGTTATTGGGATGGGTTGCGATCCGTCGTCCGTCCATACATCCGCACGTCTGTAGGACGTTACTCTGTCCGTCCACAATTCCTTTAGAACACCCTACAGGCCGCAGCTCTCGCTCGATCAGTTCCAAATTTCATGTGTGGCTTTGTGGTAATGTCCAGATAGGGGCTATTGATTTTTTCCGAATTTCGTTAAAAAATATGGCCGCCAGCGGCCATCTTAGATATGACATATAAATTGTCAACAATTCCATTAGCACACCCTACAGGACGCATCTCTCACCCGATCAGTTCAAAATTTCATATGTTGCTTTGGGGCAATGTTTAGATGGGAGCTATTGGATTTTTCCGAATTTTGTTGAAAAACATGGCCGCCAGCGGCCATCTTAGATTTGGCATATAAATTGTCAACAATTCCTTTGGCACACCCTTAAGACCACATCTCCTACCCTATCTTTTTCAAATTTCATATGTTGCTTTGGTGTGATGTCTAGATGGGAGCTATCGAGCGTTTCTGAATTTCGATGAAAAACATAGGAGCTATCGAATTATTCTTAATTTCGTTGAAAAGCTTGGCCGCCAGTAGCCGTCTTGAATTTGGCATACAAATTTGAATTTGGCACTCCCTACAGTCCACACCTCTTACCCGATCTTTTTCAAATTTCGTATGTAGTTTTGGTGTGATGTCTAGATGGGGGCTATCGAATCGTTTAGAATTTCTTTTAAAAACATGGCCCTCAGTGTTCGTCTTGGATTTTGCATATCAATTGTCAACAATTCCATTGGTACACCCTACAGGCCAAATCTCTCACCTGATCTTTTTTCAAATTTCATTTGTAGCTTTGGTGTGATGTCTAGATGGGAGCTGTCGAATGTTTCTGAATTTCTTTGAAAAACATGGCCGCCAGCAGCCATCTTGGATTTGGCACATAGATTGTCAACAATTCCATTACCACACTCTGCATGCCCAATTTCTTACTTGACCTTTTTCAAATTTCATATGCAGCTTTGGTTTGATATCTAGATGGGAGCTATCAAATATGTCAAATTTCGTTCAAAAACATGGCCGCCATCGGCCATCTTGGATTTAGCATATAAATTGTCAACAATTCCATTAGTACACTATACAGGTCGCATCCTTCACCCGATCTATTTCGGATTTCATATGTAGCTTTGGTGTGATGTCTTTTTGGAGAAACGTGATTGAATGACTTTGCATTACTGGAGCTTTCTGTTTAGTTCAGTCCCTTCTTGGACAAATAGAGCTGCAGTGTCAATGACACTTTCATTGCTATAGTTACGATCCTTTGTTTGTACAAAATGGTCCGTTTGTTGATTTCGTGCAATAAGATAAGTAGTATGATTCGACGTAGAGGTTTCAAATTTGGTTCGTAGCAGTAACATATGGAAATAATGGTTGGTAAATAATTTTGACTCCACCTGCCCATTTTCGCCCGAGTTACGCCCCTTTGTTTGCACAAAAATCAAGCTGCTGGTTTCCGTGCAATAACTTCAGTATGATTTGACCTACAGTTTTCAAACTTGGTTTGCTGTATCAGCACATAGGAATACAGGATGGTAATTTCAGCTCCGCCCGCCCGTTTTCTCCAGAGTTACGGCCCTTTGTTTGTCTGAAACTGGGCTGATTCTTAGTATGAATTAACCTTGCGTTTTCAAATATGGGTTTGTAGCATAAACTTATGGGCATATACGCTGGGGTTGAATTTCAGCTTCGCCTACCCATTTCCACCAGGCCCTTTTCTAGAGTTTTCAAACTTTCTTTGTAGCTTCAACGTATGAGGATAAAATTGGGCCGTTTCCGTACAACTTGTTTCAAATTAAGGGGATACAGGCCGGTATTGATTCAAACTGCTCATCGGGCGTATTATGCAGCCTCTGGCATAGCTCTTGTTCCAATACCATAATGCATGTGGAAATAAGATTGAATCGGTTAAATTCCTAGTTGCATTATGGGAAAACTTTGTTTCTTGAAATTTTTAGCTCAACTTTGGCGAAGCCAAACTTGAGTATTGCCATGACCCGTCGTCCGTCTGTCCGTCTGTCGCACCGTACACACGGCTCGGACTAGAGGCCGTATTTATGAACCGATCTTTACGAAACTTCTTGGGTACCTTTGTTATCACCGTGAGACGAGAACGTGTGTTTTGGGGTCCGGTCCGAAATTTAAGACGGCCGCTGGCAGCCATTCTGTACCAAAATTAGGTGCAATCAGATTTTTGCGCAGAACTTCTGTATGAAAGTTCTGATTTGAATAAATTTCTGTATGAATGTTTAGTAACATGGAATACATCACATATAATACGGGTTTTTTTCTCGAGCAGAAATAATGCAAATTAGATGAACTTTGATTTATTCAGTGCTTCTTGTACACAGTAAGTGCACATGTCAATACGGCTCGGGCTAGAGTCTGTATTTATGAATTGATCTTCCCGAAACTTATTGGGGTACCTTTGTTATCACCTTGTGACAAGAACGAGTGTTTTTGGGTGCCTTTGTTATCACTGTGCTATGAGAACAAATATTTTTGGTTTCAGTCAGACCCACTCTGGGATTCAAAGATTTCTTTTCTAGTTTAGCATCTAACTGTCGCCCACCTTTAAAATACTTTACCTACACATTTGTTACAGGCTACGGTCAGCATTTATGTACAGACTGTTACAATACTTTATATGTACCTTTGTTTTCAGGTCATTACCTAGATGTTTGTCATTGCTGTGTTACATACTGTACATGTACATGTCTTAAACAAGTTGAGCTACAGTGTCATTGACACTTTCATTGATATATGGACTAATGCGTCTAGAAGGTTATGATGTAATGCAACCCCCCCCCCCCCCCTCCGCCTCCAGTATCTCTCATACTTCGTATTGCTAATTTAAGTCGGAAATTGTATGGTTTTTGACCTACATATCACAAAAAGGCTATCAACGACATATCGTCCCCTGAGTTCCAATGTGTTCTATGTGCCAGTAGGCACATAGAACACATTGGGACTCAGTGAACGATATGTTGTATTTAATACTTTCGATAACTACTGCGATTGTTAGCGACAGTGACGGGGTAAAGAAAATAAATGGCAAATTTATTACAGGTCTGGATATTAGCATCCCTGTTTTACATAATCTTGTGGTGTGGTGGAAGAATATATGTGCTTCTTGGCAGTCATTCCTCTGTATCTCCAAGTAATTGTTAAACGTTTAGTTGGCAGATTCTTAATGTCAGCTGGGGTAATTACTGGCTCGTTTATCATAAAAAAATCATATATTACTAAACAATATAATAGATTCGATTTACAAGAAGCATAGATACTTCACAGAGTTAGTTTTTTTTCAGTCAGCATGGATGATTGAAAGACGTTACTGTTAATAGTGGTGTATCTGTGCATTACGTGTGGAGTGTATTATCATTAAATCACCCAGGGAGTGGAGATTCCACCCAAGCAATAATTGCAAATTTGATGCAAAGCATAACAAGCACAAGCAAAGTTCCAGCCAATGGACCTCCGGGTTAAACCCGGAAGTCCATTGGCTGAAACATTGCTTGTGTTTTTTGTCCATATGTTCAGAATTTGAAAGTGATACTTTGGGTGATAACTCCACTCCATGGTTGATTTTGTCACAATCCACTCTCCACGTACTGTTCATGTGATTGGACCGAAAATCAGTTCTTGTACCCTGACAAATCTTCTTTTTGTACACACGTTTGTAGCATATGCGCTTCGATGGGGTGGGTGGGTGGGGGGGGGGGGGGGGTAGTTTCCGCTAAACCTCAGGCGCGTAGCCAGGATTTTTCAAAGTGGTAATAAATTTGAGTTTCTTGGACCATCAATGACCTATGATTAATCACAAAATTTCACTCATATACCTGGCGTGGTACGTTCTATCCGCAGGATGTACCACACCAAACAATTATATTACAACGTTTAACCCTTTACCTAACGAATCGCCCGCACCTGCCTGTGTAATATGCAAATTGAGCAGTTGAAAAAATTATTTTTTTTCAAAATATTTCAACCAAACCATATTATGTGACCCCTCATTGGAACGAGCTCATTGAGCTCGTTCCAATGAGGGTCACATGATATGGTTTTGTTGAAGTTTTTTGAAAATTTTTTAAAAAATCATGTTTAAAATAATAAATTTTGATATCGTCTGCGTTGGGTAAAGGGTTAAATCCAAGTTTGGACTCACCGAAGGTCACCCGAGGAAGAGTTGGAAAGGGTTGTACTCTTTCGTTGGTGAGGGTTGTCGGAACCTCCCCTGGAAAAGTTTTAAGAATGAATCAGGACGCTATGCTCTTTTAGAGAATTTAAATGGAGTAAACTATAGAGGATCTTAACTGGTTGAGGGATAGGTTATTTTGGGTGGTCTGAATTTGATATTCAAAATTTGTTTTATTACAAATTATTGGAGAGTGCCTACAGGCACTCTCCAATGATTTGTAATAGAACAAATTGATATAAACAAAATATTATTTGCGTTTGACTGAATATGAAACTTGAACAAGGAAAATACTGGCTTTTGCTCTGGTACCATCAGTTTTCTGAAAGCCCTGATAGTGGCTTCTAGCACTCAACCAGTTAATACATATCTATATCATGAGTGAACTTTTTCGAGATGGGAGGAGGGTCACGTTGCCCCCATTACCCCCCCCCCCCCCCCCCCGCTCTGGATACATTCTTGGATCTCTCTTCTAATGCTCTCCGGAAGAGGAAATACCCGAGTCTGTCATCCCACCTACACACATTTATTTATTTATTTATTTATTTATTTATTTATTTACTGGTGTTTAAGATCATATACTTATGCACTATGGCCAATCATGACCGCGACAGTTTTACGGGTGGAGGAAGCCGGAGAGAAGCACCGAGCAACGACGAACAGCTGCCAGCTCCCCAACATCGTAACTCCACAGTGCAGTACAGGCAGGGATAGATTCGTTGAAGACATGCGTACCATCGACGGCAGTACACCTTAGTACACGGCGTCATCGTTCCCCCTGTGGACAATCGGGGTTAAGTGCCTTGTCCAAGGGAGTCTTAGTTGATCGCTCAGACGGTCACCCATCCAATGATTAACCGGGCTCGACGTTGCTTAACTTCGATGATCTGACGAGAACCGGTTACCGCAACGCCACCGCGACCCGCCTACACACATAAAAAAATGTGTCATCAGTAGTTGGGAAGTAGTAAGGTGGACTACTATTTCCCAATAGTTAGCAAGTTTAAAGACACCACCACATAGACATAAAATTGGCACACGTGGTTGTTAGTTTGGTGATATGCGAGTCGTTACAATCCTAGAACGGACTATAGAAACTACGGCAATCGGCAATGTCTTGGCGAGAGCCGAGGCAGTCAGTCTGTCACGGTTTTCGCCATAACATTGCTCAAGTAGGGCTTATATTTTATCTAAATTTGGGAGAATCCATTTGGATTCTCGCGAAAATGGTTGCAAGAATCGATACCTACTATGAATGTCACAAAATCCCATGACGCCACTATGGTTGAACTTGCGCTGTATTCTGATAACACATGTTAGCACTTTACCCAACACAGCTTTTTAATTTTTAACATATAAACTGAATTTGATAATTTAAAAAAAAATAAACAAAACTAACAAATATGGATGTTATTGAGCCGGTTCCAATGACAGCCATATTTATACAATTTTATCGACAAAGTGTCAGGATATTCAGGTTAGCCTTGTATTGGTTAATTTGCTGTTGCTATATTAGGTAAAGGGTTAAACTGAATCAATTCTTTTCACGCGAATCTTAGCAGAGGTGCAGGAGAATCTACATTGATTCTCGCTGGTTTCGTTGCGCGAATCATTTGCGTGAAGGGATTCTCGTCCACATTTAAGCCCTATGCTGACTGTCGTAGACTGTGGACTCCCAGTTTGAATATAGCTCGTCATGAAACAAACGAATGTGCACAAGGATACGCCTTGAAAATTCATGTGATGGCCAGGCGAATGTTTTTCACCCACACCTCACTCAACCCATACGGTGTATCGAAAGACAGCTAAAACCAGCAGCCGCGAAGGTAGTTTGAATGTAAGGAGGCTGGAATGTAAGCGGGGTTCGGGAACTATCTCTTTCAAAATCATGTAGAACTAAATTTACGACGTGAGAAGCGATCTGAGTGATTTCAGAGCATTAGTGGACTAGAGACACTAATTCGGTACTAGTTGTCCACAAAGTTCATAAAATCATCCAGATCGTAAAAAAGGAATATTCAATGTCTTACATAGTGAGGTGGCTACCACTCCGTGCGTAAAACATCACCTCGGAATCCGAATGTTGTCAAAACGCATTCGTTTCCTGTTTTCAAACTGTTTTCAAATATTTTTTTGCACTTTATTGACCACAAATATCATGGGGCTGAAGACTCTCAGCTCCCCCACAGCCCATGTGGCCCATTCTATCACTGTCTTTCATGATGCTGTAATGTATTCGCACTTATTTCGAGAGTGATGGATTCCGTTAGTTATCGTGGGTACAAACGCGGGAATGGATAGATGGCCAGCAGCGCTGATTGCGACAGATCGTCGACAGCATTTAGGCGTTTTCTTACTTGTCGCGACACATTGTTTTTTAGTGTTTTTTATGTCGTGCAAAATGCCGTTACTATTCACGAAGGACTTCTCGCGCGTTGAAAATAGACCAATTATCTTATAACTGATCTGTTCAAACCACGTAAGAAAAAAACTTCTACTATGTATACCAAATAGGAATTAAAGACTCGTGGGTTTTTTGCAATTTAATCATAATTTCGGAATTACTGCTTTATAATACGAAAGTGCCAAAAACTTTTTTTTGTTAACAAATATCCTTTCATTGACATAAAGTAGTGTAATTAAAAAAAATACTTTTGTTTCAGTTGTGGAGGGTAAAACATTATTGGGATAGTGCACAAGCTTGTGCTGTGCAAATCGTCAAAAACAATTTCAATAAAAATTGCCAGCAGGCAAGAGGGATTTAACCTTTCTCCAGGTACAAAGAGCAAACATTCTTCTCCCCTTCTTCTGTTTCCCTTTTTAACTGCTGAGTTTATTCAGAATATTTTTTCAACAAATCTAGTCATGGCTGCTGAAAAGATGATGAGAGAAAAAAACATGTTTATTTTGGGATCATTGTGCCAAAAGTCAAGGTCACTGACCTTGCTAACTTTAATTTTTGCCTGTTTTGTTTTCCGCTCAGTAATTAAAGTTCCACATGGACAATTGAAACCAAACTTGGAATGTCGGTTAAGCATGATGAGAGGAAGAACCCGATATATTTTGGGATCATTGTGCCAAAGGGCAAGGTCACAGTGACCTTGAACTTTAATTTTATCAGTTTTGGTTTTCGCTCTGTAATTAAAGTTTCGCATGGCCAACTGAAACCAAACTTGGCATGTGGGATAGGCATGATAAGAGGAAGAACCCCATTATTTTTAGGTCATTGTGCCAAGGTCAAGGTCACAGTGACGTTGAACTTGAACATTTACCAGAGTTGGCTTCTCAAATTGAAATTTTGCTTGCCCGATCGTTACTTAACTTGACTTATGGGTTGAGCATGATGAAAGGAAGAACCCAATTTATTTTTTGGTTATTGTGTCAAAAGTAAAGGTCACAGTGACCTTGAATGTAAAGTTTTATCGGTCAGAGTTCAGTTGGTTTCCACTCTCTAATTGAAATGTTTGCCTGATTAAAACCATACTTGTTTAGTTAATCAGGCATAATGAGAGGAAGAACCCTAGGCATTTTAGGACATTATGCCGAAGGTCAAGGTCACGGAGATCTTGAAATTAAAATGTTATCGGTCGGAGCTGGCTTCTGTTCTCTTAATTATTAAACTTTTGCATTCCTGATCGAAACCCGACTTGGAATGTGGGTTGAGCATGATTGGAGGAAGAATCCTGCATATTTGTAGGTCATTGTGCGAAAGGTCATGGTCAAAATGACCTTGAACTTAGAGTTTTATCGGTCCCGATTGAAACCAAACGTGACAAGTCACCAAATACAGGTAATCTTCTCTAGTTTCTGCACAAACGCCAAGATCAGAGTACACGGTATTAACACATGGATATCGACTGTCTGAAGTAATGGTTGTCCATGTGTTATCTGGTCGTTATACCGTACTCCGTGCATATAGCCACATATAGTTCCTGTGCTGGCCTCATATTGTAAGCAGTAATAAGCTGGCTTCCGACGAAGAGGGAGGTGTGCTCACCTATAAATCGCAGATGCCACTGAGTTGGGAATGTATCCACCTCCACTCCAGAGGTTATTCGCCCATGAACATAAAACAAACCACGTGGAGTAGTTTTGCTTCAGTTCCAAAGAGAAACAAAATATTTGAAAATGATGAAGATAGAATATAGCCATAGTAGCTTAGTGTACAAATGTTCACCACGAGTGGTGAAGTGGTGTTAACCGCGAGCCTTCGGCGCGGTTAACACCACTTCACCACGAGTGGTGAACATTTGGGATCCCAAGCTACTATGGGTATATTTTTTTTATACCATGATCGTCAGATTATTAAGAGTCGCTATTATTTTTCCTCGATTTTACGATTTTCTCGAGCAGCAGCCCTACATACGTGCGAATTTGTTTTTGTGTACATGAGCATCGACGGGCGGTACTTCCGCTGCCAGTTTTATCTCCAAAACGAAATAGAAAAAGAAACAGGGCCTTTTTCATTTTAATGGTGGATGCTTTATTAACATGAGACAATGCATGTTTGTTAATTTTTAGCTTAACTTGATAAAAGTCAAGATAAACTGTTGCCATCACGCGTGTGGAAGTCTGTTCACATTTTCCTTTAGCACAGGCTACACCCCGTAGTTCTTGTGCGATTGTCACAAAATTTCATATGCAGGTTTGGGGTCATGTCTAGATAAGAACGTCCCGTTTTGGTCATGACCGGTCAACCGGTATGGCTGCCCGATCCCAAAAACAGAAAACCTTTAGCACAGTCTACAGGTCGTATTTATGAAGGGATTTCATTGTAACTTGGTAGGATGCCTTTGTATAACAATTAGACGAGAACGTCCCCTTTTGGTCATGATCTGTCAACCATCGAGCTCGTTCCAATGAGGGGTCATAACTAGGGCTGTCACGATTTTTTAATTTAGGAATCGATTAATCGTCGCAAATAATCGATGATAGTCGATTGATCGTACCTAGATGACCCCATCTCCTTCTCTTTGAAGTCGATAAAATTGAAGTTGAAGTCAGTTAACCTACCTTAAGTAAACAACGAAGACGATCCTCTTTTTGTTACATTCAAAGCTTTGATGTTCTGAACTTTTGAACCGTCAGAGTAATAATCAAGACCGGTCGGCAGTTGCGAACTTCGCAACTGCCGACCGGTCTTGATTATTACACTGACGGTTCAAAAGTTCAGAACATCAAAGCTTTGATGAATGTACCTGAAAGACAAATGCTTCCAAGAGCTTCTTGGGGGTTAAAATCGATATTCTTAACTCTTTACCTTGAGAAACAACAATTTTTTCAACATATTTTCTTTTAATTATTAAACGTCTAAAACGGGATATAATTTACCGATTATTCGACAACGAAAAATACTAATCGATTTCGCCGTGATCGATCAACAATCGATTAATCGTGACAGCCCTAGTCATAACCTATGTTTTGGAGACAAAAAATGAAAAAAATTAGTTATTCAAGAATTTTTTTTTTTGCAAGTGTCGTCTGCTTTCCAGTCAAGCGATTACTCTGTTTATTACTTTTCATTATTAACGATAATTATATTATTTAACCCTTTACCTGACGTAACGGCCAACGTTATTCTCAAAAATCGCCAATTAATTTTCATTATATTTTCATTTTTTGTCTCAAAAACATAGGTTATGACCCCTCTTTGGAACGAGCTCGTCGAGCTCGTTCCAATGAGGGCTTATAACCTATGTTTTTGAGACAAAAAATGAAAAAAATTAGTTATTCAAGAATTTTTTTTGCGAGTGTCGTCTGCTTTTCAAGTTAGGTAAAGGGTTAAAATGAGTACTTGTTTTATTTTTCAGACGTTTCGCTCCAGAAAAGGTACGTTATAAAAAATCGGCGTTGCAAGAAATGACGAAACCGCTGAAACACTGGTTATTCAGGAACAGTAAAAACCCTTATCCAAATCGTACAGAGAAGAAACAGTTGGCCAGTGTATCTCACATGTCTCTTACTCAAGTATCAAATTGGTTCGCTAATGCTCGACGACGATTGAAAAACACAGTAAATGATCCGGGTGTCGGCTGGAAGACGAGGATCAAAGAATACAATAATCACATAAAGGGCAACGCCGAACTGCTCAGTATTAGTTCAGATGACAGCTTGTTCGATTCAGACGAGGGTATGTTCTCATTACAATTGAAATCTTACATTCTTTCAAATGCCACGCATCCACAGGCCATGTCTTCTGTGGAAGCATGTACCATCTGCTAAGCTTGAGAACGATATCAGTCGCGTGAAAACGAATTATGCATTTGTCGTAATGTCTGATTTTGGCCACATATGCTTCTTGTGATACTGCTACGCAGGCATGGCATTTTCTGGAGAGCGATTTATTCGCTCGCCTTCTGCTCGCCTTAAAAAATTAAGGAGGGCGAAAACCAGCCCTCCTGGCCTTGGAAAATAATGATTACCATAACATCCTATACCTAAAACCCACACCTTTTTCAGATCTCTGCTGTGTTTAGTGATCTCTAAGACGGCCACACTGTCCCTCTCACACCTCCGGGCCTTTCTGAGGTCCGGGGTGTGGGAGGGGCAGTGTAGCCGCCTCAGACTACCTTGTTAACAGCTCCAAATAAAATGTATAAAGCCTACTTGGCAGAATTCATGAATATGATTCATTTTGCCACTTTTCTCAAGGAGAGCCGATCGCCCCCCCCCCCCTCTCCCAGGCTATAATAGGGGAGCGATTTTTAGCCCTCCTGCACGTTGAAGAATGCCAGGGCTGCTTCAGTCGCGAAGCAGTCTACGCAATCATCGTTGATCGTTTGAATCCCCTACTCCGGCACCATATATCGGAGATGTCATTTTTTGGAGTCAAAATCATACCGCCAGGCTCAATGTCTCAGACAAGAGGATTTTGCTATTGTTTCACCATCAGAAATTTGAAGCGGTCGTCTCCCTTCACAAACTCGACAGACCACTGCAACAAGTTTCCTAACGATGTTTATCTTTATCTAAATTTTGATTTACGATCTTTCCAACAACCCTAAAACTGGAAACAGTGACGTAAACATGTGCAACAGAGACGGAGACGACATCATCAGTCGTGAAATGTTTTCTTGCATACAAATGAGTATTGTAACATACTTCGAATTAAAGAACCCGGGCTGCAAAAAAAAAAATATATATAAAAAAATAAAAACTGATACTTGTAGGGGTAGAAGTGACTAATAAAATCTTATTGAATGATGTTTTGATGTGCAAAAACGCACTGTCGTTTATTTACAAATAACACGCGATCTATAAAGTTTACAACGGGGGACAACTGCTTGTGTTTCGCACTTTCCTTGTCGGGTCTCAATAATCTGACCCAATATATTCTGATTTTGTAAATGCACACAATTATTGCCCTTGACCTAGATGTATGTAAAGGGCAATATCTCCCAAATCGAGGTTATCGGCAGGAAGACTTTGTTATTGTCATCCAGACATTAGACCTCGGTCATACCTTATGAAAGTGTAATGACCGAATGACGCATCATGATTATTGAGTGTTTAACTTTTTCAGCTTTGATGCTTTCGTTTTATACTTAATCGCATACAGTGAAATGGGCGAGTCCATCTTGTACGTGTGGGGAGCTTGAGTGATAATTTAATCCTACAGCCCCGTGGGGCTGTAGGATTAAATTATCACGCACTCTCCTTCCAGTTTGGTGTGTATTGTCTTGTCTATGAACGACTGTCAGCGTTTGCTTTGTCAAAAAATTATACCTTACTTCGAAAGGGTGAAAAGTGAGACATTTTCGCATTGATTAATTCTGTCCATTCGTATACATTCTTTCCAATGTCGCTTGAGTTTGCCTCTCACTTCGCTCAGCTGGTCACCAACATTCACGGACATTATGCACTGGGAGTACCCATCAGCTCCACTGACCATGTTCTTCCGGTTTGTTATTGAGATTAGGGCAGCTTATAACGTCTGAAAATGTTCATGAAAACCCGAATGCTACCGACCCCATTCTCCTTGGAAATTGCCAATCCATCCTACCGCTTCAAAAGTACTTTTGAGCACTTTGGCGTGAAGCAAGGAACAGCCTCTAAATTTAAAATCAGTTGTGTCTATTTTCGCTGTTGCAATGTGATAAAAGATGTTGATGGGATGATTTATAGGCGAAAACACGCGACCTGTTATTATCTGTGGATATTAGGAATGGGTAAAATATTCAATGAGAAATCAAGGCAGATGAGACGATCGCAAAGTGAACTATAAATTAACTGGAAATCCGGAATTCCACTCGTTAGAGGATGTCGCCTTTCAAATTGCTTTTAAGAAATGAAAGACATTGATTGTTGATGAAGGTACTTTACGAGTTTCAAGGACTCTATTGACCTTTTGGATCACCTTTACCTTTTACCCAACGCAGACGATATCAAATTTTATTTTTTTAAATATCGTTTTTTCAAATTTTTCAAAAAATTTCAACAAAACCATATCATGTGACCCCTCGTTGGAACGAGCTCGACGAGCTCGTTCCAACGAGGGGTCACATGATATGGTTTTGTTGAAATTTTTTTAAAAATAATATTTTTTCAACTACTGAATTTGCATATTACGCGGGCGGATGCGGCCGATTTGTTGGGTAAAGGGTTAACCCGTTACCAGGGAGCGCGGTGGCTCAGTGGTAGACTGTTGGACTTCTATGCTAGAGGTCACGAGTTCGCTCCCCGTCCGAGACGACCCGCGTTGTGTCCTTGCGCACGGCACTTGTTCCCGGTTGCCTACACGGGGGCACGATGCCGCCGCGTACTAAGGCGTACTGCACGTCGATGGTGCACATGTCTTCAACCGCTGTAACCCTGCTTGAACGGAGCTTGAACAGAGAATGTTGAGCTGACAGTTGCTCGTCAATGCTCGGCGGTTCTCTCCGAGTACTCCAGCTTCCCACACCCGTAAAACTGTGACGGTCACGATTAGCCATTGTGCATAAGTATGTGACGTTAAACACCAATAAATAAATAAATAACCCTTTACCCAACGAATCTGCCACATCCGCCCGCGTAATATGCAAATTCAGCAGCTGAAGAAATATTATTTTTCAAAATATTTCAACAAAACCATATCATGTCACCCCACTTTGGAACGAGCTCGTTCCAATGAGGGGTCACATGGTGTGGTTTTGTGGAACTTTTTGGGGGAAAAAAATGATATTTAAAATAATAAATTTTGATATCGTCTGCGTTGAGTAAAGGGTTAAGATGAATCAGCCGATGAATTCATTTCGATAAAATACTGCAAGGTTTTGCCATGTCAGTCGTGATGGAGATTTTTGTAATAACCCCCTCCCCAACTCCTTGAGGTGGAGTAGTGCTTATTTAGTTCGGTAATCTAGTTTTACTTTACTGTTATAATATATAGGACCGGGTAAGCAATGCCTTAAGTGCGAGTCCTCTAAAGTGAGCTGCACAATAATAAGTGATTGGTTCAACTTGACTTTCTTCATACTGGTGCTGTGGTCAGGGTGTAGCCATAGATGATAAACCCAAAAGTGACCTTAAACCCTAATAAATAGTGAATGGTGAAAACGAAATTTGACAGTGTTTCCACGCAGCAAAGGTTGTGGAGAAGGAGTAGGAGGGACAGTTTTTAACCTAGATGTGTGATCAGTTGCGGATCAAGAGTTCGGGGAGGGGCACCAGGTTTCAATCTTCTGTCGCGATGCAGAGCGTCAGTCGCGCGAGTAGCGGCGAGTTGGGGGATGAGCACGAGAGGGGTGCCCCTCTCTCGTCGGCGCAATCTGGGGACATCCTCAGAGGAAATAAGGTAAGTGTGACTCCTCAGAAGCTTAGCTTAAATTGTAATTACAACTTAGCTAAATTATAATTACAACTTAATAAATTGTAATTACAATTTAGCTAAATTGTAATTACAATTTAACATAAGTTACGCAAAAAAAAAAAACGAAATGGCGCTAATACGCTGCCGCAGTACGGCAGCGTATTAGCGCCATTTCGTTTTTTTGCGTAACTTATGTTAAATTGTAATTACAATTTAGCAAAATTGTAATTACAACTTAATCAATTGTAATTACAACTTAGCTTAAATTGTAATTACAATATAGCTTAAATTGTAATTACAATATAGCTTAAATTGTAATTACAGCTTACCTAAACTGTAATTACAACTTAGCTAAATTGTAATTACAACTTAATAAGTTATAATTACAACTTAATAAATTGTAATTACAGCTTAGCTTAAATTGTAATTACAATATAGCTTAAATTGTAATTACAATATAGCTTAAATTGTAATTACAACTTATCTAAATTGTAACTACCATTTAGCTAAATTGTAATTACAACTTAATAAATTGTAATTACAACTTAGCTTAAATTGTAATTGCAATATAGCTTAAATTGTAATTAGAACTTAGCTAAAGTGTAATTACAATTGAGCTAACTTGCAATTACAACTTCATAAATTGTAATTACAACTTAATAGATTGTAATTATAACTTAGCTTAAATTGTAATTACAATATAGCTTAAATTGTAATTACAGTATAGCTTACATTGTAATTACAACTTAGCTAACTTGTAATTACAACTTAGCTAAATTGTAATTACAACTTAATAAATTGTAATTACAACTTAATAAATTGTAATTACAACTTAGCTTAAATTGTAATTACAACATAGCTTAAATTGTAATTACAACTTAGCTTAAATTGTAATTACAACTTAGCTAAATTGTAATTACAGCTTAATAAATTGTAATTACAATTTAGCTAAATTGTAATTACAATTTAATGTAAGTTACGCAAAAAAAAAAAACGAAATGCCGCTAATACGCTGCCGTAGATATGAGCTGAAGAAAAATTTTGAATCGGTCGGCAAGGGTAAACAAAACATTTCCCCCAAACGGAACTGCGCAACTCGCGAAGGAAAGCTAAAATTTTCGAAATTTGACCGCAGTTTGATAATTTCCACACATTTGTCACACATATACTTTACCGAATGGGTCAGTACGGGATACAAAACTCCGAAGATTCAAATGAATTCCATTATTTATTCGTTTACTGCCCAAAACATACAATTAAATAGCGAAATATTATGAGCAGCGAAACAAACGGTTTTTTCATATCCGGACGCGTTCTCATGAAAGTTGTACCCAGGTGTGGATCTTTCTCTTCGAAACGAGATATGGATCATCTTCTCAAGGAATAAAATGAACGCCTCGGAAAATGTGACTTCGACAATGGAAAAGCGATACATTTTTCCACTTTGATTTCTTTCCGGGTCGTTTTGTGGATGTTGTGCCTTTGTGAATCGATATTTAAATTTAGCATGATTAGTTTTATTCGCCCAATATGAAAAGAAAACTGATATAGTAGTGTGCTAAAAATAGAAAACGTGTAGTGCCTGGGTGTAGTTCCTGGTCAGTTCTGTGGATGCAAACTACACGAAATAGGGGTGCAGCATTGGTCCAATCAGAAGCCTAGAAGGTCACGTGAGATATAATATTCAGGCTTACTGCATGTCGTTGGTGCACTTGCCTTCAACTGCTGCCTCTGCTTAGTAAGATTAAGAGTCGGACAGTTGCTTACCCTTGTTCGGTGGTTCACTCCGGGTACTCTTGCTTCCTCCACCCGTAAAACTGTTCGACAAGGTGTGGTCGTGGATGTTGAAATCGTCGTTAATCCTTTACCCAACGTAACGGCCAAAACCGGCCAGCGCTATTTACAAAAATCACCAATTTTCATTATTTTAAAAAAAAATGTCTCAAAAACATAGCTTATGACCCCTCATTGGAACGAGCTCGATGAGCTCGTTCCAATGAGGGGTCATAAGCTATATTTTTTTGAGACAAGAAATGAAAATATTTTGTTATTCAAGAATTTTGTTTGCAGGTGTCGTCTGCTTTTCGTGGTGGGTAAAGGGTTAAACCCCAATAAACAAACATTTAGCACCTCGGCCGTCAATAACGGTCACAGTTGGTTCTGAAATCATGGGTATCTTGTTCGATTATTTGCAGAGCTACAATCAGTGCTATATCTGATTCCAAAATGAACCCAACCGTTGACAATATCATGATTCGATTATTAAACTGACTGGAAGTGAGTCTGTGGTTGCTCGGCAAATCTCATAAGCAAACTGTAAGTGGTCGGCGTATGTCCGTTCTATTGATTGATGTATCCTGCTGCATGTAATTTTTCTGAAAGACAAATACAAGTGTAACCAAAACGAGTCAACCTTCTGCAAAGTAATAAATTGCGGTGTTGGTACAACCTCCTGTATCAATTAGTTAAACCTTTACCAACCATAAAAAGAAGACGACACTAGCAAACAAAATTCTTGAATAACCAATTTTTTCATTTTGTGTCTCAAAAACAAAGGTTATGACTCCCTTATTGGAACGAGTTCGACGAGCTCGTCCCAAAGAGGGGTCATAACCTATGTTTTTGAGACAAAAAATGAAAATATATTAAATGAAAATTAATTGTCGATTTTTGAGAATATCGCTAGCCGGTTTTGGCCGTTACGTTGGGTAAAGGGTTAAGGAATCCTTCAAGTTTGAAGTGGTAGACCCCAGATAGCACTGAATTATTTAGCGCATAGGCGTAGCTTTGACCTGGATGAGAAATGGGGGACTAACTAACAGATCAGAAATTTATCCAAGGATCCCTTTCAGGAACCTTGTGAGCAGTCAGGGTCGAGCCGTGTCGGAGAGTGTTAATCATTTGAACTCGAGAGCCCGCTCTTCTGGCCGAGGAACAAGATAAGTCATACTTTCATGCATTCTTTTATGACCACAAATGATATCAACAGTAACTGTATAACTTAATTGTTCTAAATGTACTTTACCCCGATTGCCTACATGGGGGTACGATGACGCTGTGTACTAAGGCGTACTGCACGTCGATGGTGCGCATGTCTTCAACCAATCTAACCCTCCCTGTTCCGCGGTGCAGAGTTCAGAGTTCCGATGTTGGAGAGCTGACAGCTGCTCGTCGTTGCTCGGTGGTTCTCTCCGGGTACTCCCGTCTTCCTCCACCCGTAAAACTGTCACGGTCACAATTAGCCATTGTGCATAAGTATGTGACCTTAAACACCAATAAAAAAAAATATAAAAAAAATTGTTCTAAACGCACCTTAATGTTTAAAGACCTATTTCAGGCTTTTACGATCTCAGACGATGTGCCATGACCATGCCATCTGCAGGAGGTCCTGCTGACGACAGACAAAACACCCAGGCAGTGATTTCTTGTTATGACTTGGCTGCCTAAGCAGGTAGCCAAGGCTTCATTCGAAATCAGAGCTAAGCAACCGGACATGTACAGTTGTATTCTAGAGGGAATTCAGGACAGTTGCCCAGTCCATTGGGGGTTAACAAAACTGAAAAGAAAATCAGTCACTTCTTTCATGAAAATAAACCGTTCAACTGTTATCAAGCCTCAAGAGGGACTTGTAAATAGTGAATGTAGGAAATTAGAAAATACAGACGGTATCGGTGTATTCAACGATTGGTTGGGTTCGGTTTTTCCGTATATTGCTCTTCTCTGGTACGCATATGTAAAGTAGACGTGAAGTACACTTTAACACACGCGCCACCGTTCTCACAGTGTCAGACTTGGAAATTAAGATTACGTCCGTGCCAAGGACGCAACGCAGATCACGCGGGTCGGAACTCCTGGGTGAATGCACCCATTTCTGTCATCACATTTGTTGATTGATTCTGTGTGTGTGTGGGGTGGGGAGGGGGTCTGTCGAATGAGATCAATACACAGTCAGAGCTTCGTTTTAGCTTAACCCTTTACCCAACGAATCGCCCGCATCCACCCGCGTAATATGCAAATTCAGCAGTTGAACAAATATTATTTTTCAAAAAATTTCAACAAAACCATATCATGTGACCCCTCGTTAGAACGAGCTCGTCGAGCTCGTTCCAACGAGGGGTCACATGGTATGGTTTTGTTGAAATTTTTGGAAAAATTTAAAAAAATGATATTTAAAATAATAAATTTTGATATCGTCTGCTTTGGGTAAGGGTTAAACCATTAATGCGAGTGTAATGTAGTACACCTACACTTATTAAGAATAAAGATGCAATGTTAACCCCCACTATACACTGATGTCAAAATACCAATATTTCGAGCAGCATATTTTTCCCATAATCCAGCTAGGAATTTAACCAATTCAGTGTTGTTTGACAGGGCTCGATGACCTCTCCAAATAGTATTGAATTGGTTAAATTCCCTGACACATTCGAGGAATATTTGCTTCTTGAAATTTTGTTTTCTTACATCCGTGTGTTGGGGGTTACAAGAGATAAAATTATGACGGTGGATCTTGATGGAAAGTGAGTTTGGAAAGCCAACAAAATTTTCTTTGAAATAAGCAGAAAGAGGGTGTGTGTGTTTGTGTGTGTGTGTTGGGGGGGGGGGGGGGGGGCAGCCATCATTCGTAAAATTTACCGTAGTTAGAAATTCGAAGCCCTAAATTTAGTGGCGGCGCCAGGATTTCAATTTTGTGGGTCTAAGTAAGATATGGGGGGGGGGGGGGGGGGGTCCAAGGTCGAGATGCCAAAGGCATCTCCCATTCTCCCGAACACCGCAGGCCTGAGCTAGAGGATGATAGGGGAGGAGGTAGTTCAGCGATCTGAACGCAGTGGCTACCCCCCCCTGTAAGGATCGCTGAACTAGGGAGGAGGGTGTCCCCCCTCTCGTTTGGGTGGGGGGTCTGGGGATCTCCCCAGGAAAACGATTCATATTTGGATGCCCTCGGAGCGATATCTCAGCGTTTCTACAACATCTGACATGATGTGTATTGTTGTTTGTCGTTTGCGGGTGTGATATTGAGTGGGAAAACCGCGGTCAGATAGTAATTTGAAGTTTGATTGGGGGGGGGGGGGGGAGGGAGGGAAAAGTGCGGGGGGGGGGGGGGGCTGTGGCGCCACCACTGCCTAAATTGAAAAAAATATTGACGCCTGCGGAAATTTTCCAAAACAGGTTTAGAATTTTGCCAAAATATGGAGTTTTTGGACTGAACAATTTTGGAAATTCTCGAAATATTGTTTGAATAGTAGTGAAAAAAACAAATATTGATTTATAGTTGAAATTTGTGACTAGCCAAAGCTTCGGTTGGGATAATTTACAGTCAACGTGGGTGTACAAATGGAATTCTGCATCTTATCCCTTTACCTAACGAATCGGTCGCATCCGCCTGCATAATTTACAAATTCAAGAGTTGAAAAAAATCTAAGTATTTCAACAAAACCATATCATGTGACCCTCATTGGAATGAGCTTGACGAGCTCGTTCCAATGAAAGTCACATGGTATGGTGTGTTGAAATATTTTGAAATTTAAAAAAAAAATACCTTTGATATCGGTGTGTGTTGGGTAAAGGTTTAAAACCTGTAGTTGGAAAATGTTTACTGGTGGTGGGGGGGGGGGGGGGGGAGGGGGGAGGGGGCGTTAATGGAATTTCCTACTTGTTGGAAACTATGTAGTGGTATTTTGCCTACCGGATGGGAACACATGCGAGATCCCCTTAGCAACGTCCCTGGAAATAAATATACGTTTATTGATTAGCGCCCGTGTCAGTAAGTACACAAATGTAGCTGTTATATCGCAATATACAGTAATGAAAATGACTTGTATATACCAATCACGAAACAGTTTGACGTCACACCTCCGGCACACCATCGGTCAAGAATTTAAACTTAATGAATGGGGACAAAACGTTACACCCAGTTTACGGCAACCGCATCGCAATGTTTAATAGGGCCCCGCCATGCGGTAGGAGCCCTGCAGTGTTCTCTCCGCCGTCGTTCGTATACACGTGTGAATGTCAGTCCGATTTGGTTTCCGGACTCTAACTTGGCAACGCTTTGGCCCAACATCATGAAACTCCATGCGTACACTGTCTTGGGGAAAAGGATGAATCCCATGGATTTGTGGTTCAGAGGTCAAGGTCACAGGATACTTCCGATTTGGTTTCCAGACTGTATCTTAACGTTTTAGCCCAGGTTCATGGCACTTCACTGATATACTGCCTATCGCCATGGGAATGGAATCAACCCTATTGATTGGGAGGTCATAAGATTAAAGGGCAAGGTCACACGTCATAGGTGATCCGTCCGTTCCATTTGGTTTCCGGACTCTAACCTTGACCCTAAGATCGTGGAAAATGACGGGTACACCACCTAGAGGAATGGGATGACCCCAGTCGGTTGGGGGTGTCAGATGGTAAGTCCACGGAGTGCTTCCGGTTTGGCTCGCGGACTCGAACTTGACAACGCCTCTGGTCTAGGATCATGAAAGTTCACAGGAATACTGTCCGAGGGAAAGGGATATTGATTTGAGCGTCTGGAACTCCACAGGTACACTGCCCAGGGCATGAACCCGATCGATTGAGAATCACTTGATAATTTAATTACGTCTCATTTTATCATCATATTTTCGAAGTGTCCGACTGTCCACCAATTATTCTGAAAGTCCGATAGTCCAATAATTAGGATAAGTCAATCCTAACCTTATCGAACCTTTGGCCTTACGGGCTATCCGAATATCATGTAGGCACCTTTTTCGTGCGCTCCTATTTTGGTCTCCATCACAAAAGTATCTAGTTCTTCTAATAGTCTGTATAAGACGGCGCCTCTCCCCAGGTTTATATCAGCCTGAAGTGTGGCGAAGTCTAGAAGCTACCGTTTTAGATCTATCTGGGCACTGGCGTTTTATATTTTGAGCACAGAGACGGACTGGCCGTATGGTCCACCGGGTAAATTCCCAGTGCCCCCACCCCCCCACCCCCATTGAGGGCCCCAGGGCCCCCAAAATAGATGCAGCACAACACCTGTTGGTATGAAATTTAGTGAAAATGACCAAAAGGCGAAGTGGATCTGCTCGAATAGACTTGGTTCATCGAAATGCCCTCTATGTGGACTGTCACATAGAGGGCATTTCGATATACCAGCAGTCTTGTCTGCCATTGGTTGGCCAGATGCAAGGAAATAGCGTTCTTTCGGTTCGAAAATCAAAATTTTCTTCCATTGGGCCGAACTATGATTGGCGCAATGAGTCTGGGGTGTTCTTTGGTGCAACCATTCTTGCCAAATGCACGAGCGACAAAGATGATACAAAAATGCCATCGAAATGCCCACTATGTGGACTGCCATTGATCGCTCAGGCGCAAAGAAGCAGCGTTGTTTCAGTTCGAAATATCGAAATTTTATCCGGACCCAGGCCCTCTTGGTACATTTCCCGGCAACTTTTTTTTGGCCCAGTCCCAGGGCTTATATTTTATCGAAATTTGGGAGAATCCATTTGGATTCTCCCGAAAATGGTTGCGAGAATCCATACCTGCTATGAGTGTCTCAGGATCTCCTGAGGTCACCATGCCTTGAACCCCTGCTGGATATTGATAACACATGTCAACCCTTTACCTAACACAGCTTTTTAATTTTAAAAATATCAACTGAGTTTAAAAAAAAAAATAACAATATTTACTAATAAAACCTTACAAATATGGATGTCACTGGGACCAGTTCAATGAACTGGTTCAAATGACAGCCATATATTGATACAATTTTATTCAGATCATGTTAGCCTTGTATTGGTTAATTTACTGCCGTTATGTTAGGTAAAGGGTTAAATTTACTGAATTCTTTTCACGCGAATCAAGTAGAGGTGTAGCGAAAATCTACATGGATTCTCGGTGGTTTTGTTGCGCGAATCTTTGCGTGAAACGATTCTAAGATTCTCGTCGAAATATAAGCCCTGAGTCCGCTACTGTCTGAGCAGATTGGACGCCTGCAGATTCCAGATTTTTGCAGTGAAGGGTTAAGCAGATGCAGTAGGAATTATATCAATGACATCAATGCAAAAACACTTATGATCTAATGTTTTGTCACGCGTCGAGTCGGGTGTGTACAGCATCTGTTCTTTTATACGAGAAAAACACTGTGCTGCAGATGATTTGATAAAAATCTGGTATCTTATTTTACAATTGCATAAATTTACCGAAATATGTTATCCATTGACATGATCAGCACGCTAACACATGCATGACAGGTCTTAATCTATCCGTTGTGGTTAAATACCCGAACTGGAGCACAAGAGATGTTTTCTCAATCTGGTTGCGAAAGAAAAAAAGCACATTGAAAATGTTGTTTTTTCTACGCCATAAATTCACTTTGCATCTATTTAGTTTATGGAAATCGAGCTGACCAGGATCCTGCCCTGAAAGCGGGCTTTCGGTTTAAAGGTCGAAGGAAACAAGATAAAAAAAAAACTGCACTTAGGCCTAAAAAAGTTAAAAATCTGTTTCTCAGGCCACCCCGCATGGCCCGTTTGGCTGCCGCATGCTCTCTTTTATAACCAATGCAAACTTTAAAAAATAAAAATTAAATGGCTTATGTCTGATATTTTAAGTTAATAAAATTGATAAATTTGTCCCTTGAGTGCTAAAAGGCTTTGCAAAGCTTCAGCATTGCAAAGCCTTGTTGCACTCAAGGGACGAAATACACCAACACCCATGCTGTTCTGTAAATTATGAGGCCTAAAACATAAAACAAACCAAGAATATGAACTTCTGATGGCAAAGAAATAATTACAAAAAATAAAAAATAAAATAAAAAAACACCCGCCCGCATGCAATTTTACAAAACCTGGCCTGGGAAACAGAAGACCTACTTTGTGTGGCCTTGTAGTGTTTCTAAAGATGAGTTCCAGAGTCGTTAACTCGCTATCAAAAACGATATCTATAAGAGGCGTAAAATTCGGTGTCAGTATAAAGTTTAGGTTTCAACAACCTAACCGATTCTAAACGCCGATAGACTCCCGGAGATTGGTGCATACAGCCAACTCTGAGTAATTCTGTCCACACTCGGCCACAAATGCGCAATTCAAGACAGTTTTGAGAGTGTATTCCAGTGTGGCACACATTGATAAACATTACACGTTTATCAGTATAACTCACCGACAAAATAACATAATTGTTATTTCTCCCGTGACCCAATATATAATTTACTATCCTTTGGTTGGCTCTTAGGACTTCAGATCGTAAGATTGTCTGTTCAGACCGGACCGTGTCATCCGCGCTATGTCGCTGGGCAAGACGCTTGCTTCATCTTAATTGCCTATGGTTGGTGAGGAGACACGATCTCTCTGTGTGCTAAGGCGTACAGCACTTCAGTGGTACACGTGCCCTTAACCGATGCTTACCCCAAGGGTTAGTAAGTTGGGAAGTCATTACGAGGTTAACTAAGTTAAATTCTTTACTATTTACTTCCCCTCGCCGATAGCATGAAGTAAACTTCGTGTTTTAACCCTTTACCCAAGGAATCGGCCACATCCGCCCGTGTAATATGCAAATTCAGTAGCTGAAAAAATATTATTTTTCAACAAATGTCAACAAAACCATATCATGTGACCCCCTCTTTGGAACGAGCTCGTCGAGCTCGTTACAATGGGGGGTCACATGATATGGTTTTGTTGAAATGTTTTGATAAAATTTAAATAATGATATTTAAAATAATAAATTTTGATATCGTCTGCGTTGGGTAAAGGGTTAACTGGGTTCCAAACGTTTTTATCACTACCAATGCCGGGTAATTAAACTAAAATTCAGTAAATTCACTCTTATTCCCAAGACCTTTAACTGATTGAGTGCTGGAAGCCACTATCAGGGCTTTGGCAAAAAGGAGGGTACCCTTAAAAAATCACCCTTTTCTTTACTTACGTTTCATATTTAGTGAAAAACATAAACTTTTTACCATGAGGATCTGCTTTATTAAAAATTGTTGGAAAGTGCCTATAGACACTTTCCAATAATATGTAATAAAACAGATTTTGAAGAACAAATTTGATCACCTAAAATAATGTAGCCCTCAACCAGTTAAGACTTGTGTAATCCGCAGCCGAGTTGTTCGATTACATCTTTCTCTTAGAAAATCCCAGAGGTGGTGGAGCCGGGGGGGGGGGGGGGGCCTCGGGAGGCACGTGCCCCAAGGCTTGCATTTTAGAACCGTGGACAGGCTAATGAATAGGCCAGGTAAAAAGGGCCACCGGGCCTGATTTGTACTGTTCAGAGCTGATTTCGCAGGTTACATAACTGTGGCAGATGCATTTGCCGGCTTGATCTATAGGCAACCAGGCTGACTAATCAGCCTTTGAGAAATGTTTTGAGGCTGATTACCAGGCCTTGGCTGATAGGCCTGGTGAAAATGCAAGCCCTGGTGCTCCACCACTTTTTTTTACACAGGCATGTTTCGCAGTTACACAATAAGTAAAAATAGGCGCATGCAAACGTGTCAATATAAAAGCATTCCTGTAACATTATTTGCAAATCCAAACAATATTTAGCCAAAGAATCCCACTTTCGGTCGCTTCGGTCCGTTTCTTCTACTATTTTCCAACCCGAAGGCTGGCCTTTGGGTTGGAAGATGGTTGAAGTAGAAGAAACAGACAAGACAGTGACCACACAACAGCACGACATACATATTCATCTAAACGAGAGACAACAGTCAGTCATGGTTCATATACGATATACGACTGCAACATTCCTCACACTGCTTCGAACCATGGCAGCATTGTAAATTTGTGCCCCTCCACTTTTATCGAGCTTCCACCGCCCCTGGAAAATCCCAAAATATCAGTCTGACAGAACAAGATTCCTTGGGAGTATAAAGGAGAAGTGGGATTGAAGAATGTAGGATATGTGGTAAAGTTGACACAAAGGAGTGGATTAATATGTTCGTCGGTCTAATTGGAAAAAATGGGGTTCAGGATATCTTCAAAGCATTCGCCTACAGGCGTTGGGTGGAGATAAGACGTGTAGGGAAGGATTGCAATTTGGGAGCACATGTTTAATCAAGAGTCTTCTCATCTGATGACCGTGACAAATCAGCGGCTGTGTCGAAGTGTCATTTATTATTACACTAGCGGGTGATTACCCGGCGTTGCACGGGAGAAGATGGTCATATCAGATCGGTCGAGAAACGGAGGAATATATCAAGGTCACCAATTTGAAGGTCAAGGTCACACCGCACGGACACACCGATAAAGTCAAAATGATCGATGGGTCAATATACCCGCACATATGAAATTTTAGCCCGATCGGCCAAGCCGTTTTCGAAATAAAAGGCTAAGATCATCAATTTCAAGATCAAGGTCACTCCGCATGGGGACGGCACCCATCCCATGTTACTCGCAGGGCCGAATTACCCCCGTGTACAAAATTTGAGATCGATCGGTCGAGAAATGGAGGAGTTCACCCGGAACAAAGATAGATAGAGAGATAGATAGATAGATACAGACATTCGCAGTCATATATTAGATTATTATTACATCGAAGTGAAATCACCCTGCAACTTAGCTTGAAAACCATATATAAATCAAGGGAAATACGGAGCATGGCACGATGTTTCTCGGCGAGTTCGGAGCAAAGAAAAGAACGTACTTTGTCGTATAGACGTCCTGGCGCTCATTTAAAAGATCACTTCCTATGATGCATGAAGTGCAAAACAACATAAAACGAAACGGACCACTTCTTTTCTCTTTATGTTAGCGGAATTCAGAATTAATGATCAGTTTTATTTCGTGCATAAAGTTTATCATGCACTCGAAAGTTATTTAAACAAACCCTGGTCGTCGCCGATTTGACATCAAATTCATTACGAACGACTGATGAAATCTGTCAAACGTTGTTGCACATTACGCGACTTTTACTAACAAACCATGAACCGCATTATGCCTTCCTGCGTACACCTCAGCCGACGGCTATATTATACGGCTATTGACGTAGATTGATGGAATTATTTTGATATATGTATTTTTTATTATTTCTTTTAGTGTAAAACCAGAGACATAATTATGACTTGTTTTAACCACCTCAACACTAGCGCCCTGGAAGGTATCATTTCAGTCAATAGTTGTCAACGGCGAAATGGGCGGAACTATCCTGGTATGTTGGGAGGTTCAGTCGAGCTGTTGGATTAAATTATTACCGAGTCTCGGTTAAGATTTTTTGCTCTTTATATCGTCTTCTCGTCCACTAACAATTTTATTTTTGCAATTTATGCACACCACGGTTGAAAGGGTTAAGTCTTTTGTACACAAAGTTTATTATTGCTTTAGTAAAACATCTCCACATCTCTCTTGAAATCAGGTGAGCTTTTGCCCTCACAACTCAACCGTCGCCCCACGTCCGTGCTCCTGAATATTGCGTCCGTTAACATTTAAACACCAGTTTAATAAAGACATTATTGTCCCCTTCTTTTGTAACTTGGTCAGAGGCGTAACATGGGGGCAGAGACGCCCCCCCCCCCCCCCAATAATTTTCCAGTCTATTGATAATGGTCACAGCATGACCAATTTTGAATATGATACGTGGTAATTAGCCCTTTACCAAACATGAAAAATAGACGACACTTGCAAACAGATTTTTTCTTCAACTCCAGACAGACAGATATTCCAATTTCATCTTCAAGGCATGCCTTCGATTCGAAGGCAAGCCTTGATGATGTAATTGGAATACGTTCTCAGTTGGGACTTTGAGTCACGATTGTTGGAACAATTTAGGTTTACAGCCCTTCTCCAAATCGGTCACCTTTGTGACATCCCTGCACTTGGCACTTGTCTTTGGTGGGGGAGGTAGAGAGGTGCAAAGCCTGTGCCATATGGTATAAATGGGAAGTCTGTCATTCCATCCAACTAGAAATTCCAGAAAATTCCCATGGTATGCAATAGGATACTTTTCTGTCGTGCGGACGGTCTTCACGCCCTGGGGCAGGTCTGCCAGCTAGCTATGCCCCCGACAGAGCTGCGTACGTTCGTGCGTAACGCAAATGTATCCGTCCAACATATTTGCTGCTCTAGCACAGGCATTATTTGACGGATTCAAATAATTTTTGCCTCGTACGTTCGTGCGTAATACAAATGTGTCCGTCCAACATATTCGCTGCTCTAGCACGCTCATTATTTGTCGGATTCAAATAATGTTGCCATGCTTGTCCGTCATCATGGGGGAACGGATCCTACAGCAGAATTAACATCTTCGCGTAAACATTCACAGAGTTATTTTCCCTTGTTTAACTCAGGGGATTATTATTGAAAAATGTGTCCGTCTAACAAATTTGCTGCTCTAGCTCTGTCATCATACGTTGAATTCAAATAATTTTTACCATGCTTGTTCCTCAGCATGGGGGAACGGATCCAACAGTAGAATATCTTCACATGAGCATTTACAGTGTTATTTGACCTTGTTTAACTTAGGGGGTGTTTGAAATATTTGCTGCTCTAGCTCTGTCATCATACGTTGGATTGAAATAATTTTTTGCCATGATTGGTTATATTAGTACAGATTGCTGCAGGCACATGTCATGCTTTTGATGGCATAATGCTATCCATGACATTGCAGGAGGGGGCATATTCCACACTTCGCATTGCTCTTGTTTTATGCATAGAAGGACAAACACTTTCAGTTTTCAGAAACGCGCGCACGATTTCAACCGAATTCGGTTTTCAATATCAATCTATGACCCCCACCCAACCCCAATGCTTTAGCGTTTGTAGATGGCGCCTTGTTATACTCGAGGAACTATTTTTTTCTACTCTGTGGGTTTCGACCTAGAGCTGAAAAGGTTAACCGATTAATCGATTAATCAATGATCAACATCTTGATCGATCCAAAAAGTAATTGATCTACTGTATTATATGGGTTAACAAAGGAACAAACTTGTTCCAAAACAGGCAAACATTGTCACACTGACTCCCATCAATTATATGAGACAGAGTAAAGCATGCAAGTTACTTGCTGACATACATGTTTACTTGCATGATCATCATGCTGCATCGGTAGCTGGAAATGGTCATTCTTAACCCTTTACCCATTGCGGATAGCAGACGATACTTGCAAAATATATTCATGAATTAATAAAAAATATAAATTTTTGTCTCAAAAACATAGCTTATGGCCCCTCAATGGAACGAGCTCAACGAGCTCGTTCCAATGAGGGGTCATAAGCTATGTTTTTGAGACAAAGATTGAAAACATAATAAATTTGAATGGAGAGTTTTGTATATAGGCCTAGTCGGCTTTGTTTGTTACGTTGGGTGAAGGGTTCATGCTGTAAATCATCAACGGTATGGCAATTATTCAGATATCTATTTGGAAAAGTGATTAATCGGTTAACCAAGGTTAATCCACGCAATTAATCGATCAAGAAAACCCCTTAACCGTTTGCGCCCTACTTCGACCATGCGAAAGAAAGCTAACAGTCGTTAGAGACAGCAGTTCGAGAAATGTTGAAATTTTGGCTCGCAATTTGTTTTTTCGTTTCTAATGATATTGTTCAGGTTTCGTTCACTACCTATCCCTGCATGGATGCACTTTAAATTTGATTTACTTCCAACTTTCACATGGTCTTCACACTTTGCCTAAGATAACAGCTTTTGTGCTTGGCGTTGAAAACATTGACTGCTCCGCTTCACAAACTCATCAAACAAGAATTAATTAAATCTATTGTAATAAAATTGTTAGCCGGGTTCGTACTAGGGCTGTGACGATTTTTTAATTTAGGAATCGATTAATCGTCGCAAATAATCGATGATAATCGATTGATCGTACCTAGATGACCCCATCTCCTTCTCTTTGAAGTCGATAAAAATGAAGTTGAAGTCAGTTAACCTACCTCAAGTAAACAATGAACACGATCCTCTTTTAGTTGCATTCAAAGCTTTCATGTTCTGAACTTTTGAACCGTCAGTGTAATAATCAAGACCGGTCGGCAGTTGCGAACTTCGCAACTGCCGACCGGTCTTGATTATTACACTGACGGTTCAAAAGTTCAGAACATCAAAGCTTTGATGAATGTACCTGAAAGACAAATGCTTCCAATAGCTTCTTGGGGTTTAACATCGATGTTCTTAACTCTTTACCTTTAGAAACAATAGTTTTTTCAACATATTTTCTTTTAATTATTAAACGTCTAAAACGGGATATAATTTACCGATTATTCGACAACGAAAAATACTAAACGATTTCGCCGTGATCGATCATCAATCGATTAATCGATTAATCGTCACAGCCCTAGTTCGTACACATTCTTTGAAGTGCTTAATCCCTTGTCATTAATATCAGAATATCAACATTGCAGTCTGTAAATTTTACCCATGATGCAATTGGTTAATTTTACAAATTCGGTTGAGCTCTGTCAAAGGGGATTGAAATGATTAAATTACTGTTTCCATTATCGGAAAAAAATGCAATTTGAAATTTCCTTATTACTAAAGCATTCCACATGGCATCTTAAGACAGTCAAGGTGCGATGTAATACCCGCACTTGACACCGAGTAATTGCGAAGCTTTCTTTCAAAGGGCTTCCCAAGGGACAGTGTCTGCAACAGGTGTTGTTGGTCAAAAAGAACATGTATCAAAATTGTAAACTAAAAACAAACGTCATCAAAGTTGATTGAATTAATTTAGGTTAAAGTGTTCTGCACAACTTCTTAAAAGTATTTGGGTTTTTTTCTCTCGTGGTGTACGAACCTTGAGATAGTACGTATTTTTTTCTGGCGGCTTTTCACGTTCAAAGACAGGGATAATGGAGTTTAACTAATCAACTGAATCCATTTAATGAGCAAAATGCTGAAATTTTATTTCTAGAAATTTACTTGAAAATAAATGGCGGCCTTTCAAACCATTTTCATGTACATTTAGAAATAAAATGTCTGCTAATTGATAATTCAAACATATATATAAGGGGAGCTTTACTAATCACTTTTTGTCCGTCGTCGTCCGTCTGGCGTAAACTTTACATTATCGACTTGTCCTCACAAACTACTTGACCAAATTGAACCAAATAAGGTGTGCATGTTCCCTATCATATGTCAATGCAAGTTTGTTTGTTCAAATAAAGTTGTCATGCCCACGGGGGGCACCACAAGGGGCATAAATCTGATGGCACCCATAAAATGCAAAAAACAAATTTTCGACTTCAGATCCAGTGGTCAGAATCTTTTCATATTTAGTATACAATGTCTCTGGGGGGGGGGGGGGGGGGGGGGGGGGGGGGGGCAGATGCATGTTTGTTCAAATCGAGTCGCTGGGCGCTGGGTTAATATTTGGGCTCACTATTGGGGCCCAAAGTTTAACTTAGTGCAGTGTGAGACATTTCTTTAAAAACCTTCTTCTTCAGATCCACCAGTCAGAATTCTTTCATATTTGGTATATAACATCTCAAGGGAGATCAGATTCAAGTTTAAACAATTTGAATCCCTGGCTTAATATTTGGGCTCTCTATGGGCGGAGGTGAGGGTTGCAGGGGGAGCATGTTAGGCTCAGGTTTGTTCAAATCCATTACTTAGTGTTTTTCCATAAAATTTCATGACTTCATTCCTTTGTGTTGTTGATGAACCATGTCTAACTGAATGTGACCCCCAAATACTTGTTTGAACCACTTTGGCAGGTGAGAGATTTAAGGCCCCATGGGGCCTCTTGTTTTTTATTGAAATATGAGATTTCCATATAATTTAGTTGCCTTCCACCCTCCATGCCAAAAGTTAACTAACCTGTTTCCCAACACGAATAATAAACAACAGCTGCAAAACTTGAAAAACTTAATTTTTTTTGTCTCAAAAAGAAAACTTAGAACTTGTTCCAAGAGTGAGCTAATCTCAGCTAAAATCTGTGTTTTTGAGACAAAAATGGAAAATTAATAACATATAAAAAGTTATTATTCGCCCGTTTGAAGTACGGTCGTATTATGTAATCAGTCTGTCCGTCCACCTGTCCGTCCATTAACATTTTTGGTTTCCGACCGTTAATTCGAATTTGGATTATTCGATCTCAACCAAAGTTGATATGTAATATAACCCATCTAGTAATACAGGGCAAGTTCGAATAAGAGTTACGTCCAATCATTTTTACATGAGTTGCGGCCCCTTTCGTCTCAGAATTCGACCGTCTATTAACATTTTTTTGTTTCTAACGGATAGCTCCTGTTTGGTTTATTTGATCTCAACCAAATTTGGTATGTGTATTACCCAGCTACTGGCAGCTAGTAATACAGGCCATGTTCGAATACCCGTTCCGTCCAATTAGTTTAACATGAGTTATGCCACTTTTTCGATTTAGAATTTGACCATCGATTAACATTTTTTGTTTCTAACCGATAACTCCAGTTTGGATTATTTGATCTCAACCAAAGTTGGTATGCGTATTACCCAGCTAGTAATACAGTTCAGGTTCGAATACGGGTTCCGTCCAATTATTTTTACATGAGTTACGACCCTCTTTCGATTTAGAATTCGACCGTCTATTAACATTTTTGGTTTCCTACCGATGACTCCAGTTTGATCATTTGATCTCAACCAAGATTGGTGCAATTCAAAATGACTAACGGACGTATTTATCCACGCCTCGCGGTGCTCTTGCCTTTGTGAATTATATAGCCGATGTTCCGCTACGTTAGTTAAAGTGTTAATAAGATCGTACTTTTTAGAAGCGCTGTGATTGAAGACGGCTATAAAAAAATAGGCGAAATGGCTTTTTTGTTGCGCAGGAAACTTGCCAAACAGATAATGAACCTGTGGAGCCAAATTTCAGTCAGCAATATTGCTTCTTAGAACTCTCAAGACTCAGATATTGTTATGGGAACGACAAGCTATGAAAAAAGTCGGCTAAAAACTGCTGAGATCATAGTTTGTTTTCAGAAGCGCCGCGACTGAAGAAGTCTGTGAAAAAAACACGACAGGCTAAAGCAACGCCTTTTTCGTGTAACTTAATAAACGAATAACCCGTTACCCAACCTAACGACCCAAAACGGCCAGCGCAATTTACACAAAAATCACCATTCAACTGTTCTTATTTTAAAATTTCTTCTCTCAAAAAACAAAGTTTTTGGACCCCCTCATTGGAACGAGCTCGTTGAGCTCGTCCCAGTGAAGTGTTATAAGCTATATTTTTTAAACAAAAAATGAAAATATTTTGTTATTCAAGAATTTTGTTTGCAAGTGTCGTCTGCCTTTGCGCTATCGAGAAATCTCTTCAAATAGCATCGGAGCTGTAAAACTTTTAACATTTTTAACGATGGCCATTATCGTGGGCTGAGTGCTAGAATGTTCTATGTCCCACAGGGGACATAGAACATTCTAGCACTCAGCCGACGATATGTATTCAATATTCTACAGTAGACTGAGACGATGCTTGGTGGTCGCAATGAGGGGGCCCATGATATGGTTTTGTTGACATTTTTGGAAAAATAACTTTTTTAACTGCTTAATTTGCAAATTACGCGGGCGGGTGGAAACGATTCGTTAGGTAAAGGGTTAACCGTTTACACAACGCAGCGGCCAAAACCGGTCAGCGCTATTCGCAAAAATCACCATTCAGTTTTCATTATTTTTAGCTCAACTTTGACGTAAGTCAAATTTGAGGCTATGACATGGCCCGTCGTACGTCTGGCCGTCTGTCCGCCCGTCTGTCCGCCCGTCTGTCCATCTGTCCGTATTTATGAACCGATCTTTACGAAACTTCTTGAGTACCTTTGTTATCACCGTGGGACGAGAACGAATGTTTTTGGGTGCGGTCCGAAATTCAAGAGGGCCACCAGCAGCCATTTTGTACCTTAGTTAGTGCAATCAGTTTTTTGTACAGAACTTCTGTATGAAAGTTCTGATTCGAATAAATTTTTGTCTGAATGTTTAGTAACATGGAATACATCATATATAATAAGGGCTTTTTTTCTCGTGCAGAAATTCTGCAAATTAGATGAACTTATATTTTTGCAGTGCTACTTACACACAGTAAGTACACATGTCAATACGGCTCGGGCTAGGGGCTGTATTTATATACCGATCTTCACAAAACTTCTTGGGTACCTTTGTTATCAGCTTGGGACGAGAACGAGTGTTTTTGGGTGCGGTCCGAATTTCAAGATGGCTGCCGGTGGCCGTTTTGTACCGAAATTAGGTACAATCAGTTCTTTGTACAGAACTTCTATTTAAAGGTTCTGATTTGAATAAATTTTTAAATGAATGTTCAGTAACATGGAATACATCACATATAATACAGGTTTTTTTCTCGTGGAGAAATTATGCAAATTAGATGAATTTTGATTTATTAGCTCAAAATTGGCGAAGCCAAATTTGAGCTTATGCCATGGCCAGTCGTCGGTCTGTCCGTCTGTCCGTCAACAATTCAATACGGCTCGGGCTAGAGGCCGTTTTTATGAACCGATCTTTACGAAACTTCTTGGGTACCTTTGTTATGACCGTGGGACGAGAAAGAGTGTTTTGGGGTCCGATCCGAAATTCAAGTTGGCCGCTGGCGGCCATTTTGTACAGACTTAGGTGAAATCAGATTTTTGTGTAGAACTTCCATATGAAAGCGCTGATTTGAATAATTTTTTGCATGAATGTTTAGTACCATGGGATACATCACATATAATACGGGTTTTTTTCTCGTACGTAAATTATGCAAATTAGACTAACTTTGATGTATTTAGTGTTAATTTCAGCACTGTAAGTGCAAATGCCAATACGGCTCGGGCTAGAGGCCGTATTTATAAACCGATCTTTACGAAACTTCTTGGGTTCCTTTGGTATCACCGTGGGACGAGAACGAGTATTTTGGGGTGCGGTTCGAAATTCAAGATAGCCGCCAGTGGCCATTTTGTACCGAAATTAGGTCCAATCAGTTTTTTGTCACAACTTCTATATAGCTCGTATTTATGAACTGATCTTCATGAAACTTCTTGGGTACCTTTGTTTTCACCTTGGGACAGGAATGAGTGTGTTTTGGGGTGCCTTTGTTATCACTGTGCTATGAGAACAAATATTTTGGGGTTCAGTCAGATCCACTCTGGGACTCAAAAGATTTCTTTTCTAGTTTAGCATCTGACTGTCACCCACCTTTACAATACTTTACCTATACATTTGTTACAGGCTACGGTCAGTATTTATGTACAGACCGTTACAATACTTTATATGTACCTTTGTTATCAGGTCATTACCTAGATTTTTGTCATTGCTGTGTCACGTACTATACATGTACATGTCTTGACAAGTTGAGCTACAGTGTCATTGACACTTTCATTCAGTGCTACTTATTCACAGTAAGTGCACATGTCAATACGGCTCTGGCTAGAGGCTCTATTCATGAACCGATCTTCACGAAACTTGTTGGGTACCTGTGTTATCACATTTGTACGAGAACGAGTGTTTTTGGGTGCGGTCCAAAATTCAAGATGGTTGCCGGCGGCCATTTTGTACCAAAATTAGGTACAATCAGTATTTGGTACAGAACTTCTATATGAAGGTTCTGATTTGAATAAATATTTGAATAAATGTTTAGTAACATGGAATACGTCACATATAATAACGGGGTTTTTTTTCTCGTGCAGAAATTATGCAAATTAGATGAACTTTGATTTATTCAGTGCTACTTATACACTGTAAGTGCACATATCAATACGGCTCGGGCTGGAGGCTGTATTTACAAACCGATCTTCGCGAAACTTCTTGGGTACCTTTGTTATCACCTTGGGACAGGAACAAGTGTGTTTTTGGGTGCCTTTGTTATCACTGTGCTATGTGAACAAATATTTTTGGGTTCAGTCAGACCCACTCTGGGACTCAAAGATTTCTTTTCTAGTTTAGCATCTAACTGTCGCCAACCTTTACCTAGATGTATGTCATTGCTGTGTCACATACTATACATGTACATGTCTTATACAAGTTGAGCTACGGTGTCATTGACACTTTCATTTCATTTTTTGTCTCAAAAGCATAGCTTATGAACTCCCATTGGAACGAGCTCGTTGACGTTGAGCTCGTTGCAATGAGGGTCATTATGTATGTTTTTAACGCAAAAAATGAAAAAAATTGGATATTCAAGAATTTTGTTATTCCCCCGAGAGGAATAGTTGTTTTACCCCTGTCCGTCTGTCCACCGTCCGTCCGCATCTAGGGTACATTGTTTGTCCGGCAAACTCCTCTCACAGGTTTCAAGCTAGGAGTTTTGCTTTCATAGGATGCTCAATTGTTTGTACATATGCCAGATACGCACCGTATATTGTCAGGATTTTGATTTGCTTTAATATTTCACAAAATTACAGTTTGTTGAACTTGGTCATTTTTTTGTAGTATGTGGTAGACTTTGCGGGGGGGGGGGGGGGGGGGCATCATATGTGTCTTACAGGCACAGCTCATGAAGGAGTAATAAATCACAATTTGCTCTTTAACCTCCTGTGTCCATGTGCTGTGCAGGGGCATGTTTCAGTCTACTTTGCAACTGTCGTCTGCCTTTTTGTGTTAGGTAAAGGATTAAACTGACCCATTCTGACATTCTCTACTGATATTCTGAGTTTGACCATGCAGGAACTATGTTTTCTTTCTTTTTTCAGGTGATGGAACATCCACACATACATTCCAGGCTGACTTTGTCTCTTGTGATCATTCCAATGAGAGTAAGGAATCTGAAAGTGCTAATAACATTGACATGTCTCCTCAATTCATCCTGCCGAAAGATATTCCTAAAACCTCGACAGACATTTTCCCCCCTAAATACAAACAGTCCATCCTACACAGGTATCTCACAGACTCATCACATGGACATCATGTTCCGGAGGACGTGGACAGTTTCCAGAAGTGTAGGTCTCGCAATTACTCTGGGTCACTTGGATCACGTGATTATGAAGAAATGTCAACTTCATCAGGGTCGGTCCTTTCCAGTGATGCACGTCATGGTCATTGGGATGGTAAGTTTTATGGTATTTCTTGAATTTCTTATCAGTGTCCCATTGAAGGATAAAATCGAAAGACGAACTCGAGGGAGAAGTGCAGATTACCACTTTTATTGTCGGAAAAGTCGTTTGGGTGCTGCAAGGTTTTTTTTCGTTGATGTCTCTTATTGCGTTGACTGCAATATTCACAGTAACAAATACTCACATAGACTGGCAAATTGTGGATTTGTCTTTTTTGCTTTGCAATCATCTTTGCTTAACCCTTTTAAACCCACGGGGACGCTTTTCGGGTCCAAGAACATGATTCTTCATAATTTCATTAAACCTTTGAACCCCAGTGGCCGCTTTTCCGGCCAGGAACATGATACGTCATAACGTAATTATATAGGATGGTTGTTCTGCAAATATAGTGGGGTAGACCAATCAGTATTTTCAACGTGCAGCCCAAGTCTGCACGTTGAAAATACTGATTGGCCTACCCCTAATAATGAATATGGACTCTTCTAATTGCTGCAATTGAACTGGCATGGAAGGTACCACTAGAGTTCAAAGGGTTAAGTAGGATAGCTGCTAAGTTAATGTGTGGAGTCGACTAATCAATATTTTTAACGAGGCTGCTGGTTGAAAATATTAATGGCTCTACCACAAGCAATGAATATGGGCTATTCTAATTGCTGCCATTGAACTGACATGGAAGATACCACCAAGGTTGATATGCTTAAAGGGTCAATTGTGGCAATAAGCTGCTAATTTGAAAAATATCGACTGTCAGATTTTGATAGTACGTGAAAAAAACGTTTGTGGCGCCTGTTACCACGCGAAGGATTCTCAAACTTATACAACAGCTATACCTGCAATATCACGGAGCTAACATCAGAATACAGAATTTGAGATGTGCGTGTGTTCGTACCCGTTAGTATTTCCTAATAAGCAGCTACTTTAACGTATGAAACGGGGCGCGATGGCTCATTGGTTACGTCATTAAACTTCACACCGAAAGGTGCACGGTTCGATCTCCGACAGAGGTGACTGCGTTTTGTCCTTGGGCAAGGCACTTCATCTCGATTGACCGCATGAGGGCACGGTGGCGCTGTGTACTAATGCGTACCGGCAGTGCGGCACGTCGACGGTGCACTTGTCTTCAACCAATGCTAACCCTGTTTGTGTGGAATTAGAACGTTCGGGAGTCAGGCAGTTGCTCGCCGTTGCTCGGTAGTTCTCTCCGGGTATTCTGGCTTCCTCCGCCCGTAAAACTGTCCGACACGAGGTGACCTTGGCTGTTGAAAGCGTCGGTAAACCCCAGTAAGTAAATAAACAAATACACGTATGAAACATGCATGTTTTTATACTTATGCTTCATAGCAACATGTCGGAATAACAGGCAGTCCACTTCATTCGGTTTGATGAGAGTGTTGAGTGGCGGCGGGGCCAGAGGGTGAGGGCTTGGTGGAGCACCTTTACACCTTCAATCACATATATGAATGAAACCATTCAGATGTGTAGAGGACATCTGGAGGTTTTGCATCGATCTTCTCGTGTTTGGGCACGAGAAATATGTAAGCCATAAGTGGAAATACAAAATTCCTCGTATCCAAGAATGGTATAATTGTTGGTACAGTATTTTGGTTACAAAAGTGGACTGAGAATTTTGATCGGATTGCGACTTGATCACGATTCGTTCAAAAGTCGATGTTCGCTTTCTTCCCAAGGACACTGCAGAATCTCAGTTGTTGTAAAAGAAATTTATTTATGTTTGTTTTCTTTCCCCGGGTTTGAATTTGCAATATTTTTTCTGAATCGTACGCGACAATGTAACAAAATTGAATATCGAATTCTTTTTATAGGAGGATTTTTCTGATTCGACGGGCCAAAGGTTTACAGGAACTGACCCTCTTGATTTGGCCCCAGGATTTTAACCCTTTACCTAACATGAAAAGCAGACGACACTTGCAAAAAAATTTTTTGAATAACTAATTTTTTTCATTTTTTGTCTCAAAAACATAGGTTATGACCCCGAGTTGGAACGAGCTCGATCCAACGAGGGGTCATAACCTATGTTTTTGAGACAAAAAATGAAAATATTTTGAAAATTAATTGGCGATTTTTGAGAATAGCGCTGGCCGGTTTTGACCGTTACGTTGGGTAAAGGGTTAACCCATTTACCTATACATCTCTCTCTCTCTCTCTCTCTCTCTCTCTCTCTCTCTCTCTCTCTCTCTCTCTCTCTCTCTACGCTTTGTTTATCAAACAGTTTAGTTTCACTTCAATTGATTCGTTGAACGGCGTATTCTTATGACTAATGTGTGAAGTCATCACTTTTCTCGAATGTGGTGTCAAATCAGGTCAGATCTGCGTCACACTACATGACAAAATTTACATTTCAATCCCATGCTCTGATCGTGATTGAAAAGAAAATCTGTTTACAACAAGGGTGTCGAAAGCAGGCCAGCAAGGGGTAGGGGCGCAGCTGCCCCCTTGCCCCGGAGCTTGGGGGGGGGGGGAGGTGGCAAGGAGCAGAGCGTACCCTTTTTCTCCAGAAGTGCAGTGTTAGAAAAGACTTCACTTTTCGAGAACCGTAACTGAGAAACTCTCGAGTATTCGTTTCTAAAGTACTTTACGTGTGCCAAAGCCAGCGGGTGTGGTTGGGGTGGGGTGGGGGAGGTGAGGGGAATACTATTTAGTGTCACATTACAGTTTACGATATGTTGTAAACTCCCGTTCGTGACTCATACCCAGAGTCGAGCGCCATTTCTGATACCACCACACCCACCAACCCCCTGCACTCGGATACTTCCAGCACATTTGAAACCCGGATGTCCATTGGCTGAAATTTGTCTTATCTGAGAATGTGAGCTTTACTGTATTGGCGGAAACTCCACTATCCACTCAACTCCCCACTTACATATATATATATATAAAGCTAATATTTCACCATCAACGAGTTTCTGGAACGTCCACTGGCTATAAAACGTCCCATGCAAGCAGCTCCACACAGTCAGTCGAAAGCTTTGTAAGGATGATGGTCAGCATAGTCTCCCTTTTGTTTATTCATCTTTCAGAATGTCGGCAGACGATAGCCGCTTCACTTGAACCAGTAAGAAGTTTACCATTTATTGTCAGGGTTATCACTCAAATGAAAAGTCCTTGAATTTGAAAAGTACTTGATTTTCCACCACCCTACATGAAAAGTAGTGTCCAACCGATTACCAAAAATGGTCGCTGACCGATTACCGGTTATTTGAGCCCACGATCGGCCGATTCTGATGCCGATTCCAATTGTAATACCGTGCACTACAAGACAAGTCGAGGCTCGAAAGAACTACATTAAACTGAACATTTTTCAAAGTGTTAAACTTTGTTGACTGGGGTCCCAGTAAAATTACCAGTCGCGCACACTTGGGCGGTAAACGTGGCTATCAGAGCCACGTTTACCGCCCAAGTGCGCGCGACTGGTAATTTTACTGCGACCTGAGTCAATGGAGTGCATCCTTCACTTTTCCGGTATGAACTGGTGATTGCTGCAAGTGTGCTCAGTTGTAAGCTTTACATTCGTTTAACACGTATATCCCGTAAAGGGGCTTCTGGAGAGATTAGGAACACACATTGTGGTTGTTTCTCAACTTTATTGAATGGTATCATCGACATCGTTTTACATTAACAATTGAACAATTGCAGAAGATAATAAAATGCGATTCAGAAACATCACAAATTGCTTGGCAACAATCGGTTGAACCGAGGTTCGAGGAGCCGTTGCCGTTGTCATCCGATTGCCCATAATCGACCGATTGTGGTGGCCGGTTCCGATCATCAGTTGAACACTACTGAAAAGTACTGAAATTCAGTTTAATTATAACCTCCAAGACAAGTAGTTTCATGTTAACCCGTCCCACATACAATGATACCTCAAAATCGACCAGGAACATATCTTCGATATCTCCATTGTCTCTTGAGTACAACAAGCCACCATCTGCAATGCTTTAGCATTGCAGATGGTGCCTTATTGCACTCAAGGGACTATATATATCTAGCTAGTAGTTTGGTTCTCTATAGTCTGGTCCTTGAGGCTGAAATACTTGTTTTGTTCATGGTGTCATAAATAATTTGCGATTCGCGTCTGTAGAACAAGAACAATATCCTTAGATTACCTCCCTTGTTTCAACTATCCTAGGCGATGGAATGACCTGGAACCGAGTATAAGAAATGCTACAAATCGTACTGCATTTAAAAAAAATGCTAACGCAAAAACTTTTCTCAAATTATCAAACACGAATAATATGTAACAACCCGTAATGCCCAGACTGTACAAGATAGAATACTATACTAATCTGTAATTCAGTTCTGCTTCAGTTTTGCTTTTGTCGTCTCGCTCGTCACTCAACTTATTCCCAAATTACTTAAATTATTTATTTTCAATATTATTTTCAATGTATTCTAAACATCACTGCTATTATTAAGAGTCTTGTTTCCCATGCAACAATGCATCAGTTCAACTTTAGTTCAAAAGGATCTGTATTTATTTCTTCCCGACTGTATACTCCATCTGATACGATGTTGTTCCGATTATATTTTCTACCTTGGGGGATAGCAGGAAGACAGCCAATCTGGCTATGCTGTCCCCCAACGGTATGTATATGTATTACAACATTATTCTGTAAATGTTTTGATTATTATATTTTACATACCGTTAAATACAAGAATAGGGGGCGCGGTGGCGTCGCGGTAACCGGTTCTCGTCAGATCACCGAAGTTAAGCAACGTCGAGCTCGGTTAGTAGTTGGATGGGTGACCATTTCAGCGACTGATTCATGCTCCCGCGTTGTGTCCTTAGGCAAGGCACTTAACCCAGATTGCCTACATGGGGGCACAATGGTGCTGTGTACTAAGGCGTACTGCACGTCGATGGTGCGCATGTCTTCAACCAATCTAACCCTGCCTGTGCCGCGGTGCAGAGTTCAGAGTTACGATGTTGGAGAGCTGACAGCTGCTCGTCGTTGCTCGGTGGTTCCCTCCGGGTACTCCGGCTTCCTCCACCCGTAAAACTGTCACCGACATGATATGACCCTGGCTGTTAATGTGTCGTTAAATCCTAATAAAAGAAAAAAAAATACAAGGTCAGTTCCTTGAAAAGTACTTAAATAGTACTTGAATTTTTGATGCTCTGATATCAGTGGGAACCTTGAAATTTGTACATCACAGTTGATACTTAACCCTTTCAACACTAGTGGTATCTTCCATGCCAGTTCAATGAAAAAACTTGGAAGAGTCTATATTCATTATTTGGAGTAGACCGATCAACATTTTCAACGTGCAGCCTCGGGGCTGCACGTTGAAAATATTGATTGCTCTTCGCCACACATTTACTGAAGAGCCATCCTATTTAATGACGTTATGACGCATCATGTTCCTGGTCGGAAAAACGGCCGCTAGGGTTCAAAGGGTTAAGTATATCGCCTATGTCAAGAAGGAATTCCACCAGGCGTCGTCCTTACACCGCGCCACTGGATTGAAAACTGTGATGTTTTATGGAAGGTGGCCTCGACGGGAGTCGATCCCGGATCTACGACACCCAATCGTATGACCATAAATGCTCTGCCACCATACCAACTGAGCCAAAGACAACCCCAGAAAAGATTGCAATTGAATCAGCTAGTATGTTAGTTTACATTTACAACTCGCCCCGAGGCCGATATTCATGAGTTGATATTACTGAATTGTTGAAATTGTTTTCTGTGATGATTCGTAATTGCCTGTATTTTATTGTGAGATTTACCCGTGGGTCGTTTGCCTTAGCATCCAATGCAACTGGAACAGATTACTGTTATAATGGCCTGTGGTCCCAGCTTTTAAACACGGGAATGTGAGTTGCTACTTAAATATACAGAAATAGTAGTCGGTAAGATATATTCGCAACACAGTTTGGTAGTGACCTGATATGGTATATACGATGTCAGCTAATTCCATATTAGATCGCTGGCAATCTGTGGAACTACGATTGCTTGGAACCCAACTATTCTTCGGCGAAAAATAAAAGTTGGAAACTCGGCAAATGGCTTCAGTCCCATAAACTACAAATAATTATTCCCAATTAATCATTAATCATTGAGCGGTGTCAAACAGTATCGAATTGGTTAAATTCCTAGTGTATTATGGGTAGAAAGTTCAGCTTGAAATTCTGATAATTTGACCTCAGTATGATATACCAATAGCATGATTTTGGAGGGCGTTACGGTTTATTTACGGCCCGACAGAAATGATTAACAGACAGAGGGTCCATTAACAACCCAAGGCGAAGTCGAGGGCTGTTAACGGCCCGAGGGCTGTTAATCATCCCTGGATGGCCGTTAATAAACAGGGACGCCCAACAAAATCTTGTTATTACTACTATTACCACTTCTAAAATGGTGAAATCCAAAGATTCTTATTCAAGTTCACTTGATTGTGACATCCCGAGTTTTCACAATGACATTTAACCAAAACACATGTGTCGTCTGTTTCTAGATAAACAAAACGTCACGTGGTCAATTACATGACAGCTTAATTTAAATATTTTTGTTTGCCACCAAAATATGACACGAAAAATTGGCCTTGTCCCGAAATCTACTAACAAAAACCTACCCTACCGTAATGAATTAATTACACTCACCTTGAATGCTTCATCACCGAAGTAATGGGGAAATCACACAAATTTCACGTGTTTTTTTTTAACATTCATTGCAGTTAAGCGCGTTTCATCATCTCGGAACCAATGGCGCGTTTGGTATGACGGATTACATAAAGTGTAACCGGAGCCGGGCTGTTAACCATAATTTTAGCTGGAAGCGGGCTGTTAACCACGTTAACACATAACTTCCGGTTTGAGTCTGTGCATTATGCACTTTTACCGTAAAGGTAAAATTGTGTTAACCCTTTACCCAAAGTGACGGCCAAAACCGGCCAGAGCTATTCTCAAAAATCGCCAATTATTTTTCATAATTTTTTTCATTTTTTGTCTCAAAAACATAGGTTACGACCCCTCGTTGGACGAGCACGTCGAGCTTGTTCCAACGAGGGGTCATAACCTATGTTTTTGAGACAAAAAATGAAAAAATTAGCCATTCAATAATTTTTTTTGTAAGTGTCGTCTGCTTTTCATGTTAGATAAAGGGTTAATATACTAGAGAACGCACACTAAAGTGGTAATAAGGGGGTTACTAATAATTAATCTTCTGCACACTGATGTCAAAGTTCCAACAAAATTTTACCCATAATGCAACCAGAAATTAATGCAACCAGAAATTCAACCAATTCAGTCCTGTTTGACAGAGCTCATTGAGCTCTGTCAAACATTATTGAATGGGTTAAATTCCTGGTGCATTAAAGAGAGAAGGTTCGGTTTGAAACTCGATTTTCACCTCAGCGTGTGTGGGTTTAACAAGCGATTGGTACGGAAGTGTTTGGGTGTTGAACGCGTCCCATCATGATCTAACGGACGGACGGACGGACACATTGCAGTGGCGGGCGATAAAACGACGCATATGTGTATCATTTAGGGCTATGAATAAAACAGTTGTTTTTTTTATCTTTTCTTATATCCAGATCACCCAATCTACCATATCTTTCGTTTTTCTGTGGAATAAATATTTTGTCTTCTGCTGGTTTGGAGCATATTTTATGGGCGTGTCCGTGGTTCTTTTGTTCGGATGTCCTTTAACTGAACCCACTTTCCATACCGGGAAATGGTAATTCATTCTCCAACAAAGCTATTTTTCTTCGGTAGAATTCACCCGAGGATTTAATAATTTAATAATCATAGTCGTGACTAGATGAGTGTGTTTGATACCATTCTAGGAGAGAAAACAGCTGTTGCTAGGTGGATAAATTTATTCCTTCCTTTGTTAACTTGACTGATGAGTTCTAATGTCATCTCCTGGCACCAGCAACTAGTGCTTGACTCTGCCTGTAGTTAAATGGAGCACAAGAATATATCTCCCTGAAGTGCAACAAGATGCTACCTGCAATGCTAAAAGCATTGCAGATGTCGCCTTATTGCACGCGACGGGCGATATGGTGTCTGCATTCTGTCTGTCGTACATACAGGACTTGTATAATTATATTTATTGCTATGATCACAATCTTCAACAGGTGTAGGACTGATCCACAGACTCTTAATTCTACCTGAAAATAAATCCGGAAAATCTTCCCAACTCCATACGCAGAGATCACCACACACGTCAATATATTTTTTTATACGCCCGGTTTATAAAACGGTCGTATTATGTTATGGCGTTGGCGTCCGTCCGTCCGTCCGTCCGTCTGTCCGGAATTGTTTTCCAAACTTTTTTTCGTTATGGATGGCCATATTGAGAAATGTTTTGGTATACAGCTTTGTTATGGACACTTACAGATCAAGTTCGAATTTCGTTCCGCTCAGTTGATTTTTGGTGGAGTTACTGCCCTTGTACTTAGTTACCGTTTTCCGGGCTTTTTTTCGTTATGGATTGACATATGGAGAGAAATCTTTAAATATAGCTTTGTTATGGATACTTACAGATCAAGTTCGAATTTCGTTCCACTCGGTTGATTTTTGGTGGAGTTACTGTTCTTGAACTTAGAATTTTTAGAGTTTTCCGGATTTCTTTTCATTTTCCGAACTTTTTTAAAAAGTTTAATTAACTAAAATGGAGAAACTAACAGTAAAGTTTAATTGGAACATGAATAATGTTTTATAATTTCTGGAAGTGCGGGTGTATTTTGCACCGTCCAACGGTGTCCTCTGGTTTCATTTTTATTTTCAAAGCATAGTTTTGAACCCCTCATTGGAACGAGCTCCTAGAGCTCGTTCCACTGAGGGATCATAACAATGATGCCGGAAGCATCCAAGGACAAGTGGAGCGGGAGAATAAAAAAAAGGGCGAACGACTTTGGGTAGGACTTCAGATCGGGTGTTCACAACGTGTTATGAATTGTAATTTGACACTCCATAGTATTCACATTTTATACATAAAGCTCTAGAACTCCCCCCCCCCCCCCCCCGCGCGGATTGTATACCTTCTTCGTTTGATGATTATCTACCGGCCTCCGTCATTACACCTAATTATGCCCCCCCCCCCCTCCCCCCACCCGCCCGCATTGGTAAATTGCCACACATAAAATACGTTAGAAACTAATACTCGTGACTTTCTCAGTTACAGCTTTCCGAAAGTAAAGTTTTTTTTGCACTGCTGCACTTCTGGCGAAAAGGACACCCGCTACCTTCTCTCCTTGTGTCCTAGCCTCAGGGCCAGGGCAGTCCCCCCACCCGCCTCAGCTTTCAACAAGAACACGAAATTGTGGGTTATGTATGAATAAATGTTGTAACTGTGACGTATGGAAACTGTCGTCTGTTGGGTGTTAAAGAATACAAACAGAGGCTTGTTTTCGTACTTTTCTCACAACGAGTCACGTTGGAATATTTAGGCGAGGGAGTGGGGGGGGGGGGGAGGAGGGGGGCAATATTTATTAGCTCACCGGACTGAAAGTCAAGGGGAACTTGAACGGTCACATTCTGTCTGCCGTCCGTCCCTCCGTCTGTCCAGTAACTTAGTGCAGAATGAGGAAATTTCTTTAACAATCTTCTTCAGATCCACAAGTCAGAATGCTTTGATATTTGGTATACAACATATCTAGGAGGGACAGATTCCAGTTGTTCAAATCGTGTCCTTGGGTTAATATTGTTCAAATCGAGTTCCTGGGTTTATATTTGGGCTCCCTATGGGAACCCAAATTTTAACTTAGTGCAATATGATTGAATTTCTTTAAATAATCTTCTTCTTCAGATCCACCTGTCAGAATCCTTTCATTTTTGGTATACAACATCTCTAGGTGGGTCAGTTTTCAGATTTGTTCAAACTGGATCGCTGGGTTAATATTTAGGCTCTCTATTGGAGCCTGAATTTTAACTTAGTGCAATATGAGGGATTTTTAAAAAAAAATCTTTTTCTCCACAACCATCAATTAGAATCATTGATATTTGGTATACAGCATCTCTAGAGGGCTCAGATTCAAGTTTGTTCAAATCGGATCCCTGGGTTGATATTTTGGCTTTCTATTAGGGCTAAAGTTTAACTTCGTGCAATGTGAGGACATTTCTTTAAAAACCTTCTTCAGATCCACCAGTCAGAATTTTTTTATATTTGGTATATAACATCTCTATGGGGATCAGATTCAAGTTTGTTCAGTTTGAGTCCCTGGCTTAATAATTGGGCTCTCTGTATGGGGGTGGGGGGCAGAGGAGGGGAGCAGTTAGGTTCAAGTTTGTTCAAATCCATTCCTTAGTGTTTTTTCATAAAACTTTCCTTTCATGACTGCATTCCTCTGTAGTGTTGATGAACCGCTTTGTCAGGTGAGCGATTAAGGTCCCTTGGTGCCTCTTGTTTTTAAGAATCATGAGGATGTGCTGTTTTTATAACAACCATTGTGGTCCTACTCCGCTGCTTAACCCTTTGGACCCGAGAGGGCGCTTTTCCGACCCAGAAACACGATATGTCATAATTTCATTCAGTGGGATGTCTCCTAAGTGGACGTGTGGGGGTAGACCAAGCAACAGTTTCAACGTGCAGCCCCAGACCTGCACGTTGAAAATATTAATTGGTCTCATCCCAGATAATGAATATGGACTCTTCCAATTGCTGCCATTGAATAGACATGGAAGTTACCACCAGAGTTCAAAAGGTAGTCCAAGGGCCCAGCGACAGATATATTTATTCATATAATTTCTGTTGTATTAATTTAAAACTGGTTTATTTGATCGACAAGCTATCTTTTCGTCACGTGTAAGCTCTCGTCAGCTTTTCCTATTGGCGCGGATGTATCTGTGAAGGAGTTGGACTTTCTTCTCTTCATAATCGATAATATTGTCACATAGACCCCAATCACAGTATGGTGTTCGGGCACATGAATATGAAGGCATGGAAATGAATGACGACCGAGAAGTACTTTATGTTTTGAGGACCGTTTGGGAGGGGTGGAGGGGGGGGGGCTGTTGTGGACCGCTGTTGGTGACCATTGTTTGGGGATCATTAGGGACCCCTAGAGGCCAGTTAGTGAACCACTGCTGTTGACCAAGTCCTGTTGCTAAACAACACAGGCCTCCCAGATAAATAGCCTTCCAGCCGGACAACTCCTCGACAATATGGATAGCTACTCGGCCCCTGGGTAATCCCTGGTTATCGTTCAGTTACATCCCTTGTCTAGACCAGTCTGATTCTCAACATATTGCATAAGTCAGGTGACAGTTCTAAAATTCGCTCTGTCCGAGTGGTTTCCCATTTGCCTGAATGCGCGAGGTATTGCGAGAAAAATGAGCCATACTCGATTCCAGTCGAGTTTATTATATTCCATGGTTTTCTAGAAACCGGGAACGAGAATGAAATTACTCTCGGAACCGGGAACCGGGGAACTTCCCGGGTAACATTAAGCAAATTTACGAGGGTAATATGACGCATTTATTTTAATGATAATGAGCATATTTCATTGGCAAATTCACATCTCCAAACGGAGAAGTTCTTTTCCTAAGCTAAGTATGTAAACCCAAACCCGCATCAATCTCGTCCTTATTTTCAGAATACCCCACATTATCACCTCTACCTTCTCCAACATCAACACCCTCTTCACAGCCGTCACCGGTCTCCTCTGCTTTAAGCAGAGGAGACTGGTGACGGCTGTGAAGAGGGTGTTGATGTTGGAGGAGGTAGTGAACAGTGACACTAGTAATTCTGAAAATGAAGACGAGTTTGAACTTTAAAGCGGGTGAATAAAATCTTGCTGTTGAAAGGGAGGGGGTGTCCTCCAGAACTGGTTGAGAGCTACAGTGATTTGTTGAAAATAGTTCGTCAGAAATCAGGACTGTAAAAATGTCAGGCATGGAAGGGTTGACGAAATTCAACAAAGTTTCAATCCTCAAAACTTCAGTTCAGTACACCAACAGTGTCACGCTTCATACCGGGTTCCGTGCTGTAGATTTCCCGGGCATCGGGGCCGGCTTTCGGAACCGGGAACCCGGGAATTCCCGTTCCCGGAACTAAACTCTAATTCGGACTCATCTCGGGAGAATAACCTGTTTTCCCTTTGAACCCGAAAGGCCGCTTTTCCGGCCCATGATCGTGATACGATCGTGTAGTTACTCGGTGAATGTGTGTGATAGACCAATTAAGATTTTCAAGGCTGCATGTTGGAAACATTCCCCAAGTAAAGAATATCGACTCTACCAGATGATGGGTCTGTACTGGCATGGAATATACCACCAGAGTTCAAAGGGTTAGACTTGACAGACATGAGACTTGATTGAACCCACCAATCATTCGATGGCGTTACTCGACAGTAGAGAACTTTAGAACGAGATTACACTCACCTGTCTAATAAGAATGTCAACACCGTTATTAATTTTGGAGAAATATCCCAGCAATCACAGTTCACAGGTACTCGGCACAAGCTGTGAAATCGAAAGAAAAATGATATATGATAGCATATTTGAATCGATGCTGACGTGTGGGGGGGGGTGGGGGGGTGGGGGGGGCAAACCCGCAAAGCCTGGCTTAGCTCCATTTTTGTGCGTGTGTGTGTGGCGGAAGGGGGGGGGGGGGTGCGGGAAAAGCTTTCCAAGCCTTCACATCTCAGAATTTTGCCTCCCTAAAGTTTGAGCTAGATAACCAAGTTAACAATAATCAGGGTTTCCACTAGAGGGAAATAAATGTGTCCGATATGAGGCGGCCAAGGGTCGTCGATGGGGGTTTGTGAACCCTGTAATTCAAAATTTTTCTACCACGGGCCGAACCATGGATTCCAGGGTTCAACCCCCCCCCCCCCCCCATCTCCTTGCATCTGAGTGGATATTTTGAGGTTTGTCATGTATTGACGACTGTCTACCTTTTCACCGACAAAGATATTAGGATAAGCAATCTACAAATCTACAAATCTACAACCTAACCCACATGGACCTTGTAAATTGTAAGAAGGCCAAGGCAAAGACTGAACAAATTTAGCTGACCAGAAATAAGACAGCGCTCTCCTAGATAACTATACACAGAGACCTACCACGTAAAACTAACAGAAAACACCGGTCCAATTATTATGCCCCCGACCTCCGAAGGAGGATTCGGGGTATCAAGTGAAGCCCTCCGTCCGTTTGCCCGTCTGTCCGTACACACGTTTTGCATTGTAATTTCAAAGCCATCGGTCGGACTTGGGTCTCCTATGGTATGCTGATAGACCCGCAGGGGGGTGGGGGGGGGGGTGGGGGGGGGGGAGTATGCACAAGGAACGGGTTCCGTCCAATAATTTTTCCCAGAGTTATGGCACTTTTTCACTCTTTCGACTTAGAAAATTTTTATCGACCTCTGTTTTGTATTCACTGCATGATGGATTTCATTTATTCTTGGTATGCTCATGGGCCCGCTTTGCAAAAGAATATCCACAATTTAGTGAAGACCTCCATCCGTTCGTCCGTCCGTCTGTCTGCCCATCTGCCATGTCCGTACAGACGTTTTGGATTGTAATTTCAAAGCCATTGGCCGGATTTGGATCTCCTTTGGCACGCTGATAGACCCGCATGGGGGGGAAAGGATTCGCAAAAGGAACGGGTTATTATTATTATTATTATTATTATTATTATTATTATTATTATTATTATTATTATTATTATTATTATTCAGTGGTGGGCATGTACGTAGAGTTTGTAGGTATATATACTCCGGAGTTTTTTGCAAGCGTGATTTTTTTTAGCTGAACTTTGACGTAGTCAAATTTGAGGTTACGTCATGGCCCGTCGTCCGTGTGGACGTCTGTCCGTCCGTCAAAAAATCAATACGGCTCGGGCTAGAGGCCGTATTTATGAACCGATATTTACGAAACTTCTTGGGTACCTTTGGTATCACCGTGGGACGAGAACGAGTGTTTTGGGGTGCGGTCCGAAATTCAAGATGGCCACCGACAGCCATTTTGTACCGAAATTGGGGCAATCAGTGTTTTGTACAGAACTTCTGTATGAAAGTTCTGATTTGAATAATTTTTTGTTTGAATGCTTAGTAACATGGGATACACTTCATGTAATACGTTTTTTTTTCTCGCGCAGAAATTATGCAAATTAGATGAACTTTGATTTATTCAGTCCTACTTATACACCGTAAGCACACATGTCAATACGGATCGGGCTAGGGGCTGTATTTATGAACCGATCTTCACGAAACTTCTTGGGTACCTTAGTTATCATCTTGGTGACGAGAACGAGTGTTTTGGGGTGCGGTCCGAAATTTCAAGATGGCCACCGGTGGCCAATTAGTCAACCTAGCTAGAGGCATCTAACTGTCACTCACCTTTATAATATTTTACCTGTACATTTGTTACAGGCTACTGTCAGTATTTATGTACAGACCTTTACAATTTTTTTAATTTTTTTTTATTTGGGTTTAACGACACATTAGCAGCCAGGGTCATATCATGTCGGTGACAGTTTTACGGGTGGAGGAAGCCGGAGTACCCGGAGAGCAACGACGAGCAGTTGTCAGCTCCCCAACATCGTAACTCTGAACTCTGCACCGCGGCACAGGCATGGTTAGATTGGTTGACGACATGTGCACCATCGACGTGCAGTACGCCTTAGTACACAGCGTCATCGTGCCCCCATGTAGGCAAGCGGGGTGAAGTGTCTTGCCCAAGGACACAACGCGGTTGCCGCAGGTGGGATTCGAACCGAGGACCTCTCGGCTTGCAGCCTGCACCTCTACCTACTGAGCCACCGCGCCCCCTGACCTTTACATGTACCTTCGTTATCAGGTCATTACCTAGATGTGTGTCATTTCTGTATCACATACTATACATGTGCATGTCTTACCCAAGATGACAGTTTCATTACAATTTGTGAGCCTTGTGTGACACAACTGCACTCTCGCTGTCTCCCATGAACGTGTTCGGTGCACTGGATTTTTCTATCGCTAGAGGAAGAAAAACGGTTATCACTTAACATTTTAATCTCGCGCTCATCTCCCATAAAAAACTTTACGTGTGCACTGGGGTCTTATTATCGCCAGAGGATAAACATTTGTCACTTGATATTTCAATTTTAAAGATTGAAACACGCCACCCCAGAGCAAATTATTATACCGACAGTGGTGAAAAATAAAATTAACTTGCACCGATTTCACATTCCATTCATGTTTAATTTGATTCTATGAGCACGGGGAGGATATTGTTTGGCGAATAGTTGGAAGTCTGTAGTTTAATTCAGCTTAAATTATTTAATGTAATATTGTTTTTACTCTCACAGATTTCACAGAAGAGTTGGAAGAAGTTGCCAGTAGAAAGTTAAGAAACAATAACAATAGGTAAGTAGTGTTCAACCGATTACCCAAATGGCCGCTGACCGATTACCGGTGATTTGCGCTTACAATCGGCCGATTTCGATGCCGATTCCGATTGTAATACCGTACACTACTAGACAAGTCGAGGCTCGAGAGAACTATATTAAACTGAACATTTTTCGCAGTGTTAAACTTTGTTGACTCAGGTCGCAGTAAAATTTCGTTGAGCCAGTTCCAATGACAGCCATATTTGTACAATTTTATTATACTCCACGCAACAAAGTTGCTGGGGTATAATGTTTTTGACTGGTCAGTCCGTCAGTCCATCAGTCAGTCCTACTTGTTTTCCGGACTTTTTTCTACACGCTTCCAGATATTGAGCTGATTTTTGGTATGTTAGTCTAACATGGTGGCCTACAGATCAAGTTTGCATTTTTTCCCGTTCCACTGATTTTTACCGAAAATACGGCCCTTGGACTCTGAAAAATTCATCAAAATTACAGTTTTCCGGACTTTTTTTCTACACGCTTCCAGATATTGAGCTTATTTTTGGTATGTTAGTCTAACATGGTGGCCTACAGATCAAGTTTGCATTTTGTTCCGCTCCACTGATTTTTACCGAAATTACGACCCTTGAACTTTGAAAAGTTCATAAAAATGACTGTTTTCCGGACTTTTTTTGTACACGCTTCCAGATATTGAGCTGTTTTTGGTTATGTTAGTCTAACATGGTGGCCTACAGATCAAGTTTGCATTTTGATCCGCTCCACTGATTTTTACCGAAATTACGGCCCTTGAACTTTGAAAAGTTCATCAAAATTACAGTTTTGCAGACTTTTTTCCTACACGCTTCCAGATATTGAGATGATTTTTGGTATGTTAGTCTAACATAGTGGCCTACAGAACCAGTTTGCGTTTTGTTCCGCTTTGGTATGTTAGTCTAACATAGTGGCCTACAGAACCAGTTTGCGTTTTGTTCCGCTCCACTGATTTTTACCGAAATTACGACCCTCGGACTCTGAAAAAATGCATTAAAATTACAGTTTTCCAGACTTTTTTTCTACACGCTTCCAGATATTGAGCTGATGTTTGGTATGTTAGTCTGACATGGTGGCCTACAGATCAAGTTTGCATTTTGTTCCGCTCCACTGATTTTTACTAAAATTACGGCCCTTGAACTTTGAAAAGTTCATCAAAATTACAGTTTTCCGGGCTTTTTCTCTGCTTGAATTCTTTCAATACCGTTGAAACTATAGAACACTGCTTTCTGCAGTATTCCTAGAATCTATGTTTATTTTTAAAAAATGATTAGAGCTTGAAATATCGGGGCGCGTGGGGTATGTGAGCGTGCTCACTGAGGTTCTTTAATTGACAAAGTGTCTGGATATTTCAAGTAATGTCAGTCTTGTATTGGTTAATTTGCTGCATCCATGTGGGGTAAAGGGTTAAATTGACCCATTTCTTTTCACACGAATCATTGCAGAGTTGCCCAGATGTGCAGCGAGAATCTCCATTGATTCTCACTGGCTTTGTTGCGCAAATCTGCGTGAATAAATTCTTGGATTCTCATCGAAATATGAGCCCTGTAAAAATATTGTCTATGAACCTCACTGGGACGAGCTTAACGAGCTCGTTCCAGTGAGTGGTCACAAGCTACGCTTTTAAGCAAAAATTGGAAAAATAATTAACTTTTAACCTTCTGAATATTTTCATGATATTTATCATCAAATCCAGTAATGGCTGCGGCTGACTAGATTTGATGAAAAATTAATTTAACCCATTACCTAACATAAAAAGCAGACGACACTTGCAAAAAGAATTCTTGAATAACTATTTTTTTTCTCCATTTTTTGTCTCAAAAACATAGGTTATGACCCCTCATTGGAACGAGCTCGATGAGCTAGTTCCAACGAGGGGTCATAACCTATGTTTTTGAGACAAGAAATGAAAAAATAATGAAAATTAATTGACGATTTTTGAGAATAGAGCTGGCCGGTTTTGGCCGTTACGTTGAGTAAAGGGTTAAGTTCAATACAAGGAATCAAGGGTGAAAAAACATTCAGTTTACAAGGGGGAATTGGAATAAATGTGCCCAAATTATACTTATTTCGTGGGAAAGAGGAATCCTGACCCAGACAGGAATATCTGCCTGCTGCATTAAAGGAGTTAATGGTGATTTTTGTGAATAGCGCTAACTGGTTATGGCCATCACATTAGCGGAATAGTTATGCAATATATTTCGTCACAATCATTTGTCCTTACCAGATTCAGGGAGCGCGGTGGCTCAGTTGGTAGAGGTGCAGGCTGCAAGCCGAGATGTCCTCGGTTCGAATCCCACCTGCGGCAACCGCGTTGTGTCCTTGGGCAAGACACTTCATCTCCATTGCCCGCGTGGGGGCACAATGACGCCGTGTACTAAGGCGTACTGCACGTCGATGGTACGCGTGTCTTCAACCAATCTAACCCTGCCTGTGCTGCAGTGCGGAGTTACGATGTTGGGGAGCTGGCAGCTGCTCGTCGTTGCTCGGTGGTTCTCTCCGGGTACTCCGGCTTCCTCCACCCGTAAAACTGTCACGGTCATGATTAGCCATTGTGCATAAATATGTGACCTTAAACATCAATAAATAAATAAATTACCAGATTCAATGAGCGCATGAACTCCCAACTGCACAAAAACCCTTAAAATAGTTTAGCCCTCATGGAATTGAGTTTGCAAAGCTCAAACTTTGTTAAGTCCTCTCGGCAGGGGTGTAGTGAAAGGGGGTAGGGACGTGGCTCGCCTGGTAATAATTTTCCAGTCGGATTGAAGTATTAGATACTGTTTTTAGCTCAACTTGACAAGTCAAGCTGAGCTATTGCCATCACTTTTCGTCCGTCGGCGTACGTACGTACGTACGTACGTGTTAGTACGTACGTCCACAATTTCCTTTGGCACACCTCACAGGTCGCATCTATGATCAGATTACTTTGAAACTTTGTATGCTTGTTTGGGGAGACCTCTAGATGGGAGCTATCGATTTTCTTCAATTTCTGTCAAAAAATGTTGTCGCGGCCGACGTTCTTAGAACTTAGTTTAGTCAGAAGACTCAATATTTCCCTTTGGCACACCCTACAGGGTACATTTATGATCGGATTGCTTTGAAACCTGGCAAGCTTGTTTAGGGTGACCTCTAGATGGGAGCTATCGATTTTCTTCAATTTCCGTCAAAAAATGTTGCCGCGGCCAACGTTCTTACAACTTAGTTTAGTCAAACCACAATATTTCCCTTTGGCATACCCTACAGGGCACATTTATGATTTGATTGCTTTGAAACCTTGTATGCTTATTTAGGGTGACCTCTAGATGGGAGCTATCGATTTTCTTCAATTTCTGGCAAAAAATGTTGCCACAGCCAACATTCATAGAACTTAGTTTAGTCAGACCTCAATATTTCCCTTTGGCACACCCTACAGAGCTCATTTATGATCAGATTGCTTTGAAACCTGGTATGCTTATTTGGGGAGACCTCTAGATGGGAGCTATCGATTTTCTTCAATTTCTGTCAAAAAATGTTGCCGCGGCCAACGTTCTTAGAACTTAGTTTAGTCAGAAGACTCAATATTTCCCTTTGACACACCCTACAGGGTACATTTATGATCGGATTGCTTTGAAACCTGGCATGCTTATTTTCGGTGACCTCTAGATGGGAGCTATCGATTTTCTTCCATTTCTGTCAAAAAAATGTTGCCACGGCCAACGTTCTTAGAATTTAGTCTAGTCAGACCACAATTTTTCCCTTTTGTACACCCTACAGGGCAGATTTATGATCGGATTGCTTTGAAACCTGGCATGCTTGTTTGGGGAGGCTTCTAGATGGGAGCTATCGATTTTCTTCGGTTTCTGTCAAAAAATGTTGCCACTGGCAAAAAAAATGACATTGGTACCAATGATCTTCAATTTTGCCATTTCATTTATAACTTACCAAGTTCAAGTTTGTCAAGTTGAGCTACAGTGTCATTGACACTTTCATTTAGTATACGCCAAACGAAAGATTATCGAAAAAAGTGCGGAAAGATAGAAATCGTATCCCCCACTGTGAAGATATAGAAATTTTCACTTTTTTTATCAACTCATTTTTTCATTTTTTTGTCTCAGTGACCCGAAAGACTGTATTTTAATTTTTTGGGGTTTGGTACGTCCTTTCAAAGGGCGTTTCAAAACAAAAAAAAATTAAAATACGGGCTTTCAGGCCATGTTTGACCTAGTCCCCTCCCCAAGATTCTGACTTCTGTGCCAAACAGTTAAGAAGGGGGCTGTATCGTGAATGAAGCTACACTCTTGACCAACGGCTGTAATTCTGGACTGCATGATTCTTGAAGTAGGCCTAATAACTTTATTAAATCAACTTGACGTAACCAAGTTATCATTTCAAGAATTGTGCAGTCAGTATAGCTATGGGCGGTAGGTCATTGGATACTCATTGATCAACTTGGAAATTTAAAACATGCTGCTAAAAAACGTCATTTTGACGTGATTTTTTTATCCCAAAAGCCTCCAGAAGACTCCATTTAATAAGTGATTTAAAAATTTTGGGGTAGAAACGCCCCCCCCCCCCCCCTCCAACCACTCTGTGATCGATCGCGCCTCCGGCACTCGCTGCAGATGACCATCTGTGCAATATCCCGACATTTTTTAAAGGGGGCCGTCACAGAAGTAACCCCGGGTCCGAATTTCCTTTCCCCGGCCCTGCGTGTACCTTCCATTTCGTGGTTGTTTTTTATATTAAGACAGCTTCCACTGTGTGACATGTAAGTTTGAGTTGAAGGAGAAAATAGTCAAAAGAAGAATTTATATATTTTTATGTCCGATTCTTGTGTTATTAGTATAGGAAACACTGCATCTATAGTTTATACCGGTAAAGGTTATTCTTCAACACATTTTGACTTGTAATGTATATGGACAAAATGTTATTAATAGACACGCGACGCTGCTACTAGCAGGCGATTTTCATTCAGTTTTTAGGGACCACGCCCCCTCCACCCCCATCCTCTTCCAGCTGGAACATCTGTGTGTTATGCTTGAAAATATTTGTATGGGTTGGTTGTTTGGATACACAGGGTTTGCATTTTCACTCACGCAGAATTTTTGTGTCATTTCAGTGATATATCTGCAGTTTTGTCACTCGTCAACAAATCCATGATGCCGAGTCTACCTTCGCTTGTGGGAAGGGGTTCATTGCGGTATTCATTTCACTAAAAAATCAATTTTATTTTGCCCTGTCCATTAAATGAAGTGTTGAAAGTGTGTTATTTTTTCTGTCCTTATCAGTATTAAATCGAAAATGCACATTTTCTCGTTTGAAGAGAAACATTTTGGTTGTTTCTATCGCATGTGAGACAGTCTTGACGGATAGTCTGATCGAAGTGTTTACCCGAAGCTACCTCTGACCTTGCATATCATTAACGTCAAAGATGGCTAATCGGCAATGGGCTTATTGAGCCTACATGAATGAATTGTATAATGTCAATTTTATCCAATTTTTGATGGAAATGTGACCAATTTAAGTTGTTAGTACGAGAGATTCGAAAAAATCGAATCTTGAGATTGATTCGGGCTCAATCACGAAGCAGACAGACGGTAGCGATATTGAATAGAATCTTGAATATTCGCAGGACCCTACTGGAAAGCTATGTTTCTGCCATTGACGGCATCTGTCGTTCATTTGGAATAACACTCAATTTTCATTTTGAATTTCAGAGACCAAGAGGAGATGTATTGGAAGGAGATAAGTGCATCTTTAGCCTTGACATCTCTCGCCAGGAAGAGAAGTCGTGATACAAAATGAAGGCTGCTATCTTTATAAACTGTAATATCAGGGTACATTGTCTGCGTTTATAAACAGAGAGTTGGCAATAACATCGACTTTGTCTTAAATTCATCTATCGAAATAGTAATGAGTTTTGTGCGCGGAACTTCACTCACCAGACTCCACTCACGGGAACGGCCATGCAGACCTGGAAATAACCCGCGAAAGTTCGTTTGGTTGCGTGGTGTTTACTTCAGTTGTAAAGTAAGCGAGCTAACTACAGGTGACGTCAAAATAATACAACATGAATTAAATTCCTAAGCCCGCGTGTTTTCCCTGTCAGGTCTGATAATGTTTCAGGACTAATTCCACCCAATCGTTGCGCACTGAATTCAAATATGAATAGAGTGGCATGCCGTTTACATATTAATATAATTTCTGCCAAAATAAATCGCAACAACTAACGCGAAATCTCGCTAAAGCGAGATTTCGCGTTAGTTGTTGCTATTTATTTTGGGTGAAAAATCTGTTAAGACTTACAGGTGAAAAATCTGTTAAGACTCCAAAGTAGCGACAACGATTCAACACGTTCCAGTGACCAACATGGAAATACCAGCAGATATTCGGCGAACACTGCTAGAACTGAGTGCTGCTTCTCCACTGTCTTGGACTTTCCAAGTAAAATGCGAGAGCGTCGAACTGACATTAGAATTCGTGAGAGGCAAGCTAACACCGCTTCCTTCGAGGAGAAGTAATACCTTTAGTGGTATGATCTCCTCCTACGCTGGTCCTAACTGGAAGGAGACTGGACCCGCTTCCAGAAGAACAGGAGCCCACCAACGAAGAGAAGGGACGTACGCCGCGTGGAGAGTTTTCCGCGAAAGGAGGAAGCGAATGGGGAGAAGGGACAGAAGATCGCAACCACCACCCCTCTTCAGAGTTCTGCCATCACTATCCTAAGCCTCGTTCAACACCCAAGGGGTTGGACCAGGAGATATGGATAGAGCAGTGACAATGAAGTAGCGATGGAAACTGGCTCTTCGACACCTCAGTCTCCGAACGATCTTCTTTCTCTGAACCAGGACTCCCTTGATGTCACAAAGTTGCAAGCACTGCAAACAAGAAAGAAAGCCGAGACTGCACTGAATCTCGAAGTCACTAGAAACATCCAAACAACACTGGCTGAATCGTAGACATCCATCGACAAAACAAAACAAAATAGCCAAGAAAATGAGAGCTTCTGAAGAATTATATGCTCACACTTGATTGGAATTTACCCCCCCCCCCCCCCCCTCCTCCAATATCTCACCACAAATCTTGGATCCGCCACTGCAGTTACTCGTTCAAATGTGATACTAGTTATCATTGGAAGAGTGCAGATCTAGTGTAACGCATTTGATGATGGCATGTCTTAAGGAGGCGCCTTTCTTGAGGTTGACCAGTTAATATTTTTAATAAAGTGTGCAGCAAAGGTATATCCTAGTAAAAGAGGACCCGATAATCAGCGCCTGGGGAGGGGACTTTACAGTGGCCTGCATAGGTATGAACGATTTGCTAAACATGTCTTTATTATACTTGTGTTACGATGGACATGATATAGCCGTATATGCAGAAAGTGAACTTAAACACCGATAAATGAATGAATTAATAAGGAAACGCCAGTATCGCTGTGCTAATTCACACTCACCTTATGTCAAAATGTGACAGAAATCATTTTCTTGGATATTTGAGCAAAACAAGGCAAACATTTTGCCAACTTACCAAGACTTAGTGTTTATGTGTATTGTGTGGAGTGGGGTGGTGCGGGGGTCATTGTGAATCTAGTAAGTGGAGGTCGGTAGCTCCCCGGAAATAACCGACTAATAGATTTAAGGCGTGGATCGCCAGGTAGGGCCGAAGTCGATGGTGTGACTTTCATCATTGGAATATGATAGTTGTGATTATCCCGTACAGACACAACAAAAGAAGGGATGAAGCCAGCGTGGGTACAAACTGTGGTACTTTCAAAATTGGGAGGGGCGTATTTCTGAATAAGGGAGCACAGTGGCTAATTGAACTCAAATATGATGAATAAAGCATTCTGTTTCGCATTGTGGACACATGTTAACCCTTCGAAACACGGTGGTATCTTCCATGTTATTCCATTGGTAGCAATTAGAAGAGTCCAGATTATGAGGTATCATGTTCCTGGACGGGAAAAGTGGCCTCGCGTGTTTAAAGGGTTAAAAAGTTGTCGATGATACTTTCTACATACCGGCCTTTAACCCTTTATCCAACGAATCGCCCGTATCCGCCCGTGTAATATGCAAATTCAGTAGCAGAAAAAATATTATTTTCGAAAAATTTCAACAAAACCGTATCATGTGACCCCTCTTTGGAACGAGCTCGTTCCAAAGAGGGGTCACATGATATGGTTTTGTTGAAATTTTTTGAAAAAATTTGAAAAATGATATTTCAAATAATAAATTTTGAAATAGTCTGCGTTGAGTAAAGGGTTAAATCTTCATAACTATAATGTTGGTATTGATTGTGATCTGACTCTATTTTAGCTAGTGTATATCGATATCCGATTTGCTGCGTTTTTATGTGGTTCATTGAGAGGTGCTTGCGCCAGTTTGGAGATAACGAAGGAATTTCCATGTAAAATTATCCTGATTAAACTTGTTAGATGAGTGCTCGGAGCAAACTCTTATAAGTGCTTTATATAATGAACAATTTAGGTTGAGCCCACCGGGCATAAAATCCCCCCTGTAAAAGTTCATGTAGGAAGAAATCGGTCAATAAGCCGATCAGTTGGAGATAGGGGTCTTTATAAGAGGAAACGACTTAGCTTTCGTCCATTAAATTTTACCTAAAGAGATCTGCAATATATTCCATACATTCCCGTCATCTCTTGTTTTTTTCACCAAACATGGAGTGTAACCTCCCTGTTCGGACGAGCTCGTTCTTGTGATGTATGTTAAATTGTGTGTGGAAGTCATTGGCGGAATAGACCATGTACTATTGCTGCGGATCCTCACACTCACAAGGGGTATATGATCAGGGGCGCCGGAAGCACTTCAGGGCAGGGGGGGGGGGGGGTCAAACCCCGAGAAAATTGCATTTACTCCCATTAGCCGAAGAATGCATGTCTCGAATGTCCCGAGATGGGCGAGTCTGAGAGGACGTGTCCCCTCACATCGGGAGGGGCAGCTCATTCCAAACTCCCCCATTGAATTTTGAAAGCTCCCTGAACGGATTTGGAGTCTATTTTAGCTTTACTTCGAGAATAAATTATTGAAAAAATTGAGTGATGAATCTTGGAAGGGTATTGTCTATCCCCTCTCGCCCCCGTGGTCCGAAGACAGGGAGGGCAGCTGCCCTTCCGGCGTCCCTGTATATGATTCAAAATGGAAGGGTCCACACATAACTGACAAATTCAGTGGAAAATGAGTGGGGGTGTAGACTAGATAAGTCCTGGGATTAATAGATTTTGTGTGATTATAGTCTGAGAGAGGAAAACTCACTACGTATTTCCAATAAAGTGCAAAAAATGAGTATACATTGATTAGTACTGTCCGCTGAGAGTACGTTTTCTCGCCCCACTGCATGTGTAACATACGTGTCCCGGGTGAGATAGCAGGGAGAGACAGATGTATCCCACCCCACCCACGTGACATTATACATTTATAACGTTATTATGACGTTATGCATATCGTATCAGTTTCTTGCTACCAACTAATTCATATTGACGTCATCGGAATGCAGTGTGATCAACGTTCGATGCTCTAAAATTCTTCAACCCCCAAGCTACCACTGTTCCTAATCGATTTCGTGGTATATACCTTTGGTATATACATAACTTGTGCATGCTCTTTCCGATGGTGTCATCAGGTTCTCAAAACAACGAATACAAAATGAGTTGATTGAATCAGCACGTGACTCCCGATACCTCTGGCTAACGTAATCGCTCCATGGCGGGGGAGAAAAAAAAATCATCCTCGATGAATCTGAAGGTGGGAATGGGGAAATCTCACCCTCGGGGCAAGATATTCGAACCATACCCTCGGCAAGCCTCGGGTCTGGTTCAAATATCTTGCCCCTCGGGTGAGATTTCCCCATCCCACCTCCAGACTCATCGGGGATCATAATAATCCAACGTAACGAAAACATTCGTTCTGCGTTATTCGACAAAAAACGCCATTCAAATTTTATTTGTCGAATTTTCGCCTCCAAGCCACGGCTTATAATCCCTCCTTGGAAACAACTCTTTCCAATGAGGTGTCATACAGTACAGTCGCCGTGGAAAGGTCAAAATCCACGCGTGGGCAATATTCCCACGCATGCGTTAACGGTGAATCCCCGACACAAAACAATTTTATCGCCATCAAATTTTCAATGAATGAAGCGCAGAGCAGCCATGTCTAGATTTGATGAAAAATAATTTGAAAATACCCAACGAGTTAAGAGTTGAATAGTATTGTGAAAGACAAGACTCTTTGGTAACACATTGTTGATATTGGGTGATAGGGTTATTTTAATCACGATGACGTATATAGAGAGAACTACAAGACAAACTTAGGAAAAGACCGGGGTTATTCGCATACACGACTTGACAAAACCGGAACTGGCTCCCTGTTTGTGTCGTCATCTGTATTTAGTGTCCTTGGAAACTGTGCATTTTGATTGGATCTTTGTATTCAGATCTGCCGTTGAGAATATTATTGGCCCTTGCCGTTTGTATCTGACCAGGGGTCAATATTATAAAACTTTTACAGTTGTTATTTTCAGAATTGTATTTTCTATTTATGGAAATAACTAATTGAAATGAACCATTAGCATTTTCAAAGATATGGCAATTTGCCAATTGGCAAATTGCCATATCTTTTAAAATGCTAATGATTCATTTCCGTCATTTATATTCACTTGTAAAAAAAAAATACAATTCGGGAAATACTATTGTAAAAATTTTACAGTATTAGCCCCAGGTGTTATTTTGTTGTTTGTATGGGGGTGATCGAAGGTTCAGCTGACACTTCATCTGCCAAATTCCATTGAAATCTTTACCTAATGTAACGTCCTAAAACGGCCAGCACTCTTCAAATTTTTTTTTTTTTATTAATTTTTAATTTTTGCCCCGAAAACACGGCTTATGTCCCTCATTGGAACGCACGCTTTCCATTGATGGTAACATTAGCGATGTTTTGGACGGAAAACTGAAATTTTTGGTTATTCAAGAAAATCAATTGCAAGTGAGCTCTGTTTTTTTTGTCAGGTAACGGGTTAAAACTGTATAAGAATTGGATTAAGTTTATGTTTGATGCCGGATTGAATCATATTGTAAGTAATTACCATTATGTATTTCAACGGATACTCAGAAATAACTTCGACGATTTCGGGACAACCATTTTGAATTTTGTTCCGAAATCATTGAGGTTATTCAGTTGTTTCTTAACCCTTTACTCAACACGAATATAAAGACACTTTAACCCTTTACCTAACATGAAAAGCAGACGACACTTGCAAAAATAATTCTTGAATAACTATTTTTTTTCATTTTTTGTCTCAAAAACATAGGTTATGACCCCTCGTTGGAACGAGCTCGACGAGCTCGTTCCAACGAGGGGTCATAACCTATGTTTTTGAGACAAAAAATGAAAATATTTTGAAAATTAATTGGCGATTTTTGAGAATAGCGCTGGCCGGTTTTGGCCGTTACGTTAGGTAAAGGGTTAAAAATTTGGAATAAGTGAAAAAAATTGGTTTTTTGTCTCAACACCGTGGATTATGGCCAATCAATGGGACGATATCAGTGAGCGCCTTCCAATAAGGGTCACAAGCTATATTGTGAGGGACAAACATGGAGAAAAAATAAGATGTAAAATGGCGATTGTTGTGAATAGCTTCAGCCGATTTTCTCGTAACGTAAGGTAAAGGGTTGGACAGTCGAATCCCTTCCCGCAAAAATTCGCACAACGACGTCAGCGAGAATCTATGTTGATTCCCGCTGCACCTCTGATAGAATTCGCATGAAAAGAATTGAGTCTATTTAACCCTTTACCTAACATAGCAGTAGCAAAGTAGCAAATTAACCAATACAAGGCTAACATGACCTGAAATATCCTGGCACATTGTCAATAAAATTGTACAAATATGGCCGTTGTTGGAACCGGCTCCATGAGCCGGTTCCAGTGCTATCCATATTTGTAAGGTTTTATTGATAAATATTGTTTATTTTTAGCTCAACTTGACAAAGTCAAGCTGAGCTATTGCCATCACTTCTCGTCCGTCGGCGTACGTCCACAATTTCCTTTGGCACACCTCACAGGTCGCATTTATGATCAGATCGCTTTGAAACTTTGTATGCTTGTTTGGGGCGACCTCTAGATGTGAGCTATCGATCTTCTTCCATTTCCGTCAAAACATGTTGCCACGGCCAACGTTCTTAGAACTTGGTTTAGTCAGACCTCAATATTTCCCTTTGGCACACCCTACAGGGCACATTTATGATTGGATTGCTTTGACACCTGGCATGCTTGTTTGGGGTTACCTCTAGATGGGAGCTATCGATTGTCGTCCATTTCCGTCAAAAAATGTTGCCGCGGCCAACGTTCTTAGAACTTAGTTTAGTCAGACCTCAATATTTCCCTTTGGCACAGCCTACAGGGCACATTTATGATTGGATTGCTTTGAAACCAAGCATGCTTGTTTGGAGTGACCTCTAGATGGGAGCTGTCGATTGTCGTCCATTTCCTTCACAAAATGTTGCCACGGCCAACGTTCTTGGAACTTAGTTTAGTCAGACCTAAATATTTCCCTTTTGCACACCCTACAGGGCACATTTATGATTGGATTGCTTTGAAATCTGGCATGCTTATTTGGGGTGACCTCTTGATGGGAGCTATAGATTTTCTTCGATTTCCGTCAAAAAATGTTGCCGCGTCCAACGTTCTTAGAACTTAGTTTAGTTAGACCTCAGTATTTCCCTTTGGCATTCCCTACAGGGCACATTTATGATCAGATCGGGTTGAAACTTTGCATGCTTGTTTGGGGTTACTTCTAGATGGGAGCTATCGATTGTCGTCGATTTCCGTCAAAAAATGTTGCCACTGGCAATGACCTTCGATGAACTTAGTAAAAACTTAGTGCAGTTATTGTTAAGCATCAATATTTCCCTTTGACACACCCTGCAGGGCACATTTATGATTGGATTGCTTGCAAACTTGGTGTGCTTGTGTGAGGTGACAACTATATGGGAGCTGTCGATTTTCTTCCATTTCTGTCAAAAAATGTTGCCGCTGACCTTTGAACTTAGTTTAGGCAGACTTCAATATTTCCCTTTAACACGCCCTTCAGGGCACATTTATGATTGGGTCACTTTGAAACTTGGTATGTGTGTTCGGGGTGACCTCTAGATTTTTTCATTTCCAAAAAAAAATTATTGTCGTTATCACCAGCCTTTGAACTTACTGCATTTGTGCATCAACTTATCCCTTTTCCACTCTCTGCATCGTATATTTATGAATTTCCATACCCCCCCCCCTCCCTAAAAAAAACCATTGCCACAAGCAATGACCTACTTAGTGCATTTGTGCATTAACATCTTCCTTTGGCATGCCTCAGAGGGCACATTCATTATCAGGTTGTTTTGAAACTTTGTATGATTATGCAGGGTGACAAAGATTGGAGCTACTGATTTTCTTTTCATTTCCATCAAAAACTGTTGCTGTTAGCAACAATCTTTGAATTTATTGCATTTGTGCATCAACATTCTTTGACAAGGCCTACAGACCCCATTTATCATAGGATTGTTTTTGAACTTGGTGTGCTCATTAGGCAAAACCTTTAGATAAGAGCTATTGATTAGCATTCATTTCTGAATGAAAAAAGTTGCCATTTACAATAACCTCGAACATACTGCATTTGTGTATCAACATTCTTCCTTTAGCCAGTCTTACAGATTACATTTAAAAATGCATGGATTACTCTGACGTTGTGCACACACAATGCTGTTATGTTGAAATTTCATCAAATAAGATTGGTACAATGATCTTCAATATTGCCATTTCATTTATAACTTACCAAACTCAAGTTTGTCAAGTTGAGCTACAGTGTCATTGATACTTTCATTTTAAAAATTATCAAATTCAGTTTATATGTTAAAAATTAAAAAGTGGTGTTGGGAAAAGGGCTAACATGTGTTATAAGTATACAACAGGGGTTCAACCATGGTGGCCCAATGAGATCCGGGGACACGCATAGCAGGGATGGATTCTCGCAACCATTTTCGCAAGAATTTTAACATATTGAACTGTTTCTACTCCTTTACACTCTAAAATCAGTTGGGTTAAAAGTTAACCCAAATCAACTGGGTTGAGTGAATATGAACCCATTTGGGTTCATATTCACTCAACCCAGTCGATTTGGGTTAATTTTTAACCCAACTGATTTTAGAGTGTAGGAAGGGCGAGAATTTCGAGTTATCTCACGTCATTTTTCACGGACCAAATCCATACGATCATATTTGACATGCAATGTTTCCAAGGGAGGAAGGTATTATCCGTCGCAAGGTCATAAATATAGAAAAAAGACCACTTTTCAATGTTAAATGGAACCATTTAAAACAATAACATATCCCAACTATGTTTATAGAACAAAGAAAATTAATTTTTGCTTTCATCAAATCTATGTCCGTCCAAATTTTCTCATAAGGATTTAGTACATGTTTAGAACTTTGAAGTTACCCGCCTCAGTTTTTATCTAACAAATTAAAAAGGTGATGTACTGGGATAAAAAGTAAAAATTGTAAACAAAATTGGAACCATTAAAAACTAATTTTAACAAAACGTATTTAATACCATTTTAAAAGGTATGTTATAAAATATTTGATCAAATTAAATTTGTTGCAAATCAAAGTTTTTTTTACTTTTCTCCCATAGATCGCAAAAGTGATATTGATCGTCATCTTTACCACTGTTTTCACGCATGCGCATTCAGGGGAATAAAAATAGTTCAATATGTGGATTCTCTCAAATTTATTTGATATATGAGCTCTGGGATTGGAAGTTCGATGGACACCGAGATTTAAAATGCCCCGATCGCTTCAGACGAGACTCTCCGTTTCTAAGGTAGACAATGCCATGGTGTTTTTTGTGCCTTATGCACACCGTGTACAGTAATCGCAGCAACAGCAGAAACCCGTTCACGTAACTGTTCTGTTCTTGATCTCTATTAATCAATATATTTCAGTTAATTTCTTAAGACGCAATACATATAAATGTTATCGTTGTTTCGAGGTTATATATATAGATTTCCATAATGTTTTCAACAAAATTTGATGTCATTATAGCGTAAATGTGATAAACAATAAAAAATTGGAAAACTTTCATGTATATTTGTATTTTTTTTTCCATTTTACTGAGTTGAATTGCTGCTGTTGATCTTTGACATACATACAGGATATGGAATGAGTGTTTTTCTCAAATAATATTTATGAAACGAGTCTAAGAATTTTCCGTTTTGGCGAGCCGCTGGCGAGCCCAAACGGAAAATTCGGACGAGTTTCATAAATATTATATGAGAAAAGCACTCATTTCATATTCTATTTATCATATGACACACACACGCACAAATTAGCCACTTAGTATGACTTTTTAACCCATCACCTAATTTGAGTTGCAGGCGGCACTTGGAAAAACATCCTTGTATAACTACAAATTTTCATTTTTTGCTTCCAAAACATAGGTTATGACCCCTCATTGGAACGAGCTCGATGAGCTCGTTCCAATGATGGGTCATAACCTATGTTTTGGAAGCAAAAACTGAAAATATAAAAAAAGAATGGCGTTTTTCTTGTAGGTAAAAGATTGATACAATATAACCCACCCTAAATAGGACACATAACGTAAATTCTCCCCACTGAAGTTATGCAAATGTGCCCCAGTTGTATTTTGTTTAGCCAATCAAATTGTCCAGTTTTGAAATTGACCAATTAAAGCTCCCAACGCTAATTATGCAAATGTGCCCCAGTTGTATTTTGTTCAGCCAATCAAATTGTCTAGTTTTGAAATTGACCAATGAAATTGACGGAAGGCTTTATTTATCACTGATTAATATGAAAACAAAATATCAAATGTTTTAAAGTGAACAAAACGGAGAAGTCATATGTTCTATATAATCCCCATCTTCAGCAACACTAAACCATGCGGAAAATGAAAATCTGTTCCTCACATATGTGCGGAACGGAAATCGTTGACGGACTATTTTTAAACAGAAGCGAAATTTCACTGGAATTTTCTACAAATCGTGCAACGTAATTATGCCCCCGACTTGGTCGGAGGGGGTATCTAGTTGAGAGCTGCGTACGTTCGTGCGTAACGCAAATGTGTCCGTCCAACATATTTGCAGCTCTAGCACGTTCGTACGTTCATGAGTAACGCAAATGTGTCCGTCCAACATATTTGCTGCTCTAGCACGGTCAATATTTGTCGGATTCAAATAATTTTTGCCATTCTTTTCCGTCAACATGGGGGAACGGAGCAACAGCAGAATTAACATCTTCGCGTAAATATTTACAGAGTTATTTTCCCTTGTTTAACTTAGGGGATTATTATTGAAAAATGTGTCCGTCCAACATATTTGCTGCTCCAGCTCTGTCATCATACGTTGAATTCAAATAATGTTTTACCATGCTTGTTCCTCAGCATGGGGGAAACGGATCCTACAGGAGAATTGATATCTTTGCGTGAGCATTTACAGTGTTATTTGCCCTTGTTTAACTTAGGGGGTGATTGAAAAATGTGTTCGTCCAACATATTTGCTGCTCTAGCTCTGTCATCATACGTTGGATTGAAATAATTTTTGCCATGCTTGTTTATTTTAGTACAGATTGCTGCACGCACATGTCATGCTTTTGATGGCATAATGATATCCATGGTATTACAGGAGTGGGCATATGCCACGCCTCGCGTTGCTCTTATTATAATTTGAATGGCTATCGATAACCGAAAATCGTCCCCCGAGTTCCAATGTGTTCTATGTGCCAGCAGGCACATAGAACACATCGGAATTCAGCGGAAGAGATAGTAACACGGGTTTCCCTCGCAAATTTGGTTGGCAATAAAATGTGTCGTTTTTGTTGATAGTTGTAAAATGAATTGCTTACTGAGTGTCATTCTAATATTAGTTTTTATAGACTTGAAGGCGTGTAATAAACACAGAACGACATACGCGGTTGAATGGGGTAATCGATGTGGCACTTGTGCCATCACGGAAGGATAAAACTCGAGGCCTGTGGCCTCTCGTTTTATCCTTCCGCGCTGGCACTCGTGCCATATCGATTAACCCATTCACATGCGTGTGTCGTTCTGTGTATATGTATACCCCAGTTTTGGATTACGTCACGTCTCTTCGGTCCATCGTCCGTTCTTTCATTCCATGACATATTTGGGTTCACTGTTTGCTTTATAATCAGGCCCCTCTTAATATGCATGGATTTATCATCTATCAGGACCTAGACAGGAACACAGAGGCATAAGTGAACAACCACTTTCTGTTTTTTGTCGGTGGGACCAAAGACGATATGAGAGGAAAAAACTGCTCGGGACCAAACAATAACTCATGCCAGCGATGTTTGTATTCAATGGGAAAATTATTTTCATTTCAGCTTTCCTTTAATTTTCTGATGGTCTGGAAATCGTGAAAAGTGTACTGGTTATAATGTACATAGTAATCAGTACAATTTTCTCATTCCACAACTTGGGTTGTGTAAATAAACATAACATGATGACCTGGTTCTAAGTGCACACTGCAGATTGTCTCCCCAGGGATACATCGCAGCTGAGGAAGTCACTGATTCCAAGGGGAGACTATTCGCAATTCACCTTAAGCCAGGTAATCAATATTATTAGCTCATCTTGACAAAGTCAAGCTTAGATAATCTCATCGCTCTCCGTCCGTCGTCCGTCATCTGTCGTCCGTCGTCCCTCAACGCCAAGTTTTTGGTCTTCTCCTCCAAAACCACGGGGCCAATTCAAGTGAAAGTTCGTGTGAGTTATGGTCCCGAAGGGGCATTGCATTTTTGTTCAACTCAACATGCCCAGCCCCATAGGGAGGGAGTGGGGGAAAATGCTCCAAAATATTTTTCAAATCTTCTCATGAACCAGTGGGTGCAATGACTTGATATTTGTTATGGAGCTTCGTTTTGAGGTGTAGAATCAAGTTTTTTCAAACAAAGTTCGTAAAGCAATATTTGGCTTTGTAATGGGAGGCGTAAGATTTTTGGCCCCGCCTAAAATTCCTATTTTCTGCGCCGATGGTCCAGTTTGTGGGAACCGGGGAGCAAAAAATAGAAATACTTTCAAACGCTCATATTTCCCAAAGCACGCGGAACAGGGAGCTGTTATTTGGTATGAAGTATCCTTAGGACCAGTAAAATTGAATGGTAAAAAATAATTGCCATTTGTTATGTTAGAGTCTTCCGTGGTGGGGGGGGGGGGGGGGGGTGGGGGGGCATCGAAAATATGCTGAGACAGCTATGATAGCCCAAATTTTAACTTAGTGCAATACGAGGAAGTTTCTTTAAATATCTTCTTCTTCAGATCCTTTCATATTTGGAATACAACATCTCTAGAGGGGTCAGATTCAAGTTAGTTTGTTCAATTCTAGTGCCTCTGTTAATATTTGGGCTCCATATGGGAACCTGAAATTCAACTTAGTACAATATGAGGGAATTTCTTAAAAAATCTTCTTCAGATTCACATGTCAGAATCATTTCATATTTGGTTTGCAACATCTCTAAGGGAGTCAAATTCAAGTTTGTTCAAATTGGGTAGGTTAATATTTGGGCTCGCTATGGTAGAAATAGGAATATTAAGAAATTTCTTTAAAACTTTTCTTCTTCAGACCCAACAGTCAGAATGCTTTCATATTTGGTATACAACATCTCTTGGGAGGTCAGATTCACCTTTGTTCAAATCGAGAGCCTGGTTTAATATTTGAGCTCCCTCTGGAGCCAGAATTGGCCATGTAGCTGAAGAATTAGAAATTTTGTATTCAGTACCCTCTAGAGGTGTGTAACTAAGATTAATCCACACAGGTTGTATCAAGGGGCTTCATAGGGGAGCTCCACATTTTACATTATGATCAACTGAAGATCAACCAGTCGGGGAGGGGCAGATTCAAGTGTGTTCAAATCGGATCCGCAAGTTAATATTTGGACACTAAATTTTAATTTAGTGCAATATGAAGACATTTCTTTAAAAATTTTCTTCTTCAGATCCAACAGTCAGAATGCATTCATATTTGGTATACAACATTTCTAGGGAGGTCAGATTCAAATCGAGAGCCTGGGTTAATATTTGAGCTCCTTATGGGAGCCAAAATTGGCCATGTAGCTGAAAAATTAGAAATTTTGTATTCAGTACCCTCTAGAAGTATGTAACTAAGATTAATCCACATAGGTTGTATCAAGAGGCTTCATAGGGGAGCTCTACATTTTACATAGGATCAACTGAAGAAAAGGTATGATGCCCGGATTATTTTTGTCACTCCTGAGGGGCTCAAGAATTGACAATGTATCCTATGGAGATGGAATCAGGATTGCTTAATGTAGATTCATTCTTGGACTCTGTTTATATTGTGTTCTGTTCAAGGTGAGCGCTTCAGGCCCCGTGGAGCCTCTTGTTATTATTCTGAATGAGTTTTGTTTACAATGGTAAAACAAATTCTATCTTTTGAATTATTATTTACACCTCATCCTGGGACACTATTTTAATTTCCCATAGGGTGTTGTTATTTCGCAATGTTCCCCGGTCTGACATTGTTTGAAAAGTTTACCCGTCAGATGGTTAAGGTCACATATTTCTGCGCAATGGCTAATCATGACCATGACAGTGTTACGGGTAGAGAAAGCCGGAGTTCCCAAAGATAACCACCGAACAACGGCGAGCAACTGTCAGCTCCCCAACATATCAACTCCACACAAGCAGGGTTAGCATCGGTTGAAGGCAGATCCACCATCGACGTGCAGTACGCCTTAGTACACAACGCCACCGTGTCCCCACGTGGGCAATGAGGGTGCAGTGTCTTGCGCCCAAGGACACAACGCAGTTGTCGCAGGTGGGATTCGAACCGAGGACCTCTCGGCTTGCAGCCTGCACCTCTAGCTACTGAGCCACCACGCCCCGCGGAAACGGATGAGATAATTCGTAGAGAACGGTGATTTTTAATCCAAATAAATTTCTACAGCTATCCATTAACTATGAATGTAAACTGTGAGAGTCTGTCAAAGACGAAGCCAGAACAATGAGATGATGGAGTGTAGATTAATATTTTTCTCATATATTTATAATATTTTTAACCTTTACCTAACATGAAAGCAGACGACACTTGCAAAAAAAATTATTGAATGACATTTTTTTTTTGAGTCAAAAACAGCTTATGACTCCTCATTGGAACAAGCTCAACGAGCTCGTTCCAAAGAGGGTCATGAGCTATGTTTTCGAGACAAAAAAGGGAAAATATTGAGTTTTGTGAATAACGATGGCAGGTTTTGGCCGTTACCCTTGGGTAAAGGGTTATATCCAATTGGAAAAATTAACCCTTTACCCAACGTAACGATCAAAAGCGGCCAGCGCTATTATCCAATTTTCGTTATTTTTTATCACAAAAAACATAGCCTATGACCCCCATTGGAACGAGCTCGTTGAGCTCGTTCCAATGACGGGTCATAAGCTATGTTTTTGTGATAAAAAATGAAACAAATTAATTAATCAAGTATTTTATTTGCAAGTGTCGGGGGGGGGGGGGGGGGACGGTGGCCTTGCGGCAACCGGTTCTCGTCAGATCACCGAAGTTAAGGAACGTAGAGCCCGGTTAATCATTGGATGGGTGACCGTCTGAGCGATCAATTCGGACTCCCGCGTTGTGTCCTTGGGCAAGGCACTTAACCCCGATTGCCCGCATGGGGGCACGATGACGCCGTGTACTAAGGCGTACTGCACGTCGATGGTGTGCATGTCTTCAACCAATCTAACCCTGCCTGTGCTGCAGTGCTGAGTTACGATGTTGGGGAGCTGGCAGCTGCTCGTCGTTGCTCGGTGGTTCTCTCCGGGTACTCCGGCTTTCCCCTCCCGTAACACTGTCACTGTCATGGTTAGCCGTTGTGCATAAATATATGACCTTAAACACCAATAAATAAATAATAAATTGCAAGTGTAGTTTGCTTTTCGTGTTAGGTAAAGGGTTAAGTTAACCATGCGTTACCATTATAAACATTACAGCTCAATCGGTATAATAAAGATAGTGATAGTGAACGGATCCTTGAAATCACCCCTAACCTTCGAGTACCACGTCGGGAAACAATGTGTTCCTTAGGGAGATAATTCACAATGTTCACAATGTTCACATCGAACCAGGTCATTACTTTTATAACTAGCAACACCATGTGGGAAATTAGTGTCTTAGAATGAGGTATATGAGCATGGATTGTAGTATGCAGTCTAAATGTAATCTCCGAGTATTCTCCCTCCGTTGAACTGACAGACTGTTGTCGGACTATCATAAACTATCAACAGTGGCGTAGGGGATGGGCCTTTGGAGGAGGAACCCCGGCTAGAAGGGGGGGGGGCAGCCCCGTCTTGAAGGACGTCCCAAAACTGGAAGAAAGAGGGAGAGAGAGAGAGAGAGAGAGAGATAGTAAAAAAGAGTAGAGGACGGTGCCAGGTTGTGTATGTATTGATATGTTTACCTGTGTGACTGTTGCACAGTCCACAGTGTACCAAATACACATAATTTCATTATTTCAAACTCTCACTTCCACACGACGTACTCTTTGTAGTCTATGTATTATTCTTTTAAGTGAATGCTACATCATTGTAACTGATAGGGGTGAGAAATGAACAATATACATACATGGTGCCTCTCAAGTCACACATGTTGGGCGTGCATGTGTGTATCGTTGGATGGTGGGGGTGAAACTTAAAACATGTAATGAAAAAATCTACAGAGTCGTACTTTTAGAATCGATCCTATAGGCTATACCTTCATTTAATTTATGGCGTATGTACTACGTGAAATCCTGTATGCACGGTAACAACACTAAATTTGCTCCCGATTTAAAGGTACCCCACCATTATGAAAGGGTACCTTTAAATCGGGAGGGGGTGGGGGGGGGGGGGGCACACGATTTTCCGCTACCCCCACTGACTATCAACTGGCAGCTCAAGCTCTGAAACAAGCTTTCATACAATCATACAGGAGACTCAGCATTCACATTTCTCCACATGTACCTACGATGTTGCCCATATACACTGCTTGCCTCTTTGTTCCACCTCACACTGTCCATACCGATGCAGGTGGCCTACATAACCAGTAAGTAACTTCTGAGATAAGAGCAAAATAATATCTCACTTGCCGTTTCTTTTGATGCAGACGAAATTTCAGAGAACCCTACAGTGTGAAGATATAAACGAAGTTACCCGAAAGTTATCGGAAGTAAACAAATTCCCGTGACGACATAATTTCTGAATACACGCTGTTTCTTTCAACTTTCTGCTGCTGTTCGAATAAATGCCCGCCATGAAGAACAAATGTGCATTATTTTAGGGATAATTGGGCATTATTAGATAAAAAAAACCTCTGCGTGGAGCATTCAAATAACTTGCAGTTAAGTATCCAATAAAACCCTCAGTGCGTTTATCAACAACGCCTCCGAAATAGATTCCAGCGAGGATACGTCATAAGTAGATCTGCGTGAACGCAACCTTTCCCTTTTCCTTCTTAGAAAGATAATTTCCACGAATATGGAAAATGACCTTCCACGGATTTTTCCGTGATGGATGGGATAACCAGTTCGGGTTTAAAAACTACAGACTGCCGTTTTTCAAATGTCAGATAAATTCGCGTCTTCGAGTTAATTTATTTAATCGAATCTCACACTTTCATACAAATGATATATATAAAACGTAAATGTACTTTTTGCATAACGGACATTGCATTGCGGTTTTGTTAAATACTCAAAGTTCTTATTTTTTTCAAAAACTCGACTTCTTGTCCCTTTAAAGCTTTAACCCTTTACCCAACGCGGACGATATCAAAATTTATTATTTTAAATATAATTTTTTTAAATTTTTCAAAAAATTTCAACAAAACCATATCATGTGACCCCTCGTTGGAACGAGCTCAACGAGCTCGTTCCAACAAGGGTCACATGATATGGTTTTGTTGAAATTTTTTGAAAAATAATATTTTTTCAACTGCTGAATTTGCATATTACGCGGGCGGATGCGGGCGATTCGTTGGGTAAAGGGTTAACCATCACCAATAGCAAGCACTTGCAAGAAATATTCTAAATAACTAAACAATTTTAAATTTTTGTCTCAGAGCCATAGCTTACGTCCTCTTGGGAACGAGCTCGTTTATTTTGTCTCAAGAGCCATAGCTCATGGGAACGAGCACGTTTAGTCGGTTCCAATGGGGAGGAGGGTGTCATCATTTACGTTTTTGAGACAAAAGATTAAAAGAAATTTGAATGGCGATTTTTGTGAATCGAAGTAAACCAAGCGCAATTCTACATCTCTGATTTGATTTAAACATTATGTCGTCGTGTGAAAACCAGAATGTTCTAAGCAGGGCGGCGAAACCGGGGAGGGGGGGGGGGGGGCTTCAGCCCCTCCACTTTTTTGCCGGGCCATTTTTTTTGTATGCATATATTTTACCCAACCAATGACTTGTGAAACAAGGGACGGATCCAGAGCCTCCCCATATTTTCGTCAGCTATGTTTCTCTCGTACTGGTTCAGTTTCGACAGTTTCGATGGATTTCGGATCATTTTTTGCAGTATGTGGCAGCAAACGAAAAAATATATACAGTCACTTAAAAAGTCGGTTAACTGATGTAGATCGTAATCTTCCAGACAAACAAGTACCAAATCCACCCCAGACAAGATAATCCACAGACAGTATAATTGCTGTTAACGCATACAAAGGTAAAGCATACAGGTGAGGTCTTTTTTTCGGCTTTGGTCGTTACAATTGAAGCTGATAAATAGACATCACCTGTATGATTTACCGACGATTTTTAACGGCTCTGAAACTGTGAAATCTTTCAAAAACATCTGAAAAATCTCAAAATATCCGCTAAGGTGGATGGAAATGGGAGATTTGGGACCCTGGAATTTAAAATTTTCATAGCGACGACCATCCAACGCCCGATCCACCCCCCCCCCCCCCCACACTTTGAAAACGCTCCGCCGCCCCTGCAGTAAGTCCGTTTGGGCGCGAAAATGAGATATGGTTACCGTTGGAATCGCAATGAGGTTTTCTATCGGTATAGCTGATCACAGCTTGCACAACATGGATAGATTCATGTTATGAGCTGAAAAAAAAAGTTTTAATTTAACTCCACAATGACGTTTTTCAATCGGACCAGAGTGTTCTATTTCGTCCATCAACCATTACCCTTGCATAGCTCATGTAATAAGAAGTCCACGAATGGCTGCTGCGATTTCTCAACAAATTGTTGGTTTTTTTTGTTTTTTTTTGGGGGGGGGGGGGGGGGGGGGGGAGGTGGTTCGGCATTGAACGTGGCGGTTTTCCAGTGGAGTAAGAGTTGATCCACATAAAAAGACACATCTGTCTCGCCACACTTTCTCACTCCCCATCCACCCCCCCCCCCCCCCCCCCGCCCCGCTCTATCTCTCTCTCTCACTCTCTCTCTCACACACACACACACACGCACACACTTCCTTCCTCTTCTCCCCTATTCCCCACTCTATCTCCACACACACACACACACACACACACACACTCACACTTACTTCCTCTTCTTCCTGTTCCCCCCTCTATCTCCGTCACATTTTTCTACCTCTCCTTATACCTGCTGTACACCTAAATCATTTCTTTACCTAACTCCTCCTAACGCTCCCCCCCCCCCCCCCCCCCCCCCCATAGACACAAGTTTCTACCAAAATAAAGTTGTATCGTACATGTGGTGATACAAAACACATACGATTTCGTTTCCAGCTTAAAACAAAGAAGGAAGCCATCTAAATAAATCACGTCATCGTTGACTGGATGCACCGGAGTCGACTTCGCTTGGAAATTCCAAATTCCTCATTTAGATTTGTTTACCTGGGATAATTAAACAATTCGAGTCAAATATCTACAAAATAAAAATAACATTCTGACTGCTTGTTCCTTGAAAAATACTTCCATTCCACAACTGGTCATATAATGATGGAGTGTACTAAACTTATTAGCTATTTAAACGTGTTTGTTGTGTTATTCCCCGCGGTCCAGTCAATATTTAAAGTTCGATCATCGTGACACTGATCGGCGTAAATTGGTTTCGACCAACTGAATATCGCAAAAATTAGACAGCAAATTAGGGTTGGTTTCCCGCCAACTAACAGTGATGTCTCGTAACAACGAAGGAAACGCAGAAATAATCGAGTTGAAAAGTGCTTTTACTTCAATTTTCTTGTAGACTGATTGTTACATGGGAGGTGTGAAATAAATACAGAATCGCACATACGTTTGAATGGGTTAAGAATTATCGCACGAGATTGCCTTGGCCCAGGATATCATGAGAGCCGAAGGCTCGAGTGATATCCTGGGCCAAAGCAATCGCGTGCTATAATTCTTTATTTAATTTAAGAAGTTTAGTTTGAACAATATTTATTTCAAAATGTCTTCACTATATACAATTTCTAACAATAATCTATGGTGTGGATTCGGCAGTAAGCTAACAGCTTATAAGTGACCTTCTCCACTCACACAACAGTTACAAATAACAATGAGAAGGCGATGAGAAAGATCTAATCAGTCAAACCTTGATAGCTAGTGGACCATTTTCTATTATGAAAGGACAATTGGGAGAACAAATGGAAAGAAACGAAGATAAGAGAGATTGAATTTGTAACTATGGAATACTGGAACCAACTTCCTAGGCAAGGAATAATTACTGGGCTATAATAAGAGATAAGTCTGCTCTTAGAATCGATATCCAAGCAGCAAAGGGTTATATGAGTCAATGACCCCCCCGAACCATTTCCATGCTCAACACAATTCCTAATATATTCCACTACCTGTTATTTAACAAGTTTGATGTGTGTGTCTTGAAACGAATGCGACGCCTCGGTTTTGAGTTTTTGTTTAATACTTTGGACCCGAGAGGCCGCTTTTCCGGCCCAGGAGCATGATACGTCATAATTTCATAAAGAAGGTAGACGACTAGGTTAATGTGTTGGGTAAACCAAATAATTGTTTCAACGTACAGCCCCACGTCTGCACGTTGAAAATATTAATTGGTCTACATAAATAATGAATATGGACTCTTCCAATAGCTGACATTGAATGGACATGGAAGATAATATCAGAGTTTAAAGGGTTTATTCACCTTGCTTAATTTTCCCTTTAAATCATGGAGTCCAGGATGGTTCCACTTAGGACTAGGGCTGTCACGATTAATCGATTGTTGATCGATCACGGCGAAATCGATTAGTATTTTTCGTTGTCGAATAATCGGTAAATTATATCCCGTTTTAGACGTTTAATAATTAAAAAAAAATATGTTGAAAAAACTATTGTTTCTTAAGGTAAAGAGTTTAGAACATCGATGTTAAACCCTAAGAAGCCATTGGAAGCATTTGTCTTTCAGGTACATTCATCAAAGCTTTGATGTTCTGAACATTTGAACCGTCAGTGTAATAATCAAGACCGGTCGGCAGTTGCGAAGTTCGCAACTGCCGACCGGTCTTGATTATTACACTGACGGTTCAAAAGTTCAGAACATCAAAGCTTTGAATGTAACTAAAAGAGGATCGTCTTCGTTGTTTACTTGAGGTAGGTTATCTGACTTCAACTTCATTTTTATCGACTTCAAAGAGGAGATGGAGGTCATCTAGGTACGATCAATCGATTATCATCGATTATTTGCGACGATTAATCGATTCCTAAATTAAAAAGTCGTGACAGCCCTACTTAGGACATGTATCTTGTTTGAATGGAGGTTTTATTTTTCACCTTTTAGATGTCATTGAGTATGACACACATGTTCTGAATTCTCAGAATTATTTCAAGAGTCCAGGAAAGACGTTATGGGTCGTATCACATCACAGCGTCTTTTAGCGAGTTCTTTTCTACCTCACCTACCCAACCTTCTAAACAACAGGAGGCTTGTAACGTACTCCATTGCCCGCACACACACAAATCCTGCTGCCATCATATCTCAGGAATACTACAAGTATCGTATTATTTAGAGTATATTTGAAGGTTGATTGCAGGGAGGGTGGGGGTGCGCTCAGCGGGGTGCAGTACAAGACCCTCTGATCTGACCTAAGTTCCCATACCCCTCCCCTACCCGCGTAAGTACTTATTAGTAACATCCCCACTGGCACACCCAACCAACTGCCGGCTCCTGTGCAGGTTCAGATGGATGAGGAACGTCTGGTGGAGACTGAGGAGGAACTGGAAGTTGCTTTTTCACCACCTCCCACCCCTCACTCCCCCTCTCCCTTCACTACCGGAGAGCCCGGGAGTGGGAGCCACAGCAGAACAGCCACCTCAGTCCTCAATCACCATCGACATAGAGAGCGTCATGAAATCAATAGAGAGAGAAAACCGAATCGCCACCGAGATCCATGTGTTCTTAAACAACTCCAAGGAAATATCCAGAACAGGCATGAGCGTTAACTAAGCATCTCAACTCAACAACATCGCCATCCACTTCACCATCGCAACCACCCCAAAGAAAAAGAGCCATAAGAAGCACAGACGAGGATAAGTGGCCTCCTTTCCTTCTCCTTCCGTCCTTTACCACGCCCTTGAAACAACACTATACAGTCACTTAGGGTCGAAAGGGGCTTGCTCCCCCCAAACCGTCCCTGCGTGCCATCGGCGCGCTAAAACCATTTCATTCGAACCTTCGCATCCCCAAGTGCAGAATCTTTTCGGTGCGCTGAACCGATGCATCATGCATGCTTGACTCACACTTCTGACTTCAAAGTGTGAACACCTCGGCTATCATAGAATTACCTGCTAGACTAGAGAAAGCCATTTCAGCTCTGGGCGTCTCATGCCCTCTCTCCTGGACTATCCAGGGAATAGGCTTGAGCGTCTATCTGAAACTGGAATTTGAAGCGGAGAAAACCAAAACACCACCCTCTTCGGGGAGAGGTAGTACCCTTGGCGAGAGAATCTCTTCTCCCACTAGTCCTCACCCGAAGGGGCACAGAGGCCCTGAAAAGAGAGAAGAAGAAGAAAAAGAAGAAAAGCCCATCGACCAAGCGCAGGGACGCCCGGCGCTTGGAGGCCTTCCGGAATAGGAAGAAAGAGGTGATGGAGGTTCCGGGGGCAGCCGCCAGTTCCCCTCCCAGTCCCACAGGCACACCCAACCAACTACCGGCTCCTTAGCCGTCTCAGTTGGATGCGGAACGCCCTGTGGAGATTGTGGAGGAATTGGAAGTTGCTTGCTCGCTACCTCCCGCACCTCATTCCCCCTTTCCTTCACTCCCGGAAATCCCGGACCAGGCAGATCCGGTCAAGGAGTCGGTAGAAGAACTCCTCAGAAGATCCAGAGCAGTGTTAGAAGAGAGCTACAAATGCTGTCCTAAAGATCATCTCACCACAGCGATCCAAGAAATCAAAGCAACATCACCATCACAACCACCTCCAAGAAAAAAGCACCGGAAAAAGAACAAACGCGGCAAAACCTCTTCCTTCCTTTTCCTCCTTTACCACGCTCAGACAATTACCAACTCATATACAGTAATAGTGGGTCGAAAGGGGTTTGCCCCAAACCGTGCCTGCTCCCCTTCGGCGCGCTAAAACCATTCATTTCGTTTCGTGAACATTCGTTACATTTTTATCACATATACCACTCTGGACTTCAGAGTATGAAAACCAGCTACTGAGTATGGAAAACTTAGAAATACCAAGACAGCTCAGGAAAGCCTTGACCTCTCTGGACATTTCTTGTCCTATCAACTGGATTATCCAGATGGTAGGCAGGAATGTCCAGCTGACACTGGAATTCGAGACAGAGAAGACAGAGAAGATCACGCTTCTCCGGGGAAAGGTAGTACCCTTGTGAAGAGGGACCCCTCTCACACTGGTCCTCACCCGAAGAAGTCTGGAGGCCCTGGTAAGAACGAGAAGAAAAAGAAGAAGAGTCCATCCATCAGACGGAGGGATGCTCGACGCCTGGAGGCTTTCTTGGAGACGAAGAAGGAGAAGAGTGAGGTAAGGAAAGAACCAGAGACGGCCGCCCTTTTCCCTCCCACTCCCACAGACAAACCCAATCAGTTGCCGGCTCCCCAGTCGGTATCAATGAATGAGGACAGTCATGTGGCGACTGGGGATGAAATGGAAGCTGCCCTCTCGCCGCTTTCCGACCTCCACTCACCTCTCTCTTCGGTACCCAGAAGTCAGGCCCGGAAGAAGCAGCAACCAAATCACCACAACCACAGTTAGAAACACTTGGGGACTTTATAGACAAGATAGATAGGATAGTCATAAAAAATTTCGGAGAACTAAAATAGGGGACAGTTGATGACTTCTTAGAATTCAACAAAACCAGAGAAAAGGGATACGATGAAGAAATCAAAGACCACTTCAGAGCAATGAATTACAACCGACTAGAGGCATTCAAGATCCGCCATCCTCTCTTTCACAAATGGTATAGAGAAAAAGTTGAAAAGGAAACAACAGCCAACTCACCTCAGCCTCCTCCCACAAAAAAGCATAAGAAGAAGCACAAGCGACGCTAAAAGCCACAACACCTCCTCGCTTGACACTGCCAGACATGATTTTTCCATACAGCTAAAGAGGGTCGAGGGGGGCTTGCCGTTAGCGCCACTAATCACAGCAAAATGAAACTACCTCAGAAGTTATCTGACATGCTAACATGTCTGAATGTGGATAACACCAGAAACTGGACTATCCATGTTTCTGGCGCAACCTGCCAGGTGATATTGGACTTTCCAATACCACCTGGAATGGCTCCAACAAGGAATCCAAAAAAGCCTGCAGGCAGACCACCTGCCTCTCTGGGAAGTGGTAGCACCTTTGCCCAGACGGGCTCTGGCCCACATCCACAGAACGCTGAGAAAACCAAGACGAAGCAAAAGAAGAAAAGCCCATCCTCAATGCGCCGGGATGCCAAGCGCTCAGAGGACTGGAAGAAAAAGAAAGCAGAAGCATCCCGCAAAGAGAAGGAAGTGGAGATGGAAATTCACGCCTCTAGCCCTCTGGAAAAACCTCCAGCAGACACCACCGATACATCAGACATCTCTCTCGAGTTCCATCTCCAGCCTGGACCCCCAGGCTAAACAGGAGGATGATGAAGAAATGAGTAGGCTTGTCCACGAACTGGAAAAACAGATCGTGGGCACCGAAGAAGAGCCAAGTCAAACTAAAGAGCCCATGGAACTAGCCAAGCGTGAAGCCATTCTTAGAAACGAGAGACGACATGCAAAAAAAGAATGCAGAACTTCGGAAGGAAACGGCAATAGTACTCCAAAACGCCGATTTAGCAATGGCACTTGCACAAAACAGGACAAATACCACGATACCAAAGCCGCCATCGCCAATAGTCAAGATACCGCCATCTCCACCTCCTAAGAAGAAACGGAGGAAGCAAAGGAAATATATAGCAAAACCTACCGAGCCGCCACCAGTCCATCACGAGCGGTAGGGTACGAGCAACATAACACAGACATCTATCCACTTATGGGATGCACGTCTCATCCCCAAGTGCGGGATTCTTTCTCTCTCATATTCAGCATCGTTCATCATGGTTCATCGCCATTCCATGTCATTATCAGATTCACACATCTGACACCAAAGCTTGAACAACTTGATTGCAGCTATGGAAATACCAGCAAGATTGGAAAAAGCCATATCAGCTCTGGGCGTCTCTTTTTCCCATCTCCTGGACTATCCAGGAAAAGGGCAAGAGCGCCCATCTGACATTGGATTTCATCGTTGAAGAGAGAAGTACACCACCCTCCTCGGGCAGAGGTAGTACCTTTTGTGAGAGGAACCCGTCTCACACTGGTCCTCACCTGAGGGAGTTAGGAGATGGCCCTGAAAAGAGAGAGAAGACAAAAAAGAGCAGAAAGAAGAGTCCGTCAACCAAGCACAGGGATGCCCGGCGCTTGGAGGCTTTCCTGGAAAAGAAGAAGGAGAGGAGTGGGTGATGGAGGTTCCGGGGGCAGCCGCCAGTTCCCCTCCCAGTCCCTCAGGCACACCCATCCAACTACCGGCTCCCAGCCGACCCAGTTTGGCGAGGAACGTCCTGTGGAGATTGAGGAGTAACTTGAAGTTGCTTTTTTGCCACCTCTCACACATCACTCCCCTCTTCCTTCACTTCCGGAAAGCTCGGACAAGGGAGATACGGAGAACGAAGAGTCGCTGTCCTCATTCTTAGAAAGCACCAGGGAATATATAAAGGAGTGCAGGAAAGCTATGCCCGAAGAATATCTCGCTGCAGCGGCCCAACAGATCACAAGGAAACAACTTAATCCACAAGACGCCAAACCAACATCACCATCACAGCCACCTCCAATAAAGAAACACCACAAGAAGCATGAACGCTGTCAAGCCTCCTCCTTTCCTTTCCCTCCTTTAACACGCCTTGACATCTAGACACCAAATATCACACAATTACTGAGGGTCGAAAGGGGCTTGCCCCACATCGCCCCTGCGTGCCCGAAACCATTCGATTCGATTGAACATTCAGTAGTGATGGAGGAACAATTTACCACTGAGTTGCTTCGGCAATATTCTTTAAAAGTTGATCCAACAAAATCGGGACTGATCCATAAATAGAGGATATGGAATGGATGTTTTTCTCATATAATATTTATGAAACGAGTCTAAGAATTTTCTGTTTTGGCGAGCCTCTGGCGAGCCCAAATGGAAAATTCGGACGAGTTTCATAAATATTATATGAGAAAAACACTCATTTCATATTCTATTTATCATATGACACACACACGCACAAATTAGCCACTTAGTATGACCCTTTTAACCCATCACCTAACTTGAGTTGCAGACGGCACTTGGAAAAAACACCCTCGTATAACTAAAACTTTTCATTTTTTGCTTCCAAAACATAGGTTATGACCCCTCATTGGAATGAGCTCGTCGAGCTCGTTCCAATGAGGGGTCATAACCTATGTTTTGGAAGCAAAAAGTGAAAATATAAAAAAAAATGAATGCCGTTTTTCTTGTAGGTAAAAGATTAATACAATATAACCCACCCTAAATATGACAGATAACGTAAATTCTCCCAACTGAAATTATGCAAATATGACCCAGTTGAATCTTGTTTAGCCAATCAAATTGTCCAGTTTTGAAATTGACCAATGAAATTGACGGAAGGCTTTATTTATCACTGATTAACATGAAAACAAAATATCAAATGTTTTAAAGTGAACAAAACGGACGAGTCATATCATAAAAATGAATATGAAAAACTCAACAGTGAAACAATTGATGCTGTTTCATGCAAAACAAAAACCACCAGACAATATTATGTGCTTTCAAAGTATGAGGTTATGGACTGTGATGACTGGAAAAAATGATTCGCAAGAAAGTGAATCCTGATGATCCACCCATCTACATAGTACCCATTGAATGTATGTTTGACATTTTGAGAAAAGCTCACATTTCTACGAGACATGGCGGTCGAGACAAAATGGTGAAAGAGTTAAAACGGAAGTATGGCAATATTTCGGAGGAAGCCATTCAATTATACAAATCGTTGTGCATGGAGTGTCAGCAAAAACGAAAACGACCAACAGTGAAGGGTGATGTTGTGAAACCAATCCTGTCAAAAGACTATTGTTGCAGAGGTCAGGTCGACTTAATCGATATGCAGTCAATGCAACATGGAGAATTCAAATTGTTAATGGTTTATCAAGACCACCTGACCAAGTTCATCATTTTGAGGCCATTATCATGCGAACGAGCTGCTGGTGTTGCTTTTCAATTACTGGACATTTCTCTGACTCTGGGAGCCCGGCAATATTGCAATCAGACAATGGATCGGAATTCACAGCAGACGTCGTGACAGAGCTCAAACCTTTCTGGACAAATTTAGTTATTGTTCACGGGAAGCCACGACATCCACAAAGCCAGGGCTAAGTTGAACGGGCCAACTGCGATATAAAAGATATGCTGATATCATGGCTTGGTGACAATTCAACGGATAATTGACCCGTGGGACTTAAATTTGTGCAATTTCAGAAAAGCTCTAGCCACCGCAGTGGTATAAAACGATCTCCATTTGCTGCCCTGTTTGGCAGCGATGCTAAAGTTGGACTTACATCATCGAGTCTTCCAGATGAGGTCATTAAACGTTTTGAATCAGATGATTTGCAACAATATATGAGGATCCTTGAAACTGAATACTGACTAAGAATCGACTGACGCACCCACAGGCCATAATGAAATCGCAGATAGTTCATCACTGTCGCAGGATTACGGGGTTGAGTGATGGAGGAAAATTTATGTTCTTATCAGTGCTCAGCCGACAGCCAGTGACTGTCGTCTGAACCCCAGTTCGAACATAAACCTTGCCACCTTATCAATGCCCTATCCACTTGGGACTCTTAGGATTCCTGAAGGTGCCTGTGGCTTACAACGCCAAAGGGTGATCAACGATAATTCACTGAAAGATAATTTATTTACATGTACGAAGAAATATAATATGAAACAAATTACTCACAAAATTATCCACAAGAATACGCGAATAAAAGTTTATTATTTAGGGCCCTCGACGTCTCCCACAGCTAGCTGTGTCCGCTGGATCAACCTCACATCATCTTTATCCTCTCACTGTTTGTGACAAATACAAAGTGTCTATTCACTTCTCGTTGCTTCCTCCTCGCAGGGTTAACTTCACCGTCAGTCGGGTTCAGCACATAAATGTTCTGCTTGTACGACTCTATCAGCGTTCTCACAGTTCAATCACAATTCAATCGGCGTCTACCACAGTTCACGATCACTTTGCGCCTTGTCTGGCTCTCACGGGGTTAAGTTATTCTTCGCCTTCAGCTTTCTACTTAACAAAGCTTACATAAAAATATCCTGCAAAGTGTTCTCAGCATCATCAGTTCTCGCACCGCCTAAAACTATCTTATCTCGCGAGCTATTCTAGCGCTTACTCAAGCTCTTAATACGGTCTCGATACCTAAACGACACAGCTTTTACTTCTTTGGCTACTGTGCCACTACGGTTCGCAACCGTTAACGAACTACTATCGGTTCCTTACAACCCTCACATGGTTTCGACAATACGCGGACTTTCAATCTCGGTGCCTATGGTCCTCGACGGCCAAGGCTAAATTCGGACATCTCTCTGAGTGCCCTCAGGCCAACTGCCTCGCAACGACCCACAGCCTTACACACCTTCCGACTGGAATTGGTTGGAATGAATTTTTCGAGAAATCCCCCGATTTTTATTTAGATTGCCAGAACATTTATTCTCAGTTAATCGCTTCTCTTGAACTTGGCCGCTTAGATCTATTTTAATTTAACACTCGCTTTAAAGTTCCTTTGAAAGACTCGCATTTTGGTATCTTTTGACATTTCGGCGACAGGATAGATGCGTAATATGGGTGTGTGTCCAGAACATGTGTGATGCACTGGTGTTCAACAGTTACAATTTAACTGGCCATAATTACCCAGATTTATTTATTTATTTATTGGTGTTTAAGGTCACGTACTTATGCACAATGGCTAATCGTGACCGTGACAGTTTTACGGGTGGAGGAAGCCGGATTACCCGGAGAGAACCACCGAGCAACGACGAGCAGCTGTCAGCTCTCCAACATCATAACTCTGAACTCTGCACCGCAGCACAGGCAGGGTTAGATTGGCTGAAGACATGCGCACCATCGACGTGCAGTACGCCTCAGTACACAGCGTCATCGTGCCCCCATGTAGGCAATCGGGGTGAAGTGAATTACCCAGATAACGATTACAGAAGAGAATATTGTCTCTCTTGCTATTTATCTGTTATCAGAAGCCCATATGGCGTTGAACACGTGCGCCATAATGGACATTAAATTTCATACTTAATTTAGCAGCGTTTGAAAAATCTATTTTCAGGGTCCGTCACATACCTATCGAAAATATTTACACTTTTATATAACAAAATCGCAACTTTTAGCTATCACCTTGACAATCACACCAAGACCTCACTACTATAACTGAAAGCGTTGAAGCCAACATGGAAATGCCTGAATCGACAATACCCGACGCTGATGTAATCACAGCGAACTCTCACAAAATTGCTGAGAACCGCAAACCAGCTGGAGAGGCACAGGTCGCACAAGCCGAAGTCATAGTCAAACGTAGCCGTGTTGTTAATGTTGCAAATGAACCTGGTGACAATGTGACAATACCAATACCCCTTGTGGACCGTGGTCGCGGGCATCCAAGAAACCTGCTTGGTATTGTCAGAATTTGTGATGAAAGTGACTTATATGTCCTGGCGGTGCGATCTGCAGTTCTTAACCCTTTATCCAACGAATCGGCGGCATCCGCCCGCGTAATATGCAAATTCAGCAGCTGAAAAAAAAATTATTTTTCGAAAAATTTCAACAAAACCATATCATGTGACCCCTCTTTGGAACGAGCTCGTTGAGCTCGTTCCAAAGAGGGGTCACATGATATGGTTTTGTTGAAATTTTTTTGAAAAAATTTAAAAAATTATATTTAAAATAATAAATTTTGATGTCGTCTGCGTTGGGTAAAGGGTTAAAGGGAAATATTTGAGAAATCAATTTGACTTATGTACACAAAGACTGTTAACACAGAACGATATCATAACGGAAACAACAACGACATTACGTCAGGCCGTAAGACATCAGTCCATGTGCGGTGGACAAGGCTTTATGCATTGTAATTGTATGGGGAAAAAGAGGTGTTGTGTTCAAACAGACGTAAATATTTCAAGAACAAACTGTTGTGTAACTCGCGATGCCACCCAAGTTTAAAAATCAATTTTGCACTGAATGGTTGTTAGTATATAATTTGAAACTTTGAGTGTCTGTTTAGGGGGGGGGGGGGGGACAAAATAAAAATATCCTGACCAGTTTATCTTACCCCCCCCCCCCCCCCCCCATTTTCTGTCAAACTATCATTTTGAAGAGAATTTCATCCATAGAGCAAGAGGCATATTCCCCACTTTTAAAAAGTGGGAAATATGAATCTTAATATTCAGATGAAATTCTCTATAAAATGGTGGTGTGGCCTGAACAATTTTTTTATGTCACTTAAAGGATATCTAGGGCGCAACCCCCCCCCCCCCCCCCCCACAACTCCACCTGAACTTTTTTCTCTTTCAACATATGAATCACAAAACTCACATATTTAAGTTGATTAAAGTGCAAATTCGATGTTTTGTCATCACGTATGACATAATACCTATAAAATAACATATGTTCACACGAGTGGCAAAGCCTCAAATAATGATATGTAATGCGCCCCCCCCCCCCCCCCCCCACACACTTTTTTCTTTTTCAACAACTTAAACATATGAATCATAAAACTCACATGTTTAAGTTGTTAAAAGAGAAAAATATTCAGGTGTGTGGGGGAGGGGGTGCGATATCCTGACCAGCTTATCTTACCCCCAACATGACACGTGAAATTGCAAAAAAAGTTTTCTTTTTTTTCCTGTCAAACCATCAATTTGATGAGAATTTCATCCGTATAGTAAGATTCATATTTCCCTCTTTCTAACAACTGGACATATGAATGAATCTTAATTTACAGATGAAATTCTTTACAAAATGGTGGTGTGACCTGAATGATTTTTTTTTCACTTCAAGTGTCAGGCGGAGGTGAGATGAACTGGTCATCTTGTCCCGCCCCCCCCCCCCCCCCCCCACACACACCTGAACTTTTTTCTCTTTTAACAACCTTAACATATGAATCTTAAAACTAACATGTTTAAGTTATTAACCCTTTACCCAACGAATCGCGCACATCCGCCCGCGTAATATGCAAATTCAGCAGCTGAAAAAAATATTACTTTTCGAAACATTTCAACAAAACCGTATCATGTGATCCCTCTTTGGAACGAGCTCGTCGAGCTCGTTCCAAAGAGGGGTCACATGATATGGTTTTGTTGAATTTTTTTTAAAAAATTAAAAAAATGGTATTTAAAATAATAAATTTTTGAAATCGTCTGCGTTGGGTAAAGGGTAAAAGAGAAAAAAAAATGCATGTGTGTGGGTGGGGGGTGGGGGGGGGTGAGTGAGATATCCTGACCAGTTTATTTTTTTCTGTCAAACCACAATGGTAAAAATATTCGGGGGTGAGGATGGAGATAAACCAGGTGGTTTATCTTTCCCTGGGGAAGTTGTACGGGGTGGGGGGGGGGGGGGGGGGGGGGTCGTAGAACAGTACATCACTCTCAGAGTTAATTTTGCTTACGTGTTTGGTTTTAGAGTGTCTTAGAATGTAGATATTGGTATTTGTCATTTATTAAATGAAAGGAAAATCAATTTGACACCATTAGTCACAAAATGAATGTTTTATTAAACAGAGGACTATATTTCTTCTGTTATACAGACATCTACTAGGGCTATCGACTGGGTAACGAAAGTATGTAATGAACAGAAGATCTTCACTTTTGGAGTTGATATGAGGATGAGAATTATGGAAATTCAATGTTTTGTCATCACATTTGACATAATACCCATATAATAATAACACTTTGTCCGGCCGCTGATTTATCGCGGTTCTCCTATGAGAAGGCCTTGGTTACCCCTGTTCTACCAACTGCTTCCCGATTCCCACACTTCTTCTCTCCTCCCAACACTCGGAGACGAACTGCTTGATGACATCCCTTGCCCCATTCTTCCCAATCTCTCCGATTAGCATATTAACCCTCTCCTTTGAGTCGCCCCCTAACCACATGTCCTTCATTCTCCCATCCCACTTCCTCATTATACTCTCAGTGAATTTTGTTCTTTTAGACTGGTATTTTGGGGATTCTAGAAGAAAGTGTTCCAGGGTCTCCACCACGCCCAAATTACACATCTGGCACTCCTTTTCACTGCTTTTCCCAATTTTTCCCCTCAGCTCCAAGTACCGCGACCTCAGCTTGAACTTCAGTGACCCCCAAAGGTGCCTCAAGGTACTCTTCAAAACGAGGCTTCTCTTTTTCACACAGGCCACCCAAAGATCTCTTTGATTTGACCCCATCTCGCCAATTACGGTTACAATCCTCCATGACCCTTTCTCTGACGATCTTTTTACCCTGGTTTGCCCCAACGTTTAGGTCCGAGATCCCCAATGAGTAGTTCCATACTAGCTCCCTCACTTGGACCATCCACCCCGTCTTGATATTTGAGTTGAAAGTTCTCAGGAACATTACTTTACACCATCGGCTATCGGGGAGATTTACCAAATAATTAAGATAACCGAGTTTCAATAGGTCTATCCTGTCCTTGATCCTCATCCACCCAAGCTCACCCCTGATTGCTTCTAGCGCTGTGGCATTACTCGACCCTGTTATCCATCGGCCTGTATCGTTCTGCAGGATTTCCAAGCTCTTAACAGCCGTCTGGTTTAAGGGTACAACTTCCGGACCGTATGTTATACTTGGCAGACCCACCATTTCCCAAATGGTTTTCCCCACGAAAACCTTATTGGAACTCTTTCTCTCTGTAAGTTTCATTTGGTTAAGGATTCGCATCCCCTTCAGAATCAATTTATTTGTGTGGTTTCGGTAGATGCCTCTTCCTGTAATGTTTATATTTACCCCCAAATACTCGTAATCACCTGTCTCTCCTACACTAAGAAGTTTGCTGCTACCTTCCGGAATGAAGAACTCCCCCACTCTCCACCTTCGAGTGGGGTCCACTTTGCGCCCCACAGGTATAACTTTGCTCTTGCTTTCATTAAGTTCGAGTCTCCATTTGCTCCCATATTTCCCAACAATTCCGAGCATCTCCGCTAGCCCCTCTTCGCTTTCTGGCACTAGCACCATATCGTCTGCAAAAAATAGCCCCGGATCTTCAAGTCCCCAAATGCAACCCCCTCGTCGCTATGCAGGAGTTCATCTCCTAAACCTTTGATGTACAATGCAAAAAGAATTGGCGAAAGGATACACCCCTGTTTTAGGCCTATCTCCATAGGCACACGTTTTGTTGTAATGTTTCCCAGGCTAAGTTCACTCTGTACATCTTTATATAATGCTTTCATAATCCCAACAAACTCGCCTCCCAAGCCCAGAACCTCCAGCTTGCGCCACATACCCTCCCTCCATACTCTATCGTATGCCTTTTTAACATCCAAAAAGGCCAAAAACATCTTTTTCTGTTTTGCTTTCGCGGATTCTATCATCTGGGATAGCGTGAAAAGATGGTCAGTGACTCTCCTTCCCTTCCCGAAGCCATTCTGGATTTCTCCCAAAAAACTCTTCTATTCAATCACCTCCTCTAATCTCCCATACATGCAGGACTTAACAAAAGACTTTTCCAATGTTGCTGCTGACAGAGATCCCTCGATAGTTATCCAAGACGTCTTTTTCCCCCTTTTTGTAAATAAATGTCACTTTACTTTCCCTCCACTCCTTTGGGGCCTCTTGTTTTTCTATGGCGAAATTGAATAGGGCAGTTAGGCTTTCCAAGTGTTCCTCTCTCCCTTTTTTGATAAACTCGTTAGGAATTTCATCCACCCCTCCCGCTTTTCCATTCCTTAATTTTGAGATCACCCTTCGCACCTCCTCCGTTTTGATTTCGCTGCACACGAAGTTCGATAGATTTTCCTCGACCCAGTTCGGACACTCTGGTCGGTTCTCCATGCCCCATCGCTTATCGTTTACCTTTTCCCAGTGCTTGACTAGTTCTAATACGATTTGATCTCGCTCTTCTGTAACTCTGCCATCTACTTTAATGCTCTGTGGGTTACTTCCTTTGTTACGTTTAATCACCCATTTCCAAAATACGTTCGAACTGGTCCCACCCTGTCATTCTTATCGTCCTAATAAGACTGCTATTTCGCTCTCTCCGATTGTCGTCTTTAATCTTATTTACTTTATTTCGTGCTTGTTGGTATTCTTCCTTTGCTGCCGTGGCCTCATTGCTTTCCACCCCCTTAAGTTTTCTACATCTCCTGTATGCAGCACATTTAGCTTTTCTACCCTTTATGGCCCTTTTCAGTTTTTCGTTCACTCTGTACCCAAGTTCCCGTGTTGGCACCCTAATCTTTCCTACGCTTTCATTCCCTGCCTCCACTAGGCTCGCAACTATGCGTCGGCCATCTTCTGGACACTGCCCCCCTTGTGTACGGTTGCAAGCTTTGGTTTCAGGTTTTCTTCGAACTTCGCCCAGTCAGCATCCTTTTTGAGTTCCCAAATCTCCTTGAAGCTTCCTTTGCTTTTATCTAGGTTTTTGGCCCTGATCGTCACTGTAATCAAGTTGTGATCACTATCCAACTCCATTTTACCCTCATCATCCACTTCTACCCCTATCACCTCCCTCCATAAATTAATATCTGTGAGAATGTAGTCGATTATTGATTTTCTGTCGTTTCTCCCCCAGGTCCATTTCCCCTTACACCTCGCGTCTCTGTTCAGAATCTTCAGACCGAGCTCATTTGTGAAGTTCAACAGCTTCCTTCCATTCCTATTGACTTTCTTGTCCCCACCCTCTATGCCTTCTTCCTTATCGCCTATGTGTCCATTAAAGTCGCCCATCAGAATTATACCGAGCCCCCTGTTTTCTAGTTCAGTGATATTGGATCTTAGTGTTGAGTATATCGAGTCATTCCACTCGGGTTTACTTCCCCCCATCGCACAGTACACAATCCCAAGGGCAATACTTTTATTTCTCAGATTGATCTTTACCCATCCAATTTCTTTCGATACCTCAGCTGAGGTGTTGACATCTTCTAGATCTGTGATCAGCGACGGTTTTAAATCCTCTTTAATGTACATGCTTACCCCTTCCCTCTTTTTCTGGCCTTCCGTTCGCCCTACACCTATCCACCCACACCCGCTTACTTGGTCTACCCGTTCCTCGTGTCTTACCCTCGTCTCGCTTAAGCCCATTACATCAAAACTCCTCTGCCTCGATCAATGTAGCAAGTTCACTTACCTTCCGGTGGAGACCCTGGATGTTGCTATAACCCACATAAATCCACTCAAAAAATGTAGATATCCTCTGTATGTCTCATTTTGTTTTCATTGTTATTCATTTATCTGTATTGACTATTGTATTTTATTTGAACATTTTCATCAATAAACACTGTTTGTTCTCAATGAATTGTATATTTTCGAATTCCACATCATAGATATCTTTCCCTACATATTTCCCTGAATATTTTCACCCGAATTACTCCCCCAGAAATGTCAAATGTCTCTTCAGGGAATCTCTAAAATTTTTGGATCAATTTTTTAGGGAATCTGTCAGATTCCCTGAAAATCTTAGGGAATCTATAGATTCCCTGACGGAATCAGGAAATCTATAGATCCCCTGAATATTTCAGGGAATCATATAGATTCCCTGATTTTGGAGATTCCCTGTAACATATGCAAACGAACGTTGTCGAGTACTCGACAACGTTCGTTTGTATACACACTACGGAATAGTTCCTGCGATTACTCAGTACTCACGGAAATTGCCGATCATTAATTCCAAAGTTGATTCTTTCTCAATATATACAACATGGCTTCGAGGTGTAATCTATCCCAGTGGATAAGCGGCAGATTTACTATGTTTTAGCTATGAAATGACGATCACTATCGATATTTCGGATAACCGGTTGAGAGGTTTTTTAATCGGTTAGGTAGGTAACTGGTTCGAACCCGGTTATCCGGTTAACCATTTCTGTACAAGTTCTTTATTCCAATACACACAGCAGAGAAAGTTTCGACAGTTACAATAATGGTGCCAGATTTATGTTTTGACTTTATGTAAATGCTAAGCATAATTACAGTTTTTACAGTTGCCATATAGTTTCCTCAGAAAATGGTGACCCTATCGGGGAGGGGGGGGGGGGGGGGGGGACGTGACGTACTATTTTTTATTCGGCTCCTTTTTACACCCACTCACCCACTACGTGCAAATTTTCTGCTACCGTTCTCAAACACCCACCCCCACTCTCCCATTACATTAAAATCCAAAATAAACTTACTCCAATTGCCCACGTGTGGGCACGGTGACGCTGTGTGCTGAGACGAACTGCACGCCGAGGTGCACATGTCTTCAGCCAATCTAATCCTATCTGTGCTGTGTAGTACACAGTACCGCTGTGCAGTGTGTAGTACAGTCGCGGGTTATGATGTCGAAGAGCTGACAGCTGCTGGTCGTTGCTCGGTGGTTCTCTCCGGATACTCTGGCTTCCTCCACCCGTAAACCTGTCACCGACACGATATGACCCTGGTTGTTAAAGTGTTGTTAAACACCAATAAATAAATAAATAAATTAATAAATAACTTGGGTTGAATTTAGTGCATCACAGAGAATTTTCCGAAAATATTGTCTGCACATTTTCTACATTTCGAACAAGATACCCACCCCCTACTAACGTGTGACATTTTCCCAGATTAAGCCCAATATTCTCACATATAAAGCCTCCTGATGTTGTATTATGTTAAGAGTGTGATGTACAACATCATCTTTAAGGTTTGAAACACAAATGACGGTATATATTAGCTGATATATTGATATATTTTTAAAAAATTCAAAAAATTGCACAAGTTGGAAATGCACATTTTTGGCGCACTCAAGAGACCCATCCACCCCCACGTCACGTCTTGTAAATTTTTGGTGCCCCCCCCCCCTCCCCGACCCTATGAGGCTAAAACGTTCTATCTCCATATTTCTCTTCGGTTTTGGCTCTAAGCAGCATTTTCCTCAACAAATTGGTCTATCTCCAAACACACTTTCCTTTTTAATTTAGAAAATATACGGTATTATTTGCACCTAAACACTTCGAATAAATTAGATTTCAATACTACGCGCAATATAATTGCTTGTGATTAACCGATATTCGGGAATCGCATCTGACATCGGCCGATTTTAAGCCATCGGTTGACGGTCGGTAGAGGTGTTTGAACATCGGTCCATACCGATTGTTACATGGAACACCACTGGATCAAAATTGTTTGTATTTACGTTTGATTAACATCCTCATACAAGCAGTAACAAGCTTAATAGGTTGCCACAATGATTATCAGTATTCAAAATTGGCCTAATCTCATTGATTGGTCTGATCTTCCCCTTGATTTTTACTCATGACACACATGCCACGTGTTGTGTGATGAATCAATGAAATGCGACATAAGCAGAAACACGTTAACCCTTTACCCATCGTAACGACCAAAACAGGCCAGCGCTATTCTCAAAAATCGCCAATTAATTTTCACAATATTTTCATTTTTTATCTCAAAAACATAGGTTATGACCCCTCGTTGGAACGAGCTCGTCGAGCTCGTTCCAACGAGGGGTCATAACCTATGTTTTTGAGACACAAATGAAAAAAATTAATTATTCAAGAATTTTTTTTGCAAGTGTCGTCTGCTTTTCATGTTAGGTAAAGAGTTAACAGTTTTTATTTTAACACACACACTGACATATTCTTGAGGTCCAGAAACCCATCAACCTGACTGTACTGTAAAATTAACCCTGTTCTATGCATTCTTAAACAAACTACTCATTTTGGTTGTTACTATCTGATATCGGCACTCACAGCCGACAGATTATGAGTTCAATTTATCGGCAAGGAGATGACGGTCGCAAATCCTTGTCGGTTGATCACTAATAATTGCATTCACATTAACGGTGAACCAATTTTAGTGTGTTAAATCCAGTACCGAAACTTCAACCTCGATTTTCCATAAACATGAAAAATGGGAGATAGAACGTTCTGGTTTTCACACGACGATGTGCCAAACGCACACTTCTACTTGAACCCGACCGCATTTGGTCTAGCTTCGTATGTGGAACTTTCCTTCCGTTACAATGCTCCAAGACTTTTTAATATATACCTGGAACTTAATTAAGCACTCCCTGAAATGTTTCATGAAAGTGAAGTTGCTGTTACCGATTATTATGTTTGAATGATCGCTATGTCTTGCAGTACATTTCGTCCAGTGAAAAATGATGTCTCTGGTTGATCACGTACCCCAAACACACCCCCTCGTCCACGTGAACCATTCTTCACCCACATGCAATATCTGGGTATAAAACAAGAAAGTTTGTCACTTCTTTTTCAATAAATGTTGAGATGGAAAGGAGGAGACTGTCAGAGGCACCCAATGGCAAATCGTTGGCAAGCATGCAACAGCCATGTCATTCGAAGCTATTGGACAGCAATTTGGCTATAGTAATTTTGTCATCAGCAGACTTGTCCGAAAACACCAACAAACCAACGATGTTAAGGACCGACCAAGGCCTGGACAACCCAGAAGGCCTCTCATCGGGAAGATCGGAGTCTGGCATGCCACGTGAGGCGTGAACCCTTTGCCTCCCCAACGGGCGTTTCAGCAACAGAACTGTCCGAAACCGTCTTAAAGCACTGGGTATGAGGTCCAGAAGGGTCATCAGGCGTACAGCCCTGTCCGATCAGCATAAAAGACGGTGTTTGGAGTAGTGTATGGCACGACAACATTGGAATCTCAGGACGTGGAGGAGAGTCCATTGGTCAGACGAGAGTAGGTTCTTGCTTCACATCACAGATAGTAGCATGAGAGTGTGGAGACATAGAAATACTGCACACGAGCCCAGGAACATCAGACCTCCTTTCCTTACGGTGGAGGATCAGTAGTGATCTGGGAATGCCCCTCTCGTGATTATAAACTTGATATGGTGACTGTACGTGGGAATCTCAATGGTCATCAGTACATCCGGGACATTCTCAATCCGATTGTCGTGCCTCATTTTGACAACCACCCGTTGGCTACTCGCCCTCTATTCATTGACGACATTGGAAGGCCACATCGTTCCCATGCTGTAAGAGCATTCCTTCAGAACAAGTCTATTACAAAACCACCTTGGCCTGCAATGAGCCGCGATTTAAATCTCTTTGAACACATTTGGGACTTTTCTTGGTCGTCGTGTGGAAGCAAGGGATCCGCCTATACAGAATTTGGCCGATTTTGAAGCTGCATTGCATGAGGAGTTGCAGAAGTTGCCTCTGGACCCTATCAGAAGGCTCACTGGTAGCATTAGGAGGAGGGTTCAGGCTGTAATCCGGTCACGTGGTGGATACACTCGCTACTGACGTCAGACATTGCTGTTGTGTTCAGGGGATCACAAGTTACATTTTTTTTGTCAGTAATTCCCGGCATTGTTTCATAATGGACCATTCTAGCACCATTCTTGTCGAGAGAACATTTTCCCATCAAAACATTACTGACAGATATGTGTAATGAGCGCCATTTTAAAATAGTCCATATTTTCATCATTGGGTTGTCTTTCATTTGTCAATAGACCATTCTTTCCGCAAACAATCACTTTTGGCCATGTGAAAGAGAGCATGAAAGTAATGACAGCTTCTATTAACACCACTGCGAAAAAAAACGGGGCTGCTTAATTAAGTTCAAGGGGTGTATGTTATCTGAATCTGCGAGAGTGAGCCAATCTCTTCCAGTATTTATTTATTTATTTATTTATTTATTTATTTGTAGGTGTTTAACGACACTTTCGGCAGCCAGGGTCACCTCGTGTCGGATTTCCAGTTTTCAAATTAAAGCTCATATTTTATCTTTTTAAAAAAATATTATCCCGATGTTGCTCAATCTGTTTTAAGTACCAAAATACTGTATATATGTCACAGTTAAAACGTATAATCAGTTATTATGTATAATATCGGAAATTGTCATAGTTATGATGCATAATACCCGATCCCATCAGTTTTTATGCATAATAACTGACATTTTCAGGTATTACAGTACGCGGAGAGTGGACTGTAACCAAATCACTCGGGGAGTGGAGTTATCACCCAAAGTATCACCTTCAAATTCTGTACACGTGGACAAAAAACATAAGCAATGTTTCAGCCAATGGACCTCCGGGTATAACCCGGAGGTCCATTGGCTGGAACTTTGCTTGTGCTTGTTATGCATTGCAACAAATTTTCAATTATTGGTTGGATAGAATCTCCACTCTACGGGGATTCGGTGACAATACACTCTCCACGTACTGTATTCTACTACATATAAAAAGTCTATGACATAAATTTTAGCTTTACACACCAACCGTGGTTAACACACCAGCAATGGGAGTTCAGTAGTTAAAATTTACACCAACGGCAGAACTATATCCAAGTTGACTCTCCGAGTACTGTATACATATTAACTGAAATTAAGAGAATTTTTTTAGATGTACTAACTCATACTGATAATTGACAACAACAGTCATGTGTAAGTTTCTCGACATATTTATTGACCAGAACTTATTCATTTACAGAGTATTTTGTAGGGTAGAATTGTTGTGTTGTTGGAAATAAAACGAAATATACAACCCAAAGTTTGCTAAGCACCAACTATTCGACACATCATTGTGAAATTTGCTTGTGACATATATTAGCGATATTTTTGGTGGATATGATTGAGGAGTGTATTGAGATGGTCCCCAGTGTTTACATTGGCTCTCTTGACAAGCAGACTTTTCGTGACAGTCATGGAAAGCATGTACCCCTTGATTTTCATGGTGTTTTTGTGTACTGTCTACATGTACATGACATGTGTAGGGTATTCATTCTTTATTTCAACACAAATTCTTGTGATTTAAAGATTGAATATGGCAAATGTAAATGTAAGAAGACATTTGTCTGAAGCAGAAATGTGGCGGGCTGTAGGATTGGTGGAGCAAGGGGCTACCCATCGTCAGGTTCGTGAAGCCCTTGGTGTGCACCATACGGTGATCACCAGAACCTGGGCAAGATTTCAGCAGTATGGCACACCAGTAAGACGGCATGGTGGTGGCAGAGACAATACAATATCTGCAGCTGAAGAGCGGTTTTTGATCATTCAGGCCCATAGGAACCGCTTTGCTACAGCAACCCAGCTTCGCAGTGACCTTCAGAATGCATCCGGGGTAAATGTTTCGACGCAGACTATCCGGGAAAGGTTGAAGGAAGGTGGTCTCCGATCGAGAAGACCATGTATTCACATTTCGCTGTCCCAGAACCACCGCCAGGCACGATATGAATGAGCCATGGACCACGTTGGAGCGATCAGAGAAGATTGGCAACCTGTCCTTTTTACAGATGAGTCAAGGTACTGCCTAGACAACACAGTTTGGCGTTCTAGTATGGAGAAGACCAGGAGAGCGATTCCATTCAGCCAACATTGCTGAGCATGACCGCTATGGTAGAGGGCAATCAGCTGGGATGGACGTACAGTGCTTTGTGTCATTGGACGTGGTACATTGACTGCACAACGCTGTATTGATTAGATCCTGGATGTTCACGTCAGATTGTTTGCAAGTGCAGTGGGTGATAGATTCATTCTGATGGACGATAATGCCCGCCCTCATGTTGCCCATGCTGTCGGGGAGGATTGGGCGTTTGGACTGGCCAGCAAGATCCCCTGACCTCAATCCAATCGAACATGTCTGGAATGAGTTCAACCCGTCCAGTCCAGCCAAGAAATATCCAGGAGCTTGGTGCCATGCTGGTCCAAGAATGGAACAACATCCCACAAAGGACCACCAGGAACCTGATTGGGAGCACGAGAAGGCGTTGCCAAGCTGTTAACAGTAATGGGTCTCATACTCGATATCGAAGCCATCGCTTCGTCAACTTTTTGGCATATTGAAAAACTTCCTCTTTTACCAAAAATATCCATTTTCCATGGTTATCGTATTCGAAAGCTACAAAATAATGTCAAACATAAATAAAATTTTTATTTCTGTACTTAAATCATTAAAGATATAATTAAATAAAAAATATATACACTTTTCATTACAATATTTCAACTAAAACATAAAACAGGTAGTTGGATGTACTTGGTGCTTAGCTACGGTGGCTGATTTAGGCCACCCTCAATACTTTTTTTATCTCGAGATCTCGAGATAATATCTCAAGATCTCGAGAAACTATCTCAAGATCTCGAGATAGTATCTCAAGATCTCGAGAAACTATCTCAAGATCTCGAGATAATATCTCAGGATCTCGAGAAAATATCTCGAGATCTCGAGATAATATCTCAAGATCTCGAGAAACTATCTCGAGATCTCGAGATAATATCTCAAGATCTCGAGAAACTATCTCGAGATAATATCTCAAGATCTCGAGATAATATCTCAGGATCTCGAGAAAATATCTCGAGATCTCGAGATAATATCTCAAGATCTCGAGAAACTATCTCAAGATCTTGAGAAAATATCTCAAGATCTCGAGATAATATCTCGAGATAAGCATATATAATCGACGTCACCATTTGATCATCAGCATGAATTCACTCAAACTGTTTATTCACTTGTCGCATCTTTTCCGACTGCAACATATTCGTGCCCCCCATGACAATTACACGAATCCACTCCTGCCACTCAGAAAACTTATCAACCAATCACCTTGTTGTGAAGTTATGAGAGCCCACCAAATCTCAGCCCAGCACTAATATAAACAGAGTCCCGTCACCCGAACTTGCACTTGCTGGTGTCTTGTTCCCAAACCAATCCCAAAGTGTCAATCTAGCACCCGGTACCTCCCAGTACATACTGTAGTGCCTTTTACCCCAAAACAGGACGTTTTCTCACTACTTTAGAAGATGAAAAGTTTGTGTCTGTCTGACACTCACAACCAAAGTGTTGATCCAGTACCCGGTACATCCTAGTGATACTGTAGTGTTTTTTACCCTAAAACTCAGGGGGGGGGGGGGGGGGGCGGGGGTCAGGCAAAAAATTACGGATACAAGGTGGAAATTTTTACATTTTCAATTTTTGGGACCCACCACCCCCGGAATGCAAATTTTTGTCAGACATGTCTTGGACACCCAACCCTCCGCACAGTTTTTCCTCAAAGACAATTGGGGACCGACCCCAATTTATAAAATCTGTTTAACGAAGTATTCAAATTACCTAAATCAAAAAAAAAAAAAATAAAAAATAAATAAATAAATAAATACTTTTCCCAAACATGAAAGGTGCCGCAAACCAACTTGTCCGATATCCCAGCCCTGCTCTTGGGCATCCAAGGCATCCCTAGCCACAGATGGCCCCAAAACAATCTCTCTGCTTATAAAGCCACAACGGAAATGCAGCATCAGACCCCCAGGTAACCACTGGAACCCGCCTCTACCAATTGAATTGCAGATATACACCAATTCATGTTCCAAGCAACACAATCCTTACCCCGATGTACACCATGTCTATGCTGTTCAGACACCAGTCGAATCCCATCACCAAGAAGCCCTGCCCAAAATATATTGTTCCCACCTGGATATCTTCAACTGTCCACAAGAAATAGTTGTTTTTCATTTCATTACTTTTCGGTTAAATGTTTAGTTTGTACAGCTGGTCTGAGAGAGACCTAATACTGAAGTTCTTTGACCCATGCCAGGGTGGCTTGTCTGAGATGAATTGCCTCTTATTTATTTTTTTTATGTTAGTGTCACTAGAATCATATTTACCTTTCTTGAAATTATACACGGTTTCCACAATCAAGATTTTTATTCTATCAATCTTTCCAATTATTCCATACATGGAAGCACACTAGACCAATAGCATGAGGCACCCTGAGGCTTACAGAAGAATCAAATAATAGGAGCTGCAAAGCACTTATAAGAGGCAGACTGCCTTAGTAGAAATATAAAGGAGTGAAAATCATGACCAAATAGCTGGGAATCACTTTTGTGTTTTGCAGATTTTTTCCAGACCCAGAACAGGAACCACCCCTAATGAAGTGTAAAACATGGGGAAAAAATTCTAACATGGAACCCCCAACACATATCAATGCTCTATTCTGTTCAAAGTTATGAATCTAAGCACTTGATTTCACTTTGGTTGTAATTACTTGTCTGTAAAATGATACTTGACAAAAAATTGATTGACACCGGCAAAAACTGCACTGGGGCTCGCAAAATCCCACCCACCCACCCAAACCCACCCACACACCCACCCACCCACCCACCCACCCACCCTGACCTTGTATCCTGGCATTTTTTTGCCCCCCCCCCCCCCACACCCCCCTGCAAAACTCAACATTTTCTCATTTATTTTCCTCCCAGCCCCATGCTGATTGTAGTGATGTTTACCCTAAAACACAAAGTTTACTCACTACTTTACAAGACACACACCCATAAATATCAAATATTTCCTTCCAGCTCCACATTGAATGGAGTGATTTTTACCACCACTCAGAAAGTTTACTCACTACTTTACAAGACACAGACCCGTAAATACCAAATAGCTCCCTTATCCCCACGCTGAACGATTTCATCCCCACTCCCTTGGTAGATTTTTCACCCCACTTTCCACTTTGCTGACGGAGACATACAGCATAAATTTAACCCCATCCCCGCGTCCATTTTGACCGAGCAAATCGACGGTGTTACTCGATGTATAATAACCCTACACCAGCGACAGCTTTAAACCTACCCGAGGATTCCCTTTCCTCTCGTTGGTTTGAAAAGTCTGGATTAGGCGTAACTAGTAACTAGTTACCTCCTGCGGATACTGCTTCCGGACGAGTGATTAAGGACCTCGCGTATTACCAACGTCAGTGTTAGAAAAAGGGCTTGCCTAGTACAAGGCTGCAGATGCTAGACAAAACCGTGAATTTGTGGTCAGTACCCAGCAATCTCCTGACACCCAGGAGCTGTTCTCACAATTACACACCCAAATTGAAACCCATAACCCTGAGGTCAAGAGGCGAATAGAACCCCCCCCCCCCCCCTCCTGTGAATCCCAAACATGTCAGGATGGGCATGACTAACATTGTTTCCACACAAAACCCAATTACATGTAGTAATGAAAAGATTGACCTGTCGCACGACAAGTCTCAACGGTCCATACACCTTTCATACTCATCCAGAGACATACCCGAAAGTGACAAATCCAATGGTGATGTATACAGTCCCGCGCATATATAGAAGGACAACTTGAACCAGATTCTCGGTATCTCCGAACAAGAAGAAGCCCCCTCAACGTCGTTTACTGCCACCCGTAACCAGCTGCAACATGGTACCACCCCCAATTAACCAAACCATCTTCCGTGATCACATACTCTCACCCGCTCACAGGATACCCCCACTCCCAGTACTTGTTACCCCCCACCACCAACGTCAACTCATGAACCGACAGTAATACAGGACATCCCGTCCCATAAGATTGATTGGTCCCCTATGTTCTCACCGGTTGAAACCCATTCCATGCTGTGAAACCTTAATTTAACCATCCATGAAAGCATAGTTCCACCAGGACCACGCGCCACAGACCACTCCCTCTTAACTCACAAGATGACACAGACACACACCCAATTTATGAGAGCAACATCTTGCCCAACCAAACCCCGATAGCGAATCACACCATTGATTTGTCCTCCGACAATAACCAACTATGAATACACTTTTCATACTCCTTCAGTGGGACTCCCAACAATATCCCACAAAACGACACCACTGCGAACCACCCTGCAATGATAGTCGAAACTCAAACCCGTCAACATACCGCCCGGTTTGACCTATCGTTGCTATAGCTCCCAAAAAATGTTTGACCCAATTTGCGGTCCTCCCAAATGAGCGAAAGTGTCTCTTCAGTGAACCCCGCAATGTTGTGTTGAAAAGATGTGCCCGCGACATTTGATACAACAAGTAGCACCCCACTCTCTATTTTGCTATTCCAGCTTTATGGGACCGGGAGTAGCAAAACAGAAAGTGGAAACGTTGGGCGGCCTATCAATCTTATGGAACGGGATGTCCTGTATTACTGTCGGTTCATGAGTGGACGTTGGGGGTGGGGATCACAAGTACTGGGGCGGGGGGGGGGGTCTCCTGTGAGCGGGTGAGAGTATGTGATCACGGAGGATCGTATGGGTAAGAACATAGGAGACCAATCAATTTATTTATTTGTTGTTGTTTAAGGTCACATATTTCTGCACAATGGCTAATCATGATCATGACAGTTTTACGGATGGAGAAAGCCGCAGTACCCGGAGAGAACCACCGAGCAACAGCGAGGAACTGTCAGCTCCCCAACATACTAACTCCACACAAGCAGGGTAGCACTGGTTGAAGACAGGTGCACCGTCGACGTGCAGTACGCCTTAGTACACAACGCCACCGTGCCCCCACGTAGGCTATGAGGGTGAAGTGTCTTGCCCAAGGACACAATGTGGTTGCCGAACCAAGGACCTCTCGGCTTGTAGCTTGCACCTATACCTATTCAGCCACGGCTCCCCCAGGTCCAATTAATCTTATGATACGGGATGTTCTGTATTACATTCGGTTCATGAGTTGACGTTGAAGGTGGGGGTCACAAGTACGGGGGTTCTCCCGTGACCGGGTGAGAGTATGGGATCATGGAGGAACGTATTGTTGATTGGGGTGCCATGTTGTAGCTGGTTAAGGGTGGCAGTAAATGATGTTGATGGGGCTTCATCTTGTTCGGACATACTGGGAATCGGGTTCACGTTGTTCGTCTTTATATGCGTGGGACTGGATACTTCACTGTTGGAGTTGTCACTTTCGGATAAGTGTGAAAGGTGTATGGACCGTTGAGACTTGTCAGGTGACAGGTCAATCTTTTCATTACTACATGTAACTGGGTTTTGTGTGGAAACAATGTTAGTCATGCCCATCCTGCCACGTTTCAGATTCACCGGGGAGAGTGTGGTGGGGGGAGGGGGGCGATTCCATTCGTCTCTTGGGCTCGGGGTTAATTTGGTCCTGGGGGTCAGGAGATTGCTGAGTATTGACTATAAATTCACGATTTTGTCTAGCATCTGCAGCCTTGTACTGGGCAAGCCCTTTTCTAAAACAGACGTTGGTAATACGTGAGGGCCTTAATCACTCGTCCGGAAGCAGTATCCACAGGGCGTAACTAGTTACGCCTAATCCAGACTATTCAGACTATTCAAACCAACGAGAGGAAAGGGAATCCGACGGTATGTTTATAGCTGTCGCTGGTGTAAGGTTATTATACACCGAGTTGCACCATCGATTTGCTCGATCAAAATGGACGCGCGGATGGGGTTAAAGTTATGCTGTATGACGGGTCAGTGGAATAACATCGTGTCAAGAGACGATGTGTCTCAGTCACCAAAGTGGAAAGTAGGTGAAAAATCCACCAAGGGAGTGGGTGATTGATTTCCCTGTGGGAATGAAACCTTTCAGTGTGGAGCTGGGGGGGGGGGGGGAGGGGGGGGGGGGGCTATTTGGTATTTACGGGTCTGTGTCTTGCAAAGTAGTGAGTACACTTTGTGAGTTGTGGTAAAAATCACTTCATTGACTGTGGAGTTGGAAGGAAATATTTGGTATTCATGGGTGTGTGTCTTGTAAAGTAGTGAGTAAACTTTGTGTTTTGGGGTAAACATCACTACAATCAACATGGGACTGGAAGGAAAAGAAGTGAGAAAACGTTGAGTTTTAGGGTACAAAACACTACAGTATGCACTAGGAGGTATCGGATACTGGATCAACACTTTGGATTTGGAGTGTTAGACAGACACAAACTTTCCATCTTGTAAAGTAGTGAGAAAACGTTGTGTTTTATGGTAAAAGGCACTACAGTAGGTACTGGGAGGTACCGGGTGCTGGGTTGACACTTTCGGATTGGAGTGGGAACAAGACACCAGCAAGTGCAAGCTCGGATGACGGGACTCGGTTTATATTAGAGCTGGGGTGAGATTTGGTGGACTCTCATAACTAATACGCGACAAAGTGGTTGGTTGATAAGTTATTCACTTTTCTTAGGGACAGGAGTTTATTCGTGTAATTGTCATGGGAGGCATGAATATGTTGCAGTCGGAAAAGATGCCACAAGTAAATAAACAGTTTGTGTGGCAGGAGTGAATTCATGCTAATGATCAAAGGGTGACACCGATTATATATGCTTCTCTCGAGATATTATCTCGAGATCGTGAGATATTATCTCGAGATCTTGAGTTAGTTTCTCGAGATCTTGAGATATTATCTCGAGATCTCGAGATATTATCTCGAGATCTCGAGATATTATCTCGAGATCTTGAGATATTATCTCGAGATCTCGAGATTGTTTCTCGAGATCTCGAGATATTATCTCGAGATCTTGAGATATTATCTCGAGATCTTGAGATAGTTTCTCTAGATCTAGAGATATTATCTCGAGATCTTGAGATATTATCTCGAGATCTTGAGATAGTTTCTCGAGATCTCGACATAGTTTCTCGAGATCTCGAGATATTATCTCGAGATCTCGAGATAAAAAAAAGTATTGAGGGTGGCCTCAATCAGCCACCGTACTTAGCAAACTTTGAGTACTATATATACAGAAACTGTACAAACGGCAGTTGCGCAACACAATCATATTTGAACAACAGAATCGGCGGTCGGGCAAAACATAAATATCTTACTTAGGCAATTATAATTTCCCGAAATATGTCACATATTAAGAGGAGTAAAAACATTTGCAGGACCCTCAGCAGTCAAAACCCTCGAATGCTGTTCAAGATTGAAAATACTCAGAACTGCACAAAGCTGTACAAAGCAGTCTCATTACCGATACCACTGGAGCACAAACCAATCTCAGAAGCTTCTCAAAAAATGAGACAACAGGGTTAGGATACAGTGGCGGCGCCAGAGTTACAAAAGTTTGTGTGTGTGTGTGTGTGTGTGTGTGGGGGGGGGGGGTTACAGTTGGGGATTGTGCAGCGCCGAGCTGGGGTGAGGGAGGGGGTGGGGGTCCTCTCCCTAAGTTGAGAAAATTTTTAACTGTTTTGAAACAAAATCATGCGAATATGGATATCATTGGAACCGTCTGAACAAGCCGGTTCCAATGATATTCATATTTGCATGATTTCATCGAGTTATACCTTTGAGAATTTTTCTGAAATATTAAATTTTATTTATTTTTTAAAATTGCTGTAGGCTGAATTCCAAACGGATGCCTTGCACGCTCTCGATTCTAGCATTCGTCGAATGCTCTTAAGCACTATGTTTCAGTCCGTTTAAACGCGGCATGCCTTGTTGCAATTTGGACCCTCGACTCCTGTTTGTTGTTTGCAGCTAGCGTGTGTGTGTGTGAGGGAGGTTGGGGTGCGGAGGGGGGGGGGGGGGAGACAAACATAATTTCAAAACTTTTCTGATTTAGTGCACTTGGGAATATGGGATTAGGCATACCATTACACCGCAACGTTCAATACAACAAAAATTAAAGTACCCCCATATACTCCATGGCGCCGCCACTGGTATGATAGTAGGAAATTGAAGAACTTCAAGAGTTGCCCCCGAATAGATTTCATGCCCAGGTATGTATTGTTATGGACAGGAGTGTAAAAACCCCAGAAGCGTCAGCCGGGTTATGCAAACTATACAAGCGTCAGTTGGGTAACAAAATCAAATGTGAGCAATATAAATGAAGGTCGGGCGAAAAATGCAAATATATTATCTAGGCAGTTATAATTACCCCAAAGATTTCAGAGTTGTGGAAATATAAGCGGGAACCTCACCAGTAAGCACTTCCTTTGGCTGTCGTCGAAAATGCTGACAGCTGCACAAAGATGTACAGTGACCGAAAATGTTGGCGCCCCGCCTATCCTCCCCGATACAAAGGATATGTCTAGTCGACAAGTGGCAGCGTCTCAACAAGAAGTGTGAATGTAATTGGAATGTCATTTGTACTTAATCGAGTCAAATTACCAGTGCCTTGGAACCTTGTTATTCTTAAGTACACACAACCCAATTGATATATATCCAAGAATCAGCGTCAGTTGCGGTTATTTTCAGTAGAGGAAAATTTTCTTTGTCAGCTGTTCAAGGTGTTATTCAACCGTATTTCCAGCAGCATTTCAATCTTGTGCCAGCACTTTGCTTCACTTTGCCACGAGTGTGGCTTCTAACACTCAATCAGTTCTGCAGGCCTGGCATTCTTAAAAATGCAGGAGGGCTAAAAGTCGCTCCCCTCGCATGGCGTAGACGAGCGATTAGCTCTCCTCAAGCTTACAAAAGCTAAAATTGCAAAATGAAGTTTTACTGTTAATGAATTCCGCCAAGTGGGCTTTGTACATTTTCTTTGGTGCTGCTAACAAGGTAGTCTCTGTGAGACGGTTACACTACCCCTCCCACACCTCCGGGCCTTGACAAGGCCCGGAGATGTGGGAAGGACAGTGTGACCGTCTTACAGAGACCACTAACATACATGTAGCAGAGATCTTAAAAGATGTGGGTTTTAGGCATGGGCGGTTATGGTAATCATTGTTTTCTGAGGCCAGGAGGGCTAGTTGTCGCCCTCCTTAATTTTTTTTAAGGCGAGCAGCAGGCGAGCGAATAAATCGCTCTCCTGAAAATGCCAGGCCTGGTTCTGTGAAGACAGAAAATCTTACTGGACATAGAAGTAGTATGGGATGACACTTGGACGTACTAATCTAACACTGAAAACTCCCATAGGGTTTTTTGAAAAATTTATGCGGGGTTCATTGGGTGATTTGATTAAACACTGAAAATTCTCATAGAATTTTTTTTTTCGCCGGAGTGCCATCTTTTCGTGCGTAATCTGGCGAACTGATTTAACGCTGAAAATGCCCATAGACATTTTTCGCCAGAGTGCCATCGGGCGATGGCACTCTGGAGAAAAAATGTCTATGGCGGGCGATGGCACTCTGGCGAAAAAATGTCTATGGGAATTTTCAGTGTTAAATCAGTTCGCCCAATGTACCCCGCATAAATATTTAAAAGAATCCCCCAAACTCTATGGGAGTTTTCAGTGTTAATTAATTAGTTCGCCCAAGTGTCATCCCATACTACTCATAGATAAACCCGCTTTGGGATTTGCTTCACGTTTTCTGTTCTCCAAAGCGGGGTGGGGGCAGTGGCGTCGCGGTAACCGGTTCTCGTCAGATCACCGAAGTTAAGCAACATCGAACGCGGTTAGTAGTTGGATGGATGACCATTTCAGCGACTGATTCGCGCTCCCGCGTTGTGTCCTTGGGCAAGACACTTAACCCCGATTGCCCACATGGGGGTACGATGACTCTGGGTACTAAGGCGTACTGCACGTCGATTGTGCGCATGTCGTCTTCAACCAATCTAACCATGCATGTGCCGCGGTGCAGAGTTCAGAGTTACGATGTTGGAGAGCTGACAGCTGCTCGTCGTTGCTCGGTGGTTTTATCCGGGTACACCGGCTTCCTCCACCCGTAAAACTGTCACGGTCAGGATTCGCCATTGTGCATAAGTATGTGACCTTAAACACCAATAAATAAATAAATAAATAAATAATTAAATGTTCTCCAAAGCCTTCATTTCAGGTCTTTATTTCCACGTGGGAAGTGCACATACTGGGGTAAACAAGCCCTGCTTTACTGGTAAAATAGGACCCGGTCACCGATGCCTGGGGGGGGAATTCCTTTAAAACGGGCAACATGGGTATAAACGATTGACTTGACTTTACTTTCTATCCAATTTGCGGTCACGATTAGCCATTGTGCAGAAATACATGACCTTAAACACTAATAAATAAATAAATTTCTCGATTTTTTTCTTCGCTGGGAAGAAGGTGGTATGGGTGGTTGGGGAGTGTGGGGGTTAAGTACCTAGCTTGATTTGAGTCAAGTCTAGTCCGGTTATAGTAGTTAGTCACATCCGACTTATTTCGATGTGCAATTTCAAACGTTTCATCAAATCTTGTAAAAAATAGAAAATCAGTAATTTATTTTGATACCATCTTGTTCTTGACAATACAAAATCAATCAAACTTTTCCATCATCGCTGTCGTCTTTCCTTTTCCAACGAGAATCCAAATTACTCAAGGAAGGAAAAAAAACCGAGAGAAATAGACAAGAGTCTAAAATGAGAAAGATCAATCATCTTTCGTTTAGAAAGCTTCATAATCTTTTCCGGAAATCTCGCGTTATTCATGTCACATGCAATCTGTCTTGTTAGGTGAATTCTTGTAGTGTGACTCTGCGCTGAATCCCCGGCAAAGAGTGCCAGTGCTGGTCTTCTCTTTAAGATTAGGGCTGATATATTGTATAAAAGGACCATGCAGCCCAAGCCTGTAATGGTGAGGGTCTTGCATGGATGGTACGTGTGTGTGTGTGTGTGTGTGTGGGGGGGGGGGGGGGGGGGGGGGGGGGCTCCTCTGGAATTCCATCTGCAGTCCTACTCGGTTACCTCCAGATTTCCGAACTTAAAACTTAAGTCCAATTGAACCTTAATTGCACCTTCCACCGGAGGTATTTTCCGACTGGTACCCTGGAATATCCAGTTTTTTAGCTTACCTTGACGATGTCAAGGTAAGCTATTGTCGTAGCGCGTGCGGATGGTGTCTTCCCACTTGACCAATTCCCTTTAGACCAATTCCCTTTAGACTAATTCCCTTTAGGCCAACTTCCAAGACCAATTCCCATTAGACCAACTACATACTGTTATTGATTAACCCTTTACCCAACGTAACGGCCAAAACCGGCCAGCGCTATTCTCAAAAATCGCCAATTAATTTTCACTATTTTTTTCATTTTTTGTCTCAAAAACATAGGTTATGACCCCTCGTTGGAACGAGCTCGTCGAGCTCGTTCCAACGAGGGGTCATAACCTATGTTTTTGAGACAAAAAATGAAAAAAATTAGTTATTCAAGAATTTTTTTTGCAAGTGTCGTCTGCTTTTCACGTTAGGTAAAGGGTTAAGGGTTGATTAAGGATAATTAAGAAAACATCTATTTACTGATAAGAACTTTATTTGATAAAAAAATATTTAAACGCGTCATATACAAAAAAGTTTGGTTTATAACATTTAAGTTTATAAAATATCAACAAGCCAGAAAATAAGCAGACTATCATCTGAAAAATGAGGTCCCAAGAGGGTAAATCTCATTCTGCAAATGGTCTACTGCTTATTTTCAGACTTGAATATCAATAACATTAAATACATCTATAAATATTTATAAATATATCAAATTATTGATATAGAATTATTTTAAAAGTGGAACGCATGAGTTGGTCTAAGGGGAATTGGTCTTTTGGGAATTGGTCTAAAGAGAATTGGTCTAGTGGGAATGAACCGTGCGGATGTCTGAGTCTATTGGTCTGTCCATAATTTGTTCAGCACGGAGCACCGGCTACAGGTCGCAATTATACTTCAGTTTTCTTGAAATTTTATAGGATGACTTATTATAATGAGTAGATATTATTGGTTGGTCTAACATTAACACGTCAGCCATCTTGGATTTTTTTTTTCAGAAAACTGTCCACAATTCGCTTAGCACGGGCTACAGAACGCAGTTGTTTCCCAATCATCACCAAACTTCACATGCATGTTTCGATTCATGCCTAGATCAAATGTCCTATAGGGTGTATTGAGGTCACGGCTGGCTGCGGCGCAATGGCTGCACGGCAGCCATCTTTGCATTTATCCAGCACAGGCTACCTGTTGCATTTATGAATACATGTTTTTGAAATTAGGTAGGGTAACTTATGTGCTGGGATGTGGCTAGAGGGGTTCAGCTGGGGGGGGGGGGGGGGGGGGGGGGTGGCACTGGTGTAAACTCCAACTGTGGGTGGTTCGATATAGGTTGTTACACTGCAGCGCTGGGTAATATCTTGAAATTGGATCAAGATGTTAAAATGGCTGGAGACTTACAACTTCATATTTCAGTATGGAAGTGGACCAGTCTTGTAAAAACAGCTAAACTGCAACTCTGCAGATAACTGAGACTTACGAAAACTTTGAAATTTTCACTAGTCCTGAAACGGAAAAAGCATCATTTATAATGTGTCTGGGTCAGAAAATTTACCGGATTGATGGCAGAGTCGAAATTTTGAGGCCATGTCAATTTTAGAGTAAGAAATTTGAAACTCAAGTATCCAGTTGGAAATAAAAAAATCAAAATCCCCCCCGCCCCCACCTGTCGCCACATCCCTGCTTATGTGATGACAGGGGCGGACTGGGCCAAAAAAAGTTGCGTGAAAATGTACCAAGGGGGACCAGATCCGGACAAAATTTCGATATTTCGAACTGAAAGAACGCTGCTTCCTTGCATATGAGCGATCAATGGCAGTCCACATAGAAGGCATTTTCGATGGCATGTTTATATTATCTTTGTCGCTTATTTGGCTAGAATGGATGCACCAAAGAGGACCCCAGACTCATCACGCCCATCATAGTTCGGCCCCATGGATGAAAATTTTGATTTTTCGAACCGAAAGAACGCTGTTTTCTTGCAACTAGCAAATCAATGGCAGATTAGATGGCTGGTATATCGAAATGCCCTCTATGTGGACTGCCAATGCAGTCCACATAGAGGACATTTCGATAAACCGACAGTCTATGCAATCAGATCCACTTCGCATTCTGGTAATTTTCACGAAATTTCATACACCAAGAGGTGTTGCGCTGCATCAATTTTGGGGCCCCTCGTGGCTCCCAAATAGGCCCCCCTCCCCCCGGAAAATGTCCCGGTTGACCATACGGCCAGTCCGCCTCTGGTTGATGAGTACGTCCTATTGTAGTATATGGTTGACTTCCATAATGGCCTCCACGACAATCATCTGTGATTTCTGGAGAACGCCCAGCAGTCGCATTTATGTATCAATTTTCTTGAAACTGAGACGGATTCCTTCGCATTGTGAAAACATCCCATGTTGGTCATACCCAGCTGCACGCAATGGCTGCCATGACAGTCATCTTGGATTTCTTCTGCACACTGTACAGATTGCATTAATGGATAAGTTTTCTTTAAACTTGGCCGGATGACAGTATAGTCAGTGGATGATAATGTCATATTTCACCTCACAGTTGGCTGCCTAGAATGGCCGCCATGTCTCATATTTTTTTTTCTTTCTGATAGAGAACAAAAAGTCAATAACCCAATTTACTTGAATACAACATAACTGAAGTAATTTGACGTAAGCGTCATAGATGCAACAAAAATTCTAGGTAATCTACAGAATCATTGACACTTTCGTTACGATTGAAATCCGAATACTGCGAGCTAAATATTTATTTATTGGTGTTTAAAGTCACACACTTATGCACAGTGGCTAATCGTGATCGTGACAGTTTTTAGGGTGGAGGAAACCGGAGTACCCGGAGAGAACGACCGGGCATCGACGAGAAACTGTCAGCTCCTCAACATTCTAACTCCGTTCAAGATCCGCTCAAGCAGGGTTACAGCGGTTTAAGGCATATGCACCATCGACGTGCAGTACGCCTTAGGTTCCGCTCCACAGTTTTCAAGGCATTTTCAAAAATGGCGTGCCATGTGTTCTATTCCACTGCCAATGAAGCCAAACTCATTTGCATTACCCCTGACATGTATACATTTTCTAAATTGGCTGAACCTAGTGAATACAGCCTGATAAGATAAAACGGATACATTTAATTGTGGGTGGCATAACTTCCAGTACAACATGAAGCCACGACCCTAAAATTTGGCTGAAAAATTGCCAAAACCAGCCATTTTCAGGCACTTGGCAGCCACAAAAGCAGAATTTTCCCAGCTTCAACACCTACCCAGGCCTGGAACACATCAACTCCAATTACAAAAGAGAGAAAAAAAAATTCTATGTTTCCGTCTCATTTTTTGGCTACACACCTGTAAACAATCCCGTGTAAAAATGACGTCTGAAAAGTTGGCCTCATTTTCTGAGCCACTGTTTCACAGAAATCCCATGCTGTCATGACACTATGCATCAGGCATCCATCCAATGACCAAAACATTAAAGTCTACTTGCCAACAAATAGTCTCATGCTTTCAAATACCTAATACTAAAAATACAGACCTAATTTATGTGGGGTCAGATTCAGTATAGGCCTTTTATTTCAAAATTCTCCCCTGTGCAGAAGTACGAAACTGTGGAGCGGAACCTTAAATGTGAACAGAGAGTGATCTCCCCTTGAAACTGTCTTCTGCTTTTGAATCTGGAGACCATTTGCAGTTGAATGCACAAAAACCATTTTTCTCTATTTTCAATATGTAAAGAGATAGAGTTTGTTGTTTTCACCTCACAAAATGGTGTTTTCAAGATTTGTGGATCATTTTTTATGCATTTCAATTGAGGTAAATCCTAATATTATCTGTTTACATGCTAATTGAATTTCTTTAACTGAAAACACCAATGAGGTTCGTTTTTTGTTGTTTTACCCATACAGACAGTGATAGGTGTGTGAGGCACTTGATAAGAGATGGATAGTTGGAAAAATAAGAGAATAGGAAGGCCCAAAAAGGGAGAAGGGAGGAAAAATACATTCAAACATTTTAACAGGGCATGGAAAGGGGGGTTCAAGGATGAATATCTAGAAAAATTTTCTATTGATATTGATGCCTGTGCTCACTCACCTAATACAGATTATGCTGGAGTGTCTTCTTCAGCTAATAGATTTCAAAGACCAATGTTCACCACATACAATGAAGCAAAATTCTCAACCAGTAACAATATGGGCTCAGTACCTTCCTGTTTGCGACCTGCAAAGGAAGAAAAATCACATTTCACTGAGGAGTGTTTCACTCACATCTCTGATAAAGATGAAAATATTGTCATAAATCTAAGTAAATTAAATGACACTCTGACATCCTTCATGAAATTACATAATAAGTGTTCTAGGTGTAAAAATCCATTACCAAACATATCAATTAATAGAAGGCAAGGCCTTTGCATTAGTGTATTGGTCAGTTGCAAAAATTGTTCCGTGCAAGGTCAAGTACGAGAACTGTTCACAAAGTCCAGAAAGAATGCAAGAGGCCCTGCACATGGGAGTCTTAATGATGGCTTGACACTCTCAGCAGTAAAGACCAAAGCAGGCCCTTCTGACCTGACATTTATTTTATCTTGCCTTAATATTAAACCCCCATCACAGTCATTGCTTTATTCACGGCTCAATGATTTTTCTGATAAAGTAGAAGAGATAAACAACCAGTCAATGATAAAAAATCAACTTTTCATAAGGGAGGTAACTAAGTTAAGTGGACAAGATAATGTTGATATAGCTCTAGACACAGCCTTCAATAACCGCCCACAAGCAGGATGTGAGGCAGCTACACAGTCTGTATCTGTAGTTACAGAGTTAAATAGCTCTAAACAGCTATCTTTAACACTTTCAACAGCAAACAAGCTTTGTTCAAAGCATGAATGTAGGCACACAAATAGGAACTGCCAAAAAACATTCAGTAATGAAGACTCCATTGCGTCAAGTGAATCAAAACTGGCAAAAAATAATCTCGACAAAATTGAGTCCTCAAAGATAATAAACATTCAGTCTGTAACCTGTGATGCAAGCTCCCAGCTTCAAAAAACTGTCAAAGAACATTCGGTGCATATTGGCAGGCCTATAAGACAGTATACATGTTTTGTTCATTTTATGCGGACATTACAAAAAAATGTGAAAAAATTAACACTGCAAAGCCATTTGCCAGGCAGTGACAAAACCCTTTTCAAGCAGAAATTAGCAGCCAGTACTAGGAGAAGAGTTTTTTTAGAAATTACTCGAGCACACAAAACTTTTTCACCTGAACAAGTATTTTTGGATCGCACTAATGCAGCAATACAAAACATACTACCCTGTTTTAGTAATAATCACAAAAACTGTAGGAAACAGTCTCTTGTCTGTCTTGCTCATCTGCCAACATACACTCCAAAATTTTTGCCTTATGGCCAACATTTGAATTTGTGTAACAAAGACAAGGAAACATACAAAACAGCTTTAGACAAATGTCTAAACAGAAACAAACTTCAAAGAGTTTCTCGCCTTTTGAACACAAACAAAAATGAAAACTTACATCACAGGATTTTCACATATGCCCCAAAAAGTACACTTTGGTCAAGAAACTTCAATGGTTTATGTCATTCAGCAGTTCACTCAGCTACATTTGGGACTGGTAGATCCACATTATTACTGGCAAAGTCTTTTGGTTTGAAATTTAATAGAAGTGATCCAATAGTATGCCAAATGTCAAAAAGAGATCGCCGAACAGAGCTTGATAAAGTTAGAAAGTCAACTCCCATTGCTAAAAAAAAACGTTTCCTTAATAGGAGAATCAAATGTAACAGAAAATTACTTCAAAATTCTTTGTTTGCAAATTGTAATGAAGGCATGCAAACTGATCATGCTTATGGAATCAATCCAAAACTGAACTGAAAAACTGAAAAAAAAGATAATTATTAAACTTCCAAATGTTTACAAAAGACAATTACCTCACAGCACACATCTAGCATAGCCCCTATGACCGTGGCACTCGCCTGTATTTTTGCAAACATTTCTAGATTTATTTACACTGTCTGGTTCAAGAGACAGATGACTAAATTTTAAGCATGTTTTTACATGACACAGATGAGATACATGTAAGGAAGGGTCCAGTGGAGTTCCTGGATTTTGTAAAAAAAATGCCAATCTATGAACAGCCAAACCCTTCCTTTTTCCACGAAAAGTAATAAATACTCTGCCATAGCCATGCCTATCTGTAGCAGCCTGCCACAGATGACAGGTCCTAGTTTCCAAAGTGTGTCTTTCAATGGCACGAGAATATCTTTGAACTTCCTCACCGGTGAGGACTGTACTGAATACTTCAGACATTTTTAACAAAATTTTACTGAAATCAGAGATATATTTGAGCAGTAAATGCCAAGGCCAATATAGCTTTGAGAAAAATTTGCAGTATATCTGGAATAAAAACAAAAGAAAAACATTTTACTGAAAAGTCAGTTTCCTAGTGGTAGCAGGTTTATTTTTAGTCTCCTCCTCTCTCTCTTCCTTTTCAGGCTTGACCCCACTCAAAACCACCCCCACCCCCCAAATAAAAAAAAAAATCATTTAAGAAACAGAAAAGAAAAACAAAAAAAACAGGGGGGGGGGGGGGGTGGCAGGGAGGATGTGGGGTATCAGACAATTGATCTGGTTCCCGGAGACGGGTAAGACCTCGCACTACAGTGGGGCAACCTAAGACAGGGAACCAGATCACAGAGATTGATATTATGCTGCTTGGAGCCAGCATGTTGGATAATTATTTTTTCTATTAGACATGCACAAATTATGAAGTGCATTGAAATCAAATCTGACTGGAATGAAGTTTAGGATGAGAGAGAGGAAGAGGGGCGGGCGGAGGGAGCCAGGCCAGGGGTTGGAAGTGGTGGTGGTGGTGGGGGGGGGGGGGGTCCAAACACTCACCCTATGTCAGTAGATAGCAAGGCAAAACAAAACAGATTTTTTTTGTGTGTGCACGGGTACATGTCAAACAGACGCCTGACACACACACGCACACGCCACGAGACACTGCCCTGAAAAAAAACACACTTTTCACTTTCAGACTGCAGGAGTGCTGACCAGTGGTCATCTTTACTCATGTAGTTTGTACAAAAATAAGATATTGTGGATGGGAACAAAGCAACCAGTGCAATATCCTATCTATGCGTGGCTTCCATTTTTAACAAACTTGACAAAATTCCAAACAACAACAAATACTCAATTTACTGTGAAATTGGGAAACATTGAATAATATTCTCAAAATTGACATCGTGTTGGTCCCCACTTTTATTTATTGAGCCTTACTTGATTGTTTGCAATCACTTGCATCTCCAAATAAATAAGAAAATGCCATTATATTCACAAAAATGATATCCTGTCATGTCAAACTTACCAAACAGAACTTCCTGGTTGAAACTCTGAAATTACGCTCTTAAGGTTCCGCTCCACAGTTTTCAAGGCATTTTCAAAAATGGCGTGCCATGTGTTCTATTCCACTGCCAATGAAGCCAAACTCATTTGCATTACCCCTGACATGTATACATTTTCTAAATTGGCTGAACCTAGTGAATACAGCCTGATAAGATAAAACGGATACATTTAATTGTGGGTGGCATAACTTCCAGTACAACATGAAGCCACGACCCTAAAATTTGGCTGAAAAATTGCCAAAACCAGCCATTTTCAGGCACTTGGCAGCCACAAAAGCAGAATTTTCCCAGCTTCAACACCTACCCAGGCCTGGAACACATCAACTCCAATTACAAAAGAGAGAAAAAAAAATTCTATGTTTCCGTCTCATTTTTTGGCTACACACCTGTAAACAATCCCGTGTAAAAATGACGTCTGAAAAGTTGGCCTCATTTTCTGAGCCACTGTTTCACAGAAATCCCATGCTGTCATGACACTATGCATCAGGCATCCATCCAATGACCAAAACATTAAAGTCTACTTGCCAACAAATAGTCTCATGCTTTCAAATACCTAATACTAAAAATACAGACCTAATTTATGTGGGGTCAGATTCAGTATAGGCCTTTTATTTCAAAATTCTCCCCTGTGCAGAAGTACGAAACTGTGGAGCGGAACCTTAAATGTGAACAGAGAGTGATCTCCCCTTGAAACTGTCTTCTGCTTTTGAATCTGGAGACCATTTGCAGTTGAATGCACAAAAACCATTTTTCTCTATTTTCAATATGTAAAGAGATAGAGTTTGTTGTTTTCACCTCACAAAATGGTGTTTTCAAGATTTGTGGATCATTTTTTATGCATTTCAATTGAGGTAAATCCTAATATTATCTGTTTACATGCTAATTGAATTTCTTTAACTGAAAACACCAATGAGGTTCGTTTTTTGTTGTTTTACCCATACAGACAGTGATAGGTGTGTGAGGCACTTGATAAGAGATGGATAGTTGGAAAAATAAGAGAATAGGAAGGCCCAAAAAGGGAGAAGGGAGGAAAAATACATTCAAACATTTTAACAGGGCATGGAAAGGGGGGTTCAAGGATGAATATCTAGAAAAATTTTCTATTGATATTGATGCCTGTGCTCACTCACCTAATACAGATTATGCTGGAGTGTCTTCTTCAGCTAATAGATTTCAAAGACCAATGTTCACCACATACAATGAAGCAAAATTCTCAACCAGTAACAATATGGGCTCAGTACCTTCCTGTTTGCGACCTGCAAAGGAAGAAAAATCACATTTCACTGAGGAGTGTTTCACTCACATCTCTGATAAAGATGAAAATATTGTCATAAATCTAAGTAAATTAAATGACACTCTGACATCCTTCATGAAATTACATAATAAGTGTTCTAGGTGTAAAAATCCATTACCAAACATATCAATTAATAGAAGGCAAGGCCTTTGCATTAGTGTATTGGTCAGTTGCAAAAATTGTTCCGTGCAAGGTCAAGTACGAGAACTGTTCACAAAGTCCAGAAAGAATGCAAGAGGCCCTGCACATGGGAGTCTTAATGATGGCTTGACACTCTCAGCAGTAAAGACCAAAGCAGGCCCTTCTGACCTGACATTTATTTTATCTTGCCTTAATATTAAACCCCCATCACAGTCATTGCTTTATTCACGGCTCAATGATTTTTCTGATAAAGTAGAAGAGATAAACAACCAGTCAATGATAAAAAATCAACTTTTCATAAGGGAGGTAACTAAGTTAAGTGGACAAGATAATGTTGATATAGCTCTAGACACAGCCTTCAATAACCGCCCACAAGCAGGATGTGAGGCAGCTACACAGTCTGTATCTGTAGTTACAGAGTTAAATAGCTCTAAACAGCTATCTTTAACACTTTCAACAGCAAACAAGCTTTGTTCAAAGCATGAATGTAGGCACACAAATAGGAACTGCCAAAAAACATTCAGTAATGAAGACTCCATTGCGTCAAGTGAATCAAAACTGGCAAAAAATAATCTCGACAAAATTGAGTCCTCAAAGATAATAAACATTCAGTCTGTAACCTGTGATGCAAGCTCCCAGCTTCAAAAAACTGTCAAAGAACATTCGGTGCATATTGGCAGGCCTATAAGACAGTATACATGTTTTGTTCATTTTATGCGGACATTACAAAAAAATGTGAAAAAATTAACACTGCAAAGCCATTTGCCAGGCAGTGACAAAACCCTTTTCAAGCAGAAATTAGCAGCCAGTACTAGGAGAAGAGTTTTTTTAGAAATTACTCGAGCACACAAAACTTTTTCACCTGAACAAGTATTTTTGGATCGCACTAATGCAGCAATACAAAACATACTACCCTGTTTTAGTAATAATCACAAAAACTGTAGGAAACAGTCTCTTGTCTGTCTTGCTCATCTGCCAACATACACTCCAAAATTTTTGCCTTATGGCCAACATTTGAATTTGTGTAACAAAGACAAGGAAACATACAAAACAGCTTTAGACAAATGTCTAAACAGAAACAAACTTCAAAGAGTTTCTCGCCTTTTGAACACAAACAAAAATGAAAACTTACATCACAGGATTTTCACATATGCCCCAAAAAGTACACTTTGGTCAAGAAACTTCAATGGTTTATGTCATTCAGCAGTTCACTCAGCTACATTTGGGACTGGTAGATCCACATTATTACTGGCAAAGTCTTTTGGTTTGAAATTTAATAGAAGTGATCCAATAGTATGCCAAATGTCAAAAAGAGATCGCCGAACAGAGCTTGATAAAGTTAGAAAGTCAACTCCCATTGCTAAAAAAAAACGTTTCCTTAATAGGAGAATCAAATGTAACAGAAAATTACTTCAAAATTCTTTGTTTGCAAATTGTAATGAAGGCATGCAAACTGATCATGCTTATGGAATCAATCCAAAACTGAACTGAAAAACTGAAAAAAAAGATAATTATTAAACTTCCAAATGTTTACAAAAGACAATTACCTCACAGCACACATCTAGCATAGCCCCTATGACCGTGGCACTCGCCTGTATTTTTGCAAACATTTCTAGATTTATTTACACTGTCTGGTTCAAGAGACAGATGACTAAATTTTAAGCATGTTTTTACATGACACAGATGAGATACATGTAAGGAAGGGTCCAGTGGAGTTCCTGGATTTTGTAAAAAAAATGCCAATCTATGAACAGCCAAACCCTTCCTTTTTCCACGAAAAGTAATAAATACTCTGCCATAGCCATGCCTATCTGTAGCAGCCTGCCACAGATGACAGGTCCTAGTTTCCAAAGTGTGTCTTTCAATGGCACGAGAATATCTTTGAACTTCCTCACCGGTGAGGACTGTACTGAATACTTCAGACATTTTTAACAAAATTTTACTGAAATCAGAGATATATTTGAGCAGTAAATGCCAAGGCCAATATAGCTTTGAGAAAAATTTGCAGTATATCTGGAATAAAAACAAAAGAAAAACATTTTACTGAAAAGTCAGTTTCCTAGTGGTAGCAGGTTTATTTTTAGTCTCCTCCTCTCTCTCTTCCTTTTCAGGCTTGACCCCACTCAAAACCACCCCCACCCCCCAAATAAAAAAAAAAATCATTTAAGAAACAGAAAAGAAAAACAAAAAAAACAGGGGGGGGGGGGTGGCAGGGAGGATGTGGGGTATCAGACAATTGATCTGGTTCCCGGAGACGGGTAAGACCTCGCACTACAGTGGGGCAACCTAAGACAGGGAACCAGATCACAGAGATTGATATTATGCTGCTTGGAGCCAGCATGTTGGATAATTATTTTTTCTATTAGACATGCACAAATTATGAAGTGCATTGAAATCAAATCTGACTGGAATGAAGTTTAGGATGAGAGAGAGGAAGAGGGGCGGGCGGAGGGAGCCAGGCCAGGGGTTGGAAGTGGTGGTGGTGGTGGGGGGGGGGGGGGTCCAAACACTCACCCTATGTCAGTAGATAGCAAGGCAAAACAAAACAGATTTTTTTTGTGTGTGCACGGGTACATGTCAAACAGACGCCTGACACACACACGCACACGCCACGAGACACTGCCCTGAAAAAAAACACACTTTTCACTTTCAGACTGCAGGAGTGCTGACCAGTGGTCATCTTTACTCATGTAGTTTGTACAAAAATAAGATATTGTGGATGGGAACAAAGCAACCAGTGCAATATCCTATCTATGCGTGGCTTCCATTTTTAACAAACTTGACAAAATTCCAAACAACAACAAATACTCAATTTACTGTGAAATTGGGAAACATTGAATAATATTCTCAAAATTGACATCGTGTTGGTCCCCACTTTTATTTATTGAGCCTTACTTGATTGTTTGCAATCACTTGCATCTCCAAATAAATAAGAAAATGCCATTATATTCACAAAAATGATATCCTGTCATGTCAAACTTACCAAACAGAACTTCCTGGTTGAAACTCTGAAATTACGCTCTTAAGGTTCCGCTCCACAGTTTTCAAGGCATTTTCAAAAATGGCGTGCCATGTGTTCTATTCCACTGCCAATGAAGCCAAACTCATTTGCATTACCCCTGACATGTATACATTTTCTAAATTGGCTGAACCTAGTGAATACAGCCTGATAAGATAAAACGGATACATTTAATTGTGGGTGGCATAACTTCCAGTACAACATGAAGCCACGACCCTAAAATTTGGCTGAAAAATTGCCAAAACCAGCCATTTTCAGGCACTTGGCAGCCACAAAAGCAGAATTTTCCCAGCTTCAACACCTACCCAGGCCTGGAACACATCAACTCCAATTACAAAAGAGAGAAAAAAAAATTCTATGTTTCCGTCTCATTTTTTGGCTACACACCTGTAAACAATCCCGTGTAAAAATGACGTCTGAAAAGTTGGCCTCATTTTCTGAGCCACTGTTTCACAGAAATCCCATGCTGTCATGACACTATGCATCAGGCATCCATCCAATGACCAAAACATTAAAGTCTACTTGCCAACAAATAGTCTCATGCTTTCAAATACCTAATACTAAAAATACAGACCTAATTTATGTGGGGTCAGATTCAGTATAGGCCTTTTATTTCAAAATTCTCCCCTGTGCAGAAGTACGAAACTGTGGAGCGGAACCTTAAATGTGAACAGAGAGTGATCTCCCCTTGAAACTGTCTTCTGCTTTTGAATCTGGAGACCATTTGCAGTTGAATGCACAAAAAACATTTTTCTCTATTTTCAATATGTAAAGAGATAGAGTTTGTTGTTTTCACCTCACAAAATGGTGTTTTCAAGATTTGTGGATCATTTTTTATGCATTTCAATTGAGGTAAATCCTAATATTATCTGTTTACATGCTAATTGAATTTCTTTAACTGAAAACACCAATGAGGTTCGTTTTTTGTTGTTTTACCCATACAGACAGTGATAGGTGTGTGAGGCACTTGATAAGAGATGGATAGTTGGAAAAATAAGAGAATAGGAAGGCCCAAAAAGGGAGAAGGGAGGAAAAATACATTCAAACATTTTAACAGGGCATGGAAAGGGGGGTTCAAGGATGAATATCTAGAAAAATTTTCTATTGATATTGATGCCTGTGCTCACTCACCTAATACAGATTATGCTGGAGTGTCTTCTTCAGCTAATAGATTTCAAAGACCAATGTTCACCACATACAATGAAGCAAAATTCTCAACCAGTAACAATATGGGCTCAGTACCTTCCTGTTTGCGACCTGCAAAGGAAGAAAAATCACATTTCACTGAGGAGTGTTTCACTCACATCTCTGATAAAGATGAAAATATTGTCATAAATCTAAGTAAATTAAATGACACTCTGACATCCTTCATGAAATTACATAATAAGTGTTCTAGGTGTAAAAATCCATTACCAAACATATCAATTAATAGAAGGCAAGGCCTTTGCATTAGTGTATTGGTCAGTTGCAAAAATTGTTCCGTGCAAGGTCAAGTACGAGAACTGTTCACAAAGTCCAGAAAGAATGCAAGAGGCCCTGCACATGGGAGTCTTAATGATGGCTTGACACTCTCAGCAGTAAAGACCAAAGCAGGCCCTTCTGACCTGACATTTATTTTATCTGCCTTAATATTAAACCCCCATCACAGTCATTGCTTTATTCACGGCTCAATGATTTTTCTGATAAAGTAGAAGAGATATAACAACCAGTCAATGATAAAAAATCAACTTTTCATAAGGGAGGTAACTAAGTTAAGTGGACAAGATAATGTTGAATATAGCTCTAGACACAGCCTTCAATAACCGCCCACAAGCAGGATGTGAGGCAGCTACACAGTCTGTATCTGTAGTTACAGAGTTAAATAGCTCTAAACAGCTATCTTTAACACTTTCAACAGCAAACAAGCTTTGTTCAAAGCATGAATGTAGGCACACAAATAGGAACTGCCAAAAAACATTCAGTAATGAAGACTCCATTGCGTCAAGTGAATCAAAACTGGCAAAAAAATAATCTCGACAAAATTGAGTCCTCAAAGATAATAAACATTCAGTCTGTAACCTGTGATGCAAGCTCCCAGCTTCAAAAACTGTCAAAGAACATTCGGTGCATATTGGCAGGCCTATAAGACAGTTATACATGTTTTGTTCATTTTATGCGGACATTACAAAAAAATGTGAAAAAAATTAACACTGCAAAGCCATTTTGCCAGGCAGTGACAAAACCCTTTTCAAGCAGAAATTAGCAGCCAGTACTAGGAGAAGAGTTTTTTTTAGAAATTACTCGAGCACACAAAACTTTTTCACCTGAACAAGTATTTTTGGATCGCACTAATGCAGCAATACAAAACATACTACCCTGTTTTAGTAATAATCACAAAAAACGTGTAGGAAACAGTCTCTTGTCTGTCTTGCTCATCTGCCAACATACACTCCAAAATTTTTGCCTTATGGCCAACATTTGAATTTGTGTAACAAAGACAAGGAAACATACAAAACAGCTTTAGACAAATGTCTAAACAGAAACAAACTTCAAAGAGTTTCTCGCCTTTTGAACACAAACAAAAATGAAAACTTACATCACAGGATTTTCACATATGCCCCAAAAAGTACACTTTGGTCAAGAAACTTCAATGGTTTATGTCATTCAGCAGTTCACATCAGCTACATTTGGGACTGGTAGATCCACATTTATTACTGGCAAAGTCTTTTGGTTTGAAATTTAATAGAAGTGATCCAATAGTATGCCAAATGTCAAAAAGAGATCGCCGAACAGAGCTTGATTAAGTTAGAAAGTCAACTCCCATTGCTAAAAAAAAACGTTTCCTTAATAGGAGAAACAAATGTAACAGAAAATTACTTCAAAATTCTTTGTTTGGCAAATTGTAATGAAGGCATGCAAACTGATCATGCTTATGGAATCAATCCAAAACTGAACTGAAAAACTGAAAAAAAAGATAATTATTAAACTTCCAAATGTTTACAAAAGACAATTACCTCCACAGCACACATCTAGCATAGCCCCTATGACCGTGGCACTCGCCTGTATTTTTGCAAACATTTCTAGATTTATTTACACTGTCTGGTTCAAGAGACAGATGACTAAATTTTAAGCATGTTTTTACATGACACAGATGAGATACATGTAAGACGGAAGGGTCCAGTGGAGTTCCTGGGATTTTGTAAAAAAAATGCCAATCTATGAACAGCCAAACCCTTCCTTTTTCCACGAAAAGTAATAAATACTCTGCCATAGCCAATGCCTATCTGTAGCAGCCTGCCACAGATGACAGGTCCTAGTTTCCAAAGTGTGTCTTTCAATGGCACGAGAATATCTTTGAACTTCCTCACCGGTGAGGACCTGTACTGAATACTTCAGACATTTTTAACAAAATTTTACTGAAATCAGAGATATATTTGAGCAGTAAATGCCAAGGCCAATATAGCTTTGAGAAAAATTTGCAGTATATCTGGAATAAAAACAAAAGAAAAACATTTTACTGAAAAGTCAGTTTCCTAGTGGTAGCAGGTTTATTTTTAGTCTCCTCCTCTCTCTCTTCCTTTTCAGGCTTGACCCCACTCAAAACCACCCCCACCCCCCAAATAAAAAAAAAAATCATTTAAGAAACAGAAAAGAAAAACAAAAAAAACAGGGGGGGGGGTGGCAGGGAGGATGTGGGGTATCAGACAATTGATCTGGTTCCCGGAGACGGGTAAGACCTCGCACTACAGTGGGGCAACCTAAGACAGGGAACCAGATCACAGAGATTGATATTATGCTGCTTGGAGCCAGCATGTTGGATAATTATTTTTTCTATTAGACATGCACAAATTATGAAGTGCATTGAAATCAAATCTGACTGGAATGAAGTTTAGGATGAGAGAGAGGAAGAGGGGGCGGGCGGAGGGAGCCAGGCCAGGGGTTGGAAGTGGGGTGGTGGTGGTGGGGGGGGGGGTCCAAACACTCACCCTATGTGTCAGTAGATAGCAAGGCAAAACAAAACAGATTTTTTTTGTGTGTGCACGGGTACATGTCAAACAGGACGCCTGACACACACACGCACACGCCACGAGACACTGCCCTGAAAAAAAACACACTTTTCACTTTCAGACTGCAGGAGTGCTGACCAGTGGTCATCTTTACTCATGTAGTTTGTACAAAAATAAGATATTGTGGATGGGAACAAAGCAACCAGTGCAATATCCTATCTATGCGTGGCTTCCATTTTTAACAAACTTGACAAAATTCCAAACAACAACAAATACTCCAATTTACTGTGAAATTGGGAAACATTGAATAATATTCTCAAATTGACATCGTGTTGGTCCCCACTTTTATTTATTGAGCCTTACTTGATTGTTTGCAATCACTTGCATCTCCAAATAAATAAGAAAATGCCATTATATTCACAAAAATGATATCCTGTCATGTCAAACTTACCAAACAGAACTTCCTGGTTGAAACTCTGAAATTACGCTCTTAAGGTTCCGCTCCACAGTTTTCAAGGCATTTTCAAAAATGGCGTGCCATGTGTTCTATTCCACTGCCAATGAAGCCAAACTCATTTGCATTACCCCTGACATGTATACATTTTCTAAATTGGCTGGAACCTAGTGAATACAGCCTGATAAGATAAAACGGATACATTTAATTGTGGGTGGCATAACTTCCAGTACAACATGAAGCCACGACCCTAAAATTTGGCTGAAAAAATTGCCAAAACCAGCCATTTTTCAGGCACTTGGCAGCCACAAAAGCAGAATTTTCCCAGGCTTCAAACACCTACCCAGGCCTGGAACACATCAACTCCAATTACAAAAGAGAGAAAAAAAAATTCTATGTTTCCGTCTCATTTTTTGGCTACACACCTGTAAACAATCCCGTGTAAAAATGACGTCTGAAAAGTTGGCCCTCATTTTCTGAGCCACTGTTTCACAGAAATCCCATGCTGTCATGACACTATGCATCAGGCATCCATCCAATGACCAAAACATTAAAGTCTACTTGCCAACAAATAGTCTCATGCTTTCAAATACCTAATACTAAAAATACAGACCTAATTTTATGTGGGGTCAGATTCAGTATAGGCCTTTTATTTCAAAATTCTCCCCTGTGCAGAAGTACGAAACTGTGGAGCGGAACCTTAAATGTGAACAGAGAGTGATCTCCCCTTGAAACTGTCTTCTGCTTTTGAATCTGGAGACCATTGCAGTTGAATGCACAAAAACCATTTTTCTCTATTTTCAATATGTAAAGAGATAGAGTTTGTTGTTTTTCACCTCACAAAATGGTGTTTTCAAGATTTGTGGATCATTTTTTATGCATTTCAATTGAGGTAAATCCTAATATTATCTGTTTACATGCTAATTGAATTTCTTTAACTGAAAACACCAATGAGGTTCGTTTTTTGTTGTTTTACCCATACAGACAGTGATAGGTGTGTGAGGCACTTGATAAGAGATGGATAGTTGGGAAAATAAGAGAATAGGAAGGCCCAAAAAGGAGAAGGGAGGGAAAAATACTTTCAAACATTTTAACAGGGCATGGAAAGGGGGGTTCAAGGATGAATATCTAGAAAAATTTTCTATTGATATTGATGCCTGTGCTCACTCACCTAATACAGATTATGCTGGAGTGTCTTCTTCAGCTAATAGATTTCAAAGACCAATGTTCACCACATACAATGAAGCAAAATTCTCAACCAGTAACAATATGGGCTCAGTACCTTCCTGTTTGCGACCTGCAAAGGAAAGAAAAATCACATTTCACTGAGGAGTGTTTCACTCACATCTCTGATAAAGATGAAAATATTGTCATAAATCTAAGTAAATTAAATGACACTCTGACATCCTTCATGAAATTACATAATAAGTGTTCTAGGTGTAAAAATCCATTACCAAACATATCAATTAATAGAAGGGCAAGGCCTTTGCATTAGTGTATTGGTCAGTTGCAAAAATTGTTCCGTGCAAGGTCAAGTACGAGAACTGTTCACAAAGTCCAGAAAGAATGCAAGAGGCCCTGCACATGGGAGTCTTAATGATGGCTTGACACTCTCAGCAGTAAAGACCAAAGCAGGCCCTTCTGACCTGACATTTATTTTATCTTGCCTTAATATTAAACCCCCATCACAGTCATTGCTTTATTCAGCGGCTCAATGATTTTTCTGATAAAGTAGAAGAGATAAACAACCAGTCAATGATAAAAAATCAACTTTTCATAAGGGAGGTAACTAAGTTAAGTGGACAAGATAATGTTGATATAGCTCTAGACACAGTCCTTCAATAACCGCCCACAAGCAGGATGTGAGGCAGCTACACAGTCTGTATCTGTAGGTTACAGAGTATAAATAGCTCTAAACAGCTATCTTTAACACTTTCAACAGCAAACAAAGCTTTGTTCAAAGCATGAATGTAGGCACACAAATAAGGAACTGCCAAAAAAGCATTCAGTAATGAAGACTCCATTGCGTCAAGTGAATCAAAACTGGCAAAAAATAATCTCGACAAAATTGAGTCCTCAAAGATAATAAACATTCAGTCTGTAACCTGTGATGCAAGCTCCCAGCTTCAAAAAACTGTCAAAGAACATTCGGTGCATATTGGCAGGGCCTATAAGACAGTATACATGTTTTGTTTCATTTTATGCGGACATTACAAAAAAATGTGAAAAAATTAACACTGCAAAGCCATTTGCCAGGCAGTGACAAAACCCTTTTCAAGCAGAAATTAGCAGCCAGTACTAGGAGAAGAGTTTTTTTAGAAATTACTCGAGCACACAAAACTTTTTCACCTGAACAAGTATTTTTGGATCGCACTAATGCAGCAATACAAAACATACTACCCTGTTTTAGTAATAATCACAAAAACTGTAGGAAACAGTCTCTTGTCTGTCTTGCTCATCTGCCAACATACACTCCAAAATTTTTGCCTTATGGCCCAACATTTGAATTTGTGTAACAAAGACAAGGAAACATACCAAAACAAGCTTTAA